>WNGS01111181.1:38440741-38457102 GCA_020271785.1 Procambarus virginalis
AGAAAGTACAAAGGTCTGCAACAGATTACTGCCAGAGATAAAAGCGTTCAACTATGAAGATAGTCTGAAGGTACTAATCTCACATCCTAGAAGACAAAGAAAGAGAGGGAATATGATCACACATACATGGTATTCAAGGAATAGAAAAGTGGACAAGGGCGGTCTCTTCAAGCTGAGAGAAAGTAGCACAAGAGGAACAGGTGAAAGCTGGAAACTGTGAGGAAATACTCAAATAGAACGTGCTGAAAGAAGTTGTGGAAGCCACCTCCATCCACAACTTTAAACCAGGTTCGACACAGAATGTGAACGTCACATTAGTAAATTATAACGGGGACTGTGGCTGAGTGGTCAGCACGCTGGGTACATAATCCTGTGGTCCGGGGTTCGATTCCGGCGCCGGCGAGAAACAATGGACAGAGTTTCTTTCACCTGTTACCTAGCAGTAAATAGGAACCTCTGAGTTAGACAGCTGTTACGGGGTTGTTTCCTGTGTGTGTGTGTGTGTGTGTGTGTGTGTGTGTGTGTGTGTGTGTGTGTGTGTGTGTGTGTGTGTGTGTGTGTGTGTGTGAAAAAATAGTTAATTAGTAGTTAGTAACAGTTGATTGATTGACAGTTGAGAGGCGGGCCGAAATAGAAGAGCTCAACCTCCACAAGCACAACTAGATGAACACACACACACACACACACACACACACACACACACACAGGAAATGGAACAGGAGTCAGTGCTGTAAACAACCGATGGCTAGAAAGACGGGATCCAAGAGTCAATGCACGATCCTGCAGACACAAATAGGTGAGTATACACACACACATGTAGGAGAGTATCCATAGGTGCTCTCAGAGTCCCCGCGACCCGCGGGATGACCTTATTCAACTTAGGCTACACGTCCACCAATAGTGTTCTGCCACTGACCTTTCAAGGCAGCTGACTCAACTTGTAAGGCCAACGTCTGTTACACCTGCCACTGACCTTTCCTAGGGAGGGGGGCTCTCACCTAGATGTCTTCACCTAGAACATCTATAGCCTGTGCTACATGGACATTTCGTTCTGAGTAGCTAAATCTAAAACAACAAATTTAAACAAGTGAGCTAAAACAATTTAGTTCACATATATCAGCACCTCTAACTTTCCTTCTGTAAAACCTTTTGTCACTTTCATCTTCCGTTCTTGGATTAATCCTAAAAAAAATCCACTTACTATATCAACTTTCCTTTGTTTACTGGGCCCCGGATCACAGGCTGTTTTAACCTATCGCGGGATGAAGGTCTGGGAAGACCGGGCCTCAATCTTGCTCTTGCAAGCAGCTGTATATTGCAGGGATGTGGGGGGTGATGGCCCCTCCACATTAGATCCCATGTGGTCTAGTGGCTAGGATACCTGGCTTTCACCCAGGAGGCCCGGGTTCGATTCCCGGCATGGGAAGTAGTTTTCTTTACAAATCCAAAAGTACGAAGAAATGAAGAGTTGAGTCATGAAATAAATAGTTTGAAATGTGATATACTGGGAAAATAAGATGTGGATTACCATTAGAGGCCCAGAACAGATTTATACCTGATCAACCAGGCTGTGACTTATACGTCAGGCTGCGAGCAGCCGCGTCCAACAGCCTGGTCGATCAGTCCAGCAACCAGGAGGCCTGGTCGATGACCGGGCCGCGGGGACGCTAAGCCCCGGAAGCACCTCAAGGTATCCTCAAGGTACTCACCTAGTTGTACTCACGTAGGTATCCCCCATGCTGGGAGGGGTGTGAGACGCGCGGCACCTCCCCTACACTTGTCAACTGCTGTGATCTAGACTATAGTGAGTACTGTCCTGTGTACCAGTAATAATGAGACAATAAGTAGCTAGTTTTCGTAGCCTTTGTCGGAATATTGGATTCAATTTCATCATAAATAAGCCTTGTCGACTGATCCAGCAAGCTTGGTCGAAATGCTTAGTTGCTATTCAGAGCCCAGATTCACGAAGCAGTTACGCAAGCACTTACGAACGTCTACATCTTTCCTCAATCTTTGACGGCTTTGGTTACATTTATTTAACAGTTTAAAAGCACGAAAACTTCTCAATCAACTGTTGTTATTGTTATAAACAGCCTCCTGGTGCTTCGGAGCTCATTAACTGCTTAATAACTGTAAACAAAGCCGCCAAAGCTTGAGAAAAGATGTACAGGTTCGTAAGTGCCTGCGTAAGTGCTTCGTGAATCTGGCCCCAGACTTGTATAGTGCAACACACACTACTTCTCTAACGTTGCAGAACTCACATACCAAAACGTTATATTGAAACTGTCATGTCTGAAGTGCATTAAAACACACAGAGAGACATTTGGGTTAAATTAATTGACTGGCCTCGAGAGGGGGGTGGGGGTGGGGAGAGGTGTGTGTGGTTGACACAGGTGGAGGCGTGGAGTGTGCAGGTGCCCTCGTGCCTGCGTCGCCACACCTGTGTGTGGGGTGGCAGACAGGCTGGTGCAGCGGGAATGGTAATGTTATTGATGTTAATGTTAGTGTCTGATGGCAGCCACTTGCATGTATAAATGTTATTTTTAAGTTTATGTGTCTGTATCTAAATGTAACGAAAACATATATAATAAATATATATATACATATATATATATATATATATATATATATGTATATATATATATATATATATATATATGTATATAATATATATTATATATATATATATATATATATAAGATTGCATGGCCTGCACTGTGGAAAATCTGGTGTTGGCACACTAGACACGACGAAGTCAATGACATCATTAAAAGAAGCCTTGCCTCTGCTCGGTGTCCAGCGGAGAGAGAGCCCCGCAACCTACTGAACCGTGACTGTTAGCTTTGCCGTCCGACCAGACGGAATCATACTGCGCCCGTGGAAGGGTGGCAGACAGTTGGCATGGACTATACTTGCGTATCCACCCTGGCAGCCACATACATCAACCTCTCTGCCGGCACAGCAGAGCCGCGGCGACACACAGAGAAAGAGACAAGTCAGCCAAGTACAGGCAATTAGATCATCGGTACAACTCGTTCCAATAGGGTCTGAGACCCTAGGCCCATGGGGAGAGAGTGCAAGAAGGTTTCTTAAGGATCTTGGTTCCAAGCTCATCGACACCACAAGAGACCCTAGAGCGGCAAGTTTTCTCTTTCAGCGCCTCAGTGTCGCGATCCAGAGGGGGAATGTCCTCGGTTCCTGCCCGGCGTCGGAGGAGTTCGAGGAAATCTACAGCCTCTAGGAAACGAACTTTTTCTTGTGTCCTCTCAATGTTCATTTTTTGTATAAAATCGATATGTAACGGTATAATCTTGCACAATAAAGTGTACCCCATAAAAAAGGGGTGGTAGGAGAAGCGAACACTCTTATGTATTCAGAGTTAAATGGCAAGTTTTTCCCTGAATGCTCTGTGTTCCCTTCTCTGAGGCTGTGGGTCCCTATAATTGCACCAGAGGTGGTACCCCCTATATATATATATATATATATATATATTATATATATTATATATATTATATATATATATTATATATGAATATGAAACTCACACACCCAGACTTGTTCGCATTTGGTGTTCCTCACTTGTGCCCCAAAGAATGAGGTGATTTGATAAAATGCTATGCCCAAGATACCATCCAGGTGCGGCGGAGAGGTGGTTCAAATAGCTTAGGCTATCACTTCCTTATGTCCGGTTGTGATGGTCAAGCGGATTAAGGCGTCCTGTAGTTACCAGTTGCGTTGCTCCTGGGAGTATGGGTTCGAGTCACTTATGGGGTGTGAGTTTTCATTCGCATATAGTCCTGGGGACCATTCAGGCTTGTTCGCATATATATATATATATATATATATATATATATATATATATATATATATATATATATATATATATGTGTAATCTGTTCCATAAACCCCCAACCGTGTTTCCAAATCAGGTCTTTCTTGAATGTAAACTTTCCTATTTATAGTAATTGTTTCAAGTTCTATTTGTGATAATATATTTAAATCTTACTTAAATCCCTTTATTGTAATCATTCAACTATTTATACACCTCAATCATTGTATTATCCCCTTACTCTTACTCTTACTCTTTCTTGGGAATGTAAATTATGCTCTTTTAACCGCTCTTCATCAGGAAGGTTTCTAATTCCTGGGAGTATGTCATCGTTCTCTGTAGGCGTGTAAGTGAATTTATGTCCATTCCACGGAGACCACAACTGAACTATATACGCTAAAATGAGCCTGATGCATTCTGGACATGTACTTTTAGTAAATGCGGTTAGTAAAAAATTTATACTATTGTGTATTGTTGTGTAATGGTAATAGGTTATAGGCCTACTGGCCGTACCCAGTTTTCACAATAACGGCCGTATGTGATAAATTCAGTGCAGTAAAGGCAGTGTGTACTGGTCCTATACTATTTTGTTAATGCTGGCTGACTGCCGCTTTGTGTATTATGTTGCACGGCCTATTTACTCCTACAGTCTAATTGGGTGTGGAGCCTGGCGTGGCCAGAGCTGGTTGTTGTCACAACCTTGAGTTACCCTCCATGTAACCATGAGTAACCATGGTGGTCGAGGACACGGAGTGCCAGCTGTTACTAGCGAGAAGAGGTCGGGGGTTAACCGGAGCCGGTTATGAAAGGACGGTCATCATGTAACACTTCCATCTCAGTTACACTTCTCTCATACGTCTACCAGCCACTCTCTGCACGCCGGAATGTTGAGACCCACGCGTCGCCACAGGCCTCTGCTGCGCCGCCACAGGCCTCTGCTGCGTCGCCACAGGCCTCTGCTGCGCGCCACAGGCTTCTGCTGCGCCACCACAGGCCTCTGCTGTGCCTCCACAGGCCTCTGCTGCGCCGCCACAGGCTTCTGCTGCGCCACCACAGGCCTCTGCTGCGCCGCCACAGGCCTCTGCTGTGCCTCCACAGGCCTCTGCTGCGCCGTCACAGGCTTCTGCTGCGCCACCACAGGCCTCTGCTGCGCCGCCACAGGCCTCTGCTGCGCCGCCACAGGCCTCTGCTGTGCCGCCACAGCGTACCACGCCTGGAATAATGATCACTATAGAGGGGATTTAAAAATTGTAATAACAGGGTAAAAATGAGCATCTTCCTCTATTGTAATGACTTGGATGTCCAATAATGTTCAGTACACGAGTGTATCTTAATCACTTCATTACTGATCGTGTGTGTTGAAGGAGCTTGGACCATTCACGGTGAAGAACATATTATTATTCTTAAACGTAGTCTCAAGAGAGTTTAGCGAGTTATACATTGTACGCAACATTTGAAAACTAAATTCGCTTATTTTACAATGAAGTATTGAAGGGTGGTAATGTGTAACGACATCGACTCCGTACACTTTCCCAGGCATTTTAAGGAGACACTGTCCTCTCGGTACTGGGGAAATTGTGTGAACGTGAACGAGTCTTGTTTAGGCTTTGTTTACATCCTCCAGTGTCCCCTGGCGCCTCCTCCTGCCTCCGGCCACCTCCCAGGAACACTTATCTCAAGGTGTGGCCTCGTGTGTATACTGTGGGAGGGTGTGGCCTCGTGTGTATACTGTGGGTGGGTGTGGCCTCGTGTGTATACTGTGACAGGGTGTGCCTCGTGTGTATACTGTGGGAGGGTGTAGCCTCGTGTATACTGTGGGAGGGTGTGGCCTCGTGTGTATACTGTGAGGGTGTGGCCTCGTGTGTATACTGTGGGAGGGTGTGGCCTCGTGTGTGTATTGTAGCAGTCTGTATTATGTGTGTATTTGGTAGCAGTCTTTCCTGTAGGCGTTATTATTGAACTTGACTGAAAGAGTGATATCAATGATTCTAGCACCAAAATTCTCCATTTACTTTACATTATTCTTCACTTGAGAAGGAAGTTGAAAAATTAACTCTCCAAAGTTCATTTTTACAATTTTATTTGTCCTGACGCTATGAGTTGCGCTTCGTCAACTCTTGTTAGCATTGTCGAAGGCAGAGCTGGAATGATTTAGTATTGATTGATTGATGAAGATTAAGCCACTCAAATGAAGGTGATGAGGTGAAGAGTACCTCACTTACAAGTCCACTGTATCTTCTGTATAATACAGAAGATACAGTGGATACTTACTGTATCCACTGTATCGTCCTGTTCCGGAAGTTGACAGAGTGTAATGTGGTGGTGGTTGAGCATTGATGCCTGGCTGAGTTGGCTTTATGGTTTGCTAACAAGAGTTGACGAAGTACAACTCATAGCGTCAGGACAAATAAAATTGTAAAAATGAACTTTGGAGAGTTAATTTTTCACCTCTATGTGCATGCTCCTCGCCCATGTCCAGTGTCCTGTTGTCGCTTATACTGGCGAATATTTATGGTGTTGTTTGTGAGTATATCTCTGGTGATGTATAGAGATTATGTGTTCTTTTATAGGTCCTTACTTCTTGTGCATTGTTAGGCGTCTTGTAAGCAATGTTGTTGTCTTGCCTATATATTGAATTCGTTGGGGCGCAGAATTAGTACTTGAACTATCAGTTACTTCAGGATCAGGTACCTACAGGAATATCTCTACATTGTTGTTTAAAATTCTCTACCTGGAACAAAAAGTTCCAAGTAGCACGGGCTATGGTGAGCCCGTGACAGGCACAGTATACACTCGGCTTGAGGCCCGTGTCAACAAGGACTTTCTGTTCGACGGTTCCCATGTCAAAGCTAGCAAATAGGGCACCAAGGAGGGACTCCATAGCAACGCCGTCTACTGGCTTATGCGCCCATCAGGGCTCAGGGCGGGTTCCTCTTTGATACATGCTTCCAGTAGCTTCCAAAATGTGTCTCCTGGGATGTCAAGCGGAGCACAAACTGGACCCCCATCAACTCTGTCCATCATCAGTACAGGAGGTAGAAGCAGTAGTGGAGGCAGTACAGGAGGTNCCCCGAAGAGTAACAGTATTGGCAGCGCCACTCGTCCTGTGAGTGGACACACCGCCATAGTGACAGTATTGGGCAGCGTCACTCATCCTGTGAGTGGACACACCGCCATAGTGACAGTATTGGGCAGCGTCACTCATCCTGTGAGTGGACACACCGCCATAGTGACAGTATTGGGCAGCGCCACTCATCCTGTAAGTGGACACACCGCCATAGTGGCAGTATTGGGCAGCGTCACTCATCCTGTGAGTGGACACACCGCCATAGTGACAGTATTGGGCAGCGTCACTCATCCTGTGAGTGGACACACACCGCCATAGTGACAGTATTGGGCAGCGCCACTCATCCTGTGAGTGGACACACCGCCATAGTGACAGTATTGGGCAGCGCCACTCTCCTGTGAGTGGACACACCGCCATAGTGACAGTATTGGGCAGCGCCACTCATCCTGTGAGTGGACACACCGCCATAGTGACAGTATTGGGCAGCGCCACTCATCCTGTGAGTGGACACACCGCCATAGTGACAGTATTGGGCAGCGCCACTCGTCCTATGAGTGGACACACCGCCATAGTGACAGTATTGGGCAGCGCCACTCGTCCTATGAGTGGACACACCGCCATAGTGACAGTATTGGGCAGCGCCACTCATCCTGTAAGTGGACACACCGCCATAGTGGCAGTATTGGGCAGCGCCACTCGTCCTATGAGTGGACACACCGCCATAGTGGCAGTATTGGGCAGCGCCACTCGTCCTGTGAGTGGGCACACCGCCATAGTGACAGTATTTGGCAGCGCCACTCATCCTGTAAGTGGACACACCGCCATAGTGGCAGTATTGGGCAGCGCCACTCGCCTGTGAGTGGACACACCGCCATAGTGACAGTATTGGGCAGCGCCACTCATCCTGTGAGTGGACACACCGCCATAGTGACAGTATTGGGTAGCGTCACTCATCCTGTGAGTGGACACACCGCCATAGTGGCAGTATTGGGCAGCGCCACTCATCCTGTGAGTGGACACACCGCCATAGTGACAGTATTGGGCAGCGCCACTCATCCTGTGAGTGGACACACCGCCATAGTGACAGTATTGGGCAGCGCCACTCATCCTGTGAGTGGACACACCGCATAGTGACAGTATTGGGCAGCGCCACTCATCCTGTGAGTGGACACACCGCCATAGTGACAGTATTGGGTAGCGTCACTCATCCTGTGAGTGGACACACCGCCATAGTGACAGTATTGGGCAGCGCCACTCGTCCTGTGAGTGGACACACCGCCATAGCAGCATGTACAACACTCCCCAATAGGAAGAAAACCCGCTGGGTTGTTCATCCTGTCACTTGTACCCAGACACAGCTGGGACTTGCTGTGTTGTCTCAAGCGAAAGGATCGTAAAACAAGAAGATAACATTTACTACCATCAAACTTTCGCCATCTTTATCCTGATTCTTGCTTTTCGTTCTTCATTTTTTCTTCCTTCTCCTTCTCTTCCTTCTCAATATAAGAGTCCTCTTCCCTGCGCTGATCTCTATCGATGGGTGATAAAACTATGAAGCGTGTGAGGCAGGATTTGTCATCTGTCAACCCGTGCGGGTGTTATTAAGGACCTTCTCCCCAAGGGTTCTAACTATCTTCTTTCTTATGATCTTTTGCACCGTCTTGCGCGACAGGCAAATAAGGGACACAGGAGCGTAGGTCTCTGCTTTCTGTGACTTGTTGTATATCCTGGTAAGTCGCCAGTACAAGGCTTTCGGGTCTTTTGTTTGTACTAATGGGTAGATCATGCTCAGTCACACTCAGCCCAATCGACTTGAGATTGGTCCAGGACAGACCGAAACGTCGTCGTCCATTAACCTTCTAGTGTGTGGTCTGGTCATCAGTCACACTGGTCTAGCCATGCCCAGCTCCGACAAGAACCGTCTAACTTCCCCTTTGGTGATGTGATTAGTTTAATACCATCCCCTTTCTGATCTAATCACTGCTAATCTGCCATCCCCTTTGTGAAACTAATCACTGCTGATTAGTTTGATACCATCCCCTTTCAGTTCAGGAATGTTTTCATGTTCTATGTAAATACCTGCTGACTCGTCTCTTGACTTCACCTCACATTTCCTGATATACTCACTGAATTAGTTGTCTCCATTATTCATTTGCCTCACCAGCCCCATAACTGGGGTTGTAACCTCGTGCTGTGACTGTGAAGCAGTTTAGGTTGGGTCTTTGTTTTAAAATTGTAATTTTAAATTTAATTTTAAAAAAGGCACAGCAAATTTATGTGCTGTACCTTTTTAATATTGTCTCTGCTTCCCTTTTGACTCTGAGGTATTCATTCCTGTCTCTCTGGAGCGCTTCCCTGTTCTCTCTCATGCTCGTCGTTTCTCTCTAATTATCACCCAATACTTTTACGTGTATGTGATTTTCTTCTTTACATCTTTGGCTACACCATGGGTTAATGCCAGGCCTGTCTCTGCCCGCCCTCAGGTCACGGAACACGGACGGAACACGGAACACGGTTACCTGCTGCCTCCAACCATTTCTGTTGAGCATGTCCATCATGTCTCCTGGAACTTTCCGTCGATTACTGTTTCCCAAGATATCCACCTCAGGAAATTCACCAAGAAATCCAGCCAGCCATCTGGGTGGGTCGTCATTTACCCCTCTGTCTTGTAGTTCCATTAATAAGTTGGCTTTAGAGAGTTTCTCACTGCTGATCCCATGAATTAAGTGCAACTGTAGGTCCGTCGAGTTTCTAATTCCACCAATGTATCTTAATATGGCTGAAGTCCGCTATAGTTAAGAGTCTAGACCCATTCCTGCTTGCAAATGAGGCAGCTCTTTCCTGGGCATTAATATCTACCTTATTATGTTTGTCATTCTCCTGCCTGAGTCTCCTGTCATTGTTTATGGAAGATTGTACATCTGTGCTAGATGTAAGATAGATGTAAGATAGATGTAAGATAGATGTAGCGTTTTATCCCTCACACAGGTGTCCCCAGGCTGAGGTGTCACTCCTCAGCCTGGGAGTGACACCTGATGTGATGTCCACTACTGTCTGGACCTCTGTCAGTCACGCCAGGGGTCTGGGGCGAGATTCATGAAGCAGTTACGCAAGTACTGACGAACGTGTCCATTTTTCCACAATCTTTGACGGCTTTGGTTACATTTATTAAACAGTTTACCAGCATGAAAACTTGTTAATCAACTGTTGTTATTGTTATAAACAGCCTCCTGGTGCTTTGAAGGTCATCAAATGTTTAATAAATGTAAACACAGCCGCCAAAGATTGAGAAAAGATGGACAGGTTTGTAAGTGCTTGCGAAACTGCTTCGTGAATCTGACCCCTGGAGTCGTCCTGACTTAGCGTTTTCTCCTAGTAATGTCGTTTTTTTTCCAGGACTTCTTTGTGCTGGCTGTACTTGCGAGGGTTGACCTTCAGCTCCTGCCTCCGGCCAATCTTCAGCTGACTGGCGTAGACATTCACAGACTACTGGAACAAATGTTCCCCTAATGTCTTGGGCAAACATTCTATTGAGGCTTTCAAGAAACAGCCAGCTAGGTAGTTCGAGAATATTGTTGTATTAGTGGTAGAGTGTTGTATTGTGACTGTTGTAGTGCATCTGATGGTTGTAGCGCGGGAACAACTGTGGTTACGCCATTTTCAGTAGTAGTAATAGTAGTAGTAGTAGTAGTAATAGTAGTAATAGTAGTAGTAGTAGTAGTAGTAGTAGTAGTAGTAGTAGTAGTAGTAAGAACATAAGAACAAAGGTAACTGCAGAAGGCCTATTGGCCCATACGAGGCAGCTCCTATTTATAACCACCCAATCCCACTCATATACATGTCCAACCCACGCTTGAAACAATCGAGGGACCCCACCTCCACAATGTTATGCGGTAATTGGTTGGTTATCAACAATCCTTACCACAAATCAACAACCCTGTTACTGAACCAGTATTTACCCAAGTCTTTCCTAAATCTAAACTTATTCAATTTATACCATCGTTTCGTGTTCTGTCTTGTGTTGATACTTTTAATACCCTATTAATATCCCCCTTTGTTATGTCCATTCATCCACTTGTAAACCTCTATCACGTCACCCCTAACTCTTCGCCTTTCCAGTGAATGCAACTTAAGTTGACCAGTCCACACACTACAAGGTGAAGGGACGACGACGTTCCGGTCCGTCCTGGACCATTCTCAAGTCGATTCTCAAGTTGAATCGACGTGAGAATAGTCCAGGACGGACCGGAACGTCTTCGTCCCTTCACCTTCTAGTGTGTGGTCTGGTCAACATACTTTAGTCACGTTATTGTGACTCATCACCTGCAATGCAACTTAAGCTTTGTTAATCTTTCTTCATATGAAAGATTTCTAATTTGGGGAATTAACTTAGTCATCCTACGCTGGGCACGTTCAAGTGAATTTATATCCATTCTATAATATGGCGACCAAAACTGAACTGCATAATCTAAATGGGGCCTAACGAGAGCAAGATATAGCTTGAGAACCACACCAGGTGTCTTGTTACTTACGCTGCGATTAATAAATCCGAGTGTCCTATTTGTCTTATTACGAACATTCATGCATTGATCCTTTTGTTTTAAATTCTTACTAATCATAACTCCCAGATCCCTTTCGCAATCCGACTTCGCAATCTCAACACCATCTAGCTCGTATCTTGTAACTCTTTCATCATTACCTAGCCTCAAAACTTTACATTTATCAGCATTTAAACTGCGTCCGGCAATCCTTTGACCATTTCAAAACCCTATTTAGATCAACTTGAAGTGATAGTGAGTCTTCTTTCGCATTAATTTCCCTGCCGATTTTTGTATCATCGGCAAATTTGCAAATGTTGCTACTCAAACCTGAATCTAAATCATTTATATATATTATAAACAACAGAGGTCCCAGGACAGAGCCTTGAGGCACTCCACTTACAACATTTTCCCACTCTGACTTGACTCCATTTATACTAACTCTCTGTTTCCTTTAGTATAGCCATGCCCTAATCCAGCTTAATATAGCACCCCCAATACCATGAGCCTCTATCTTTTTAATCAGTCTTTCATGTGGCACTGTATCAAAAGCTTTGCTAAAGTCAAGGTTCACAACATCACAGTCCTTACCACTATCAACTGCCTCAACTATGCTGGAATAAAAAGATAACAAATTTGTTAAACATGAACGGCCATTTATAAAACCATGTTGCGACTCATTTATAAATTTATGTTTTTCAAGATGAAGACGAATTGTATTTACAATTATCGATTCGAGTAACTTTCCTACAATTGACGGATTAGTAGTAGTAGTAGTAGTAGTAGTAGTAGTAGTAGTAGTAGTAGTAGTAGTAGTAGTAGTAGTAGTAGTAGTAGTAGTAGTAGTAGTAAAGTAAACTGGTAAATTTCCATGCCGTATTCCACCATTTATGGAAGATTAACTTGCTTGTGGATAATATTGGTGGGACGTGAGGCTGTGGTGCTTGTGCTGGAGTGGTGTTCCCTGGCAGAGCCTTGTCTGCTGGCTCCTACAGCAGCCTCCTGCAGCAGCCTCCTGCAGCAGCCTCCTGCAGCGGCCTCCTGCAGCGGCCTCCTGCAGCAGCCTCCTGCAGCGGCCTCCTCCTCCTCCAAGTTTTGCTGTGCAGTTTGTGGTCTCTGTTCTTTGCTTGTGTGTGCACCCCACAACTGTAGACCAAGCCAGAAGTTCAACTGCATCAGAGTCACCAGAACCAGAGTCACCTGAGGGGAATATATATTTTCCCAGTTTAGTATCACTGATTCTGACGAACGTTAGAGCTGAATCTGTACACAGACTTACTAAGGCAGATGTAACTGATGTTAACTTAACTTTAACCTGAGAAAGTTAATAACAAGCAACAAACATCACACATATCAGTTACTACAAACATTATAATATTGAGCCGTGTCAACCTAATAATGCACAAATATATTTATTTATTTATATATGTATATACAAGAAGGTACATTGGGATTGTGAGGATTTATAGCACAGTAATTACAATCTTGTAAAGCCACTTGTACGCGCAGCGTTTCGGGCAGTCTATATATTGCCAGCTTCCAGCTTCCTCGACTGTATGAACTCCCACACTGTCACAACACCTGCCTGGACGGCCCAAAAGCTCCTCCCTTAACCACATTCAGACAAGCATAACATCATGGTCACAGTAACAAACCTCGGGAATAATCACTGATAAGACAACAGACCACATCTAACATTTATTTTAGTAAATATTATCAAATCAGGGTTAGAACCGATGGGAGATGAGGGTGAGACTGCACAGTGAAGCAGAAACACCTGTGTTACAGGTGTTGGTAACATAAACTGGGTGCCAGAACACAGCACAACACGCAACAGTAATGTGGATCTACGAATATTTCTTCACAAAACTCTAACTCCAATACGCATTGCTCCGTGTCAACTAAATCAATTTATCACCAAAATGCTGAACATTCCGGCGGCTTACTAAAGCCATATACCTCAACCAACAACAACAAACTTCAAAATGAGAAGAAATCCATAACATAAGTTATTTCCAAACAAACGACAAACAGCTTCAATGCTACGATAATATGAACCGAAATAACTAAAACGAAATAATCTTAGTTAAAACACACATACAAAATGCAGAAATTAGGTTGTAAGAAGCGGTATAAGAGCCAGATACATGTGTGTGTGACAAGTGAGGGTGGACATGCGCTGTCGTCAGTGTTACTGCTGAGTTGAACAGTTTGTGCTCATCAGCTGGAGCCGACCTTGTGGGTAACATCCCCCCCCCCACCACCATCACAAGCACCCATAACTACCTCTCTCCACAAGAGCCTCTATACATGTCCCCAACACGTTATTCAGCTCTTGCTCATATGGTTTGAAAACTGGACCACCTATATAACCTCTCATGAATACCAACTTAAATTTATATAAAGTAATTTTTATATAAATTATATTTTAATTTATATAAAAATTAGGTGTTAAAACAATATTAATTTATATATGAGAAAATTCATATTTTGGATGAACAGCATGTTCAAATTGATGAATGGGTCATTGGGGTTGACCGTTGGATGGAATAGACTTGGCCAGAGGACGGGTTGCAGTCCGTTCTCATAAACAAAGGTCACAGTGCAGGCGATGAG
Source organism: Procambarus virginalis (assembly GCA_020271785.1). Lineage (NCBI taxonomy): Eukaryota > Metazoa > Arthropoda > Malacostraca > Decapoda > Cambaridae > Procambarus > Procambarus virginalis. The sequence continues at coordinate 38,454,792 of WNGS01111181.1, forward strand.
TCACAATAACGTGGCTGAAGCATGTTGACCAGACCACACACTAGAAGTTGAAGGGACGACGACGTTTCGGTCCGTCCTGGACCATTCACAAGCGACTTGAGAATGGTCCAGGACGGACCGAAACGTCGTCGTCCCTTCAACTTCTAGTGTGTAGTCTGGTCAACAAAAAAGGTCACAGTCCATTCCATGCACCCGCCAAACCCACTGTTTATGAATGGAAACCGGTTTTATACACGACTTACAACTTATGTCGTTCGAACACTTCAGGAACAAGTGCTTCGCTGACGACTTGTGTTCGAACCACAACGCTGTAAATGCTTCACCCACGTACTACAAATACAAATAATCGCCAACAGAACCTAAACACCTAACCTAACCTATGCCTATATATGCACAATATGCTAATACCTGTATATTATAATATTAATGAATATTTGAGAAAATTCCCGTTTTGAATGAACAACATGTTAAGATTGATGAATGCGTCTGTGAGTCTACATCAGTTGCCCAATATAAGATTTAACGTTACTTTGCAGATGCAAATCACCAGGTTTAGTTATCTGAAATTGATCTCTTTGCTTGGTGAGAAGTTGAACAACCTCGCTGACACCGCACTCCACCACATGCAATGCTACAAACGTCAACATTTCAACCACGATCAATAATGTAGGAGAGCAAACAGAAATTTACCTCTCTAACCAAAGTTCTTGGTGTGATTTCTTGAAATTTGGTCATTTATCAGCTCAATTAGTTCTTCCTCTGCTCCAACTCCTTCAGCATCTGAAAATGGACTTATGATCCAATCAGATATTTCTATAAGAGAAGATCCTCAAACCTCTCGGAGACATCTTGATCCAATATATGCAAATGGTCGCCATAAACACACAAATCATCATCGTGCGTAATCATCAGGAAACAAAATGGGGGTACAAGTGACAAGCCTCCGGCTTCCTGTCCCCATTAGATGGATGGTGGCCCCAGGTAAATGCAGGTAACATTGTACTTCAAAAGTTTCAGTTTTGAAATCAACACAGAGATAAGCGACCTGGCCTTCAACTTCAACTCACGGCCCTGCAACTGCTATATTGATCACATGCAACTTTAGCGAAGAGATCAATTCTTCTCTACATTGTAAAAGTGGTCCACTGTCAAGTGATCTATCAACCTGTAGGGCCTCAGTGCCTCGTTGGGGGACAGCAACACACACACACACTGGGGCCAGGAGATCTTCCACAGTTCTGGAAGACGAACAACGTTGCCTCATGTTCAAAAAAGGGGGACAGATAAGAGGCATTAAATTACAGACAAATGTCACTGACAAATATTTCGTGTAAAGTGATGGAGAAAGTAATCAGGTTGAGAATAATGGAGCAGCTTGAGAGGATCAGTTTTTGTTTTTAACAAAAGCGCAGCATGGATTCAGAATGGGAAAGTTTTGTCTGACGAATTTGACCGGAGTTGTACGACATGGTGACTAAAATAACACAGGAAACAGAAAGCTGCGTAGACTGCACTTTCCTAGAGTGTCAGAAAGTATTTGACACCGTTCCTCACGAAAGACTGGTGTAGAAGATGGAAAAGCAAACTGGGATAATTGTGAAGGCACTTGACTGGGTAAGAAAGTCCCTAAAGGACAGACTAAAAAGGTCACAGTCGGAGAGGAGGCTACGAGCTGGAGCAGAGTATCAAGTGGGTCCCACAAGGCTCGGTACTGGGATCACTACTGTTCCCAATTGATGTGAATGACCTGCCTGAGGAAGCCAGCTCGTACAGGTCCATGTTTGTAAATGACGCGAGGCTAACGAGGAGAGTAAACACCGAGGAGGAGGAACACAGGAAGTTACAGGAAGACCTTGACACATTCCAGGAGTGAGCAAACAAATGTTGCTGGAATTCAATCGCAACAAGTTAATGAAAATGGGAAAGTGTGAAAGCAGACCCGGAGGTATACACACCATAAAGGGAAGGTAATTGCAGTAATCGGAAAGGCTATTACAATTGGAAATGGATATAATAGCACCACTAACACCAGAGGCAACATAAACAGGCCAAGATCGCCATTTGACACGTGAACGTAGTTTAGAACATAAGAAGAACATAAGAACATAAGAACAAAGGCAACTGCAGAAGGCCTATTGGCCCATACGAGGCAGCTCCTATTTATAACCACCCAATCTCACTCATATACATGTCCAACCCATGCTTGAAACAATCGAGGGACCCCACCTCCACAATGTTACGCGGCAATTGGTTCCACAAATCAACAACCCTGTTACTGAACCAGTATTTACTAAGTCTTCCTAAATCTAAA
>WNGS01111181.1:38466469-38483880 GCA_020271785.1 Procambarus virginalis
CAGGTGGGAGAGTACAATGACAGGTGGGGAGAGTACAATGACAGGTGGGAGAGTACAATGACAGGTGGGAGAGTACAATGACAGGTGGGAGAGTACAATGACAGGTGGGAGAGTACAATGACAGGTGGGAGAGTACAATGACAGGTGGGAGAGTACAAGGACAGGTGGGAGAGTACAATGACAGGTGGGAGAGTACTATGACAGGTGGGAGAGTACAATGACAGGTGGGTGAGTACAATGACAGGTGGGAGAGTACAATGACAGGTGGGTGAGTACAATGACAGGTGGGAGAGTACAATGACTGGTGGGAGAGTACAATGACTGGTGGGAGAGTACCATGACTGGTGGGAGAGTACAATGACTGGTGGGAGAGTACAATGACTGGTGGGAGAGTACAATGACAGGTGGGAGAGTACAATGACAGGTGGGAGAGTACAATGACAGGTGGGAGGAGTACAATGACTGGTGGGTGAGTACAATGACAGGTGGGAGAGTACAATGACAGGTGGAAGAGTACAATGACTGGTGGAGAGTACAATGACTGGTGGGAGAGTACAATGACAGGTGGGAGAGTACAATGACAGGTGGAAGAGTACAATGACTGGTGGGAGAGTACAATGACTGGTGGGAGAGTACAATGACTGGTGGGAGGGTATAATGACTGGTGGGAGAGTACAATGACTGGTGGGTGAGTACAATGACAGGTGGGAGAGTACAATGACAGGTGGGAGAGTACAATGACAGGTGGAAGAGTACAATGACTGGTGGGAGAGTACAATGACTGGTGGGAGAGTACAATGACTGGTGGGAGAGTACAATGACTGGTGGGAGAGTACAATGACTGGTGGGAGGGTATAATGACTGGTGGGAGAGTACAATGACTGGTGGGTGAGTACAATGACAGGGGGGAGAGTACAATGACAGGTGGGAGAGTACAATGACAGGTGGAAGAGTACAATGACTGGTGGGAGAGTACAATGACTGGTAGGTGAGTACAATGACTGGTCTGTCTCATTGTTGCTACGCTACAATGATGAGTTCCCAAGATTCAGAGCTTCCTGCTTCATATTGTTACTCCTCACTCCACCTCCCACTCCTTCCCTCCACCAAAGTGGAGTATTGTTGATTGCAATCAACAATCAGTTAACACATAATTGTGGTGATCCAGTTCCCTGTACTTACAGGACTTGGCTGATTCCCTGTGGGTGGCAGCGCCCACCTGGATGTGCAACACTGGAGTCAGTGTAGGTGTTAGCCAGGGTTGGTACACACGGGTAGTCCCACATCAACTGCTGCCATTCTTCCAGAGGTTCACTGTGATACTATCTGGGCGACCAATAAGAGCAGCAGAGTTTATGGGGCGTTAGGTTACGGGGCTCTCTTTCAGCTGGGCATCCAGCTGTGTACTCACCTAGTTGTGCTTGCGGGGGCTAAGTTTTGGGCTCTTTGGTCCCGCCTCTCAACTGTCAATCAACTGGTATACAGGTATTGAGCCTACTGGGTTCTATCATATCTACATTTAAAACTGTGTATAGAGTCAGCCTCCACCACATCACTGCCAATGCATTCCATCTGTTAACTACTCTGACACTGAAAAAGTTCTTTCTAACGTCTCTGTGGCTCATGTGGGTACTCAGTTTCCACCTGTGTCCCCTTGTTTGCGTCCCACCCGTGTTAAACAGTTTATCCTTATCTACCCTGTCAATTCCCCTGAGGATTTTGTAGATAGTGATCATGTCTCCCCTTATTCTTCTGTCTTCCAGTGTCGTAAGGTGCATTTCCCGCAGCCTTTCCTCGTAACTCATGCCTCTTACTTCTGGGACTAGGCTAGTGGCATACCTCTGAACTTTTCCCAGCTTCGTCTTGTGCTTGACAAGGTACGGGCTCCATGCTGGGGCCGCATACTCCAGGATGGTCTTACATATGTGGTGTACAAGATTCTGACTGATTCCTTACACAGGTTCCTGAACGCTATTCTGATGTTAGCCAGCCGCGCATATGCCGCAGACGTTATTCATTTATTTGGGCTTCAGGAGCTATATATTAATATATATATATATATATATATATATATATATATATATATATATATATATATATATGAATGAAAACTCACACCCCAGAAGTGACTCGAACCCATACTCCCAGGAGCAACGCAACTGGTATGTACAGGGATGCCTTAAACCACTTGACCATCACGACCGGACATAAGGAAGTGATAGCCTGGGCTATTTGAGCCACTTCCCCGCCGGCACCTGGATGGTTATCTTGGGCATAGCATTTTATCAAATCACCTCATTTTTTGGGGCAACACGTGAGGAACACAAATGCGAACAAGCCTGAATGGTCCCCAGGACTATATGCGAATGAAAACTCACACCCCAGAAGTGACTCGAACCCATACTCCCAGGAGCAACGCAACTGGTATGTACAGGGATGCCTTAAACCACTTGACCATCACGACCGGACATAAGGAAGTGATAGCCTGGGCTATATGAACCACTTCCCCGCCGGCACCTGGATGGTTATCTTGGGCATAGCATTTTATCAAATCACCTCATTTTTGGGGCAACACGTGAGGAACACAAATGCGAACAAGCCTGAATGGTCCCCAGGACTATATGCGAATGAAAACTCACACCCCAGAAGTAACTCGAACCCATACTCCCAGGAGCAAAGCAACTGGTATGTACAGAGATGCCTTAAACCAGGCTTGTTCACCAGGCTTTCAGGCTTGTTCGCATTTGTGTTCCTCACGTGTTGCCCCAAAAAATGAGGTGATTTGATAAAATGCTATGCCCAAGATAACCATCCAGGTGCCGGCGGGGAAGTGGCTCAAATAGCCCAGGCTATCACTTCCTTATGTTCGGTCGTGATGGTCAAGTGGTTTAAGGCATCCCTGTACATACCAGTTGTGTTGCTCCTGGGAGTATGGGTTCGAGTCACTTCTGGGGTGTGAGTTTTCATTCGCATATAGTCCTGGGGACCATTCAGGCTTGTTCGCATATATATATATATGCGAACATATATATATATATATATATATATATATATATATATATATATATATATATATATATCCCCCCCAAGCCTACATGCATCAGAAAACTCTTGACCCCAGAAGGATTCGAACCCAGTCAGCCAGGTCCACCATGCGCCCTTGGCGTGTCCAGAACTTTAACCACTCGTCCAAACTGACTGTATAAAAGTATTTGAAGTCATCTGACCCGTAACCCAACACCCGACAGCTCTCGTTGGCCATTTTAGGCACAGATATTTCATCAAATCATCATGCTGGGGGCGCATGAGCAACATTTGTGCGTCAAGCTTGGGACGACCACTTAAGCTTGACGCACAAATAACGCAACACTGGTGGCTCAGATTATGGAGCTGTCAGCAGGAGTGACCTTGGGCTGCCTCACCAGGCACAAGGGTGTCATACCACAGCTGGTGCCTGCAGCTAGCGTGGCGTGGGCCTGCATGTACTACACGGAATAGTCTCACCACGCTACTGCTATTGTTGTTGCTGCTGCTGCTGCTGCTGCTGCTGCTGCTGCTACTGCTGCTGCTGCTGTTGCTGCTGCTGCTGCTGTTGCTGCTGCTGCTGCTGCTGCTACTGCTGCTACTGCTGCTACTGCTACTGCTGCTCCTGCTGCTGCTACTGCTGCTGCTGCTGCTGCTGCGGGTCCTCAAGCTGGTACAAACTGGAAGAGCGAATTACGTGGTGATTTGGCATTTTTTTGTGGCTCCAAATCCTGCCGCCTCACACAGCATCCTCAACAACTTTCAATGGCCGAGTGCCCTTCTTAGGCTGCCTCACTCGTTGGGGTTTTGCTCGATGTCCGCTAATTGTCTAGTTCTGAGTTCGGTTGTGTTCGGTACAAGGCTTAATGAATTGCCTGAGGGGTTCCCCGGGTCCAGGAACTGCTACGGAAGGTCCTTGATTGTGATCGGGCTATTTTGGGGGCGGACTGGCTGGCTGTCCTCGCCACACACACACACACACACACGCTCACACATACACTCACACACGCTCACACCCTCCCCACACACACTCCCTTCCCCCGACCATCAAACACACACACCTGAAGGGTAACACCCACAGGTTAAGATTGGTTATCGGACTCACCAAACCTGAAGTAAATATACGAATCCCTACACTAACAGTTTACAATAATGTTGAGGGAGAACATGAATGTTACACTACCAGACTAAGGCCTCGCTGCAGCACCCCACATGTCTCTAGAGACGATGTACACAAAAAAATCCATAGATTTATGCCGACAAAAAAGCAGTCAGACGAGAGCGAGTGCGACCTTTAGGTCCTGAGAGAAGCAGCTCACGAGCTTAGCAACCAACTACAGTTTATTTTCCTGGTTTCTTTACCAACAGGAAATCTTACAGAGACGGAATAGGAAAACAGAGCTTCAGTATGTTCACAGTGACATTCAACTATAGACCTGCCAGCATAAGTGAGAGGTCAAGTTGCCAAATTACTTTTAAAATGTCATTGAAGGAGTGGAATGTCTGTATATATACAATGGTCCAACCGGCAGTTGGAGTAATAAATTGAAAGGTCGTGGGTAAGAAATGTGATCAGTTTATACGAGACGAGGACAGAGATATTACCAGATGAAGACGTTAGAGGCACTGCATCTGTACCTACCAGACCACAACATTCCAGAGAGACGGGACAAAAGGCTGCCCTGGACGCTGGGTCACACCTCAAACATGTACTGACAGACACAACATTTATACGAAGCCATGAATGTGAGAGGTCCGTGTCACCAGTGATCCCAAGATGCACGCCGCCACCCCCTCTTCCTGTATAGTGAACATATAAATGATCTACATGAAGAGATACAGAGTTACGTGTATCTGAGTATAATAATAAACTAATTGGAAGTATTATATACCTGGATGACTGCCATATACTTAATCAAAATACCGGCTGGAGCATGATGCTGGGCTAGGAGAGTCCAGAGACGAGATTACATTCCAGCTATACAGCCTCAATATTTACTCATAGATACATAATGTTCCTGTAGTGTGTTTGAGCTGTCTACGAGTACTGTCTATGAGTACTGTCTACGAGTACTGTCTATGAGTACTGTCTATGAGTAGTGTCTATGAGTAGTGTCTACGAGTACTGTCTACGAGTACTGTCTACGAGTACTGTCTATGAGTAGTGTCTACGAGTACTGTCTACGAGTACTGTCTACGAGTACCGTCTATGAGTACCGTCTACGAGTACGGTCACCACAGTGACTGGAATAATTAAGATCTTAGAGGCCGACACTCTAGCATTTAAAAAACGCAAAAGGCGAAATCGCCGACGAGTCTACCGGCTGAAACTATTCCATGTGAGAATGATGGAAAAGATGCAGAACAATGGCTCATGGCGGAGAGGGAACAAGCCGGCGTCTTAAGAGAGGAACGTGGGAGGCAAGTGCTGCAAGGTGATCGTCAAGTTCCCAGGGCACCTAGACGAGGGGCAATAACCATCTGGAACATCCCCAATACCATCTTGAAGATAAGTTACCACCTGAGAGTACTTCCAACAAAGGACCTGAACCAGTGAAAGTACTGGAAAATATATATCAATTCCTGGATCAAAAATGCCAATTGGGAAAACCTCAACAACATTGAAAAGTAAGACAATCCTTTTGGTACACTTAGGATGACCCAGTTAGTGCAATGGAGAAATTACTGCAGGTAATCTCAGCCCGGAGACTCGCAGGAGGAAAGGATCGTACCCCAGGCAACGAAGCCATCCTCCAACGAACTTCAGAACATAAGAATAAAGTAACTTACAGAATGCCTACTGGTCCATACTAGGCAGCTCCTATTTATAACCACCCAAACTCGTTTCTAACGTGAACCGCCCCAACATGGAGCGGTTCCAGCATGTGAACACCAGATGCTGTAGACTCATCAAAATGTAGAGTGTTCCAAACAACACGTCACGAAGGATGGGAAAAGTCAACACAAAAGAAGCGGTTTATGTCTCATGCCCAAATTGCTCCTAAAGCCATCATTGTACTGGGCATGCATAGCCCAACCAAAACAGATATTCCAAAAGGAAAGGCAGCTACAAGAGCGCTTGCAGCTGCAAGGAGCACTGTATGGCTATACAGCAGCGCTTCATGCAGCAAATCCAGCATGGATAACCCCTCCCAACAGTCCACTCCCGAACTCACAGTCAACGACGGACTCTCACACGTCAACACAGGGTGTGGCATAACAAGATCACTCACAGTGACCAGCAACACCAGCACAAACTGGCAGCACGGAACTAGGGAAACATAAGCAGTAATAACATTAAGTACAGAAGCGGCGCTAAACTCAGGATAACCCGACTGGAAGACAGTACCAACCAACAGGGTGCAGGCGCAAACGAAAGACAACTACATAATCCATTGCAAGAAAATGTACACAAGCAACAAAATCTGCAGGAAATGAACTTACAGCACGAGCGCCTATTGCAGACGGGGGTGTCCTGTCTGCAATTTTCCAGCAACAGGGTACAAGCCTGTAACATACAGGAACAACAAGCAAATCAACAAAAACTCAAAACTGGCGTAGATGACCATACAATATAAAAGCCTAAATCAACAGAAGTTACAAAAATTGTACAAGATGTGTTTGCTGTGAGTCTACTCCACCTAAACCAGCTATAATTCCAGCCAAATGTCATAATCCAAAGTAGTTGGAGGAAGTGAAGGCATTAGTACACCACAAACACTAAGTGATGAACACAAGGGCACCGTACCACAACCACAACACCACACATGCACAAACAGGAACCTGTATACCCCCATCCTCACCGGTGTAGCCACCACCAACCACAACAGCAGCAAGGAACCACTTCAGGTACACCACTCACGAAGGGGGCTACTGTATAATACCACAAGAGCCCTAACAACAGCACACACACACACACGGTACAACAAGCGGCAGCTGAAGCTATGTTAGCACCACAAGAAGAAATACAAGGAACAGTAACGACCGGATATCATACAGGCAGAACACAACACTTAAAATAATACAGTGGAACGCCCAAGGTCTCCAGCACAGGAGCCGCCTTCTCCAGGAAAGCCTACGCAGATACGTCAAGATCACAGGAAACACTTTCCACCAGATGATCAAACAAACTGTCCCCAGCTGGCAAAAGTTTAGGCTCTACAAAGTTCCAGGAAGACAAGAAAGCGTGACACTGGGACGTCCAACCTCCCATACTCACAAGATGACCCAATACACTCTGGTGTATTTGGTCCTCATGTCCACCATACAAACACCTGTAAGGAGCCAAACTAGACATCTTGGCTTTACCAGCCCCAGCAAAGGACTTCCTCGTCATCATCCAAGGGGGAGACTTCAACGCCAGCCACACAGTACTGATCTACTGCCCCTCGGGGAGCTATGGTAACAGTGCACGGGATGGACAACCAGTCCTCAGTCTTATTAATAAGGCCCTGAGGAAAGGTCCAGGGACCACGTCACTGTAAGAGAGGACCTGTGATTATCCGAGCAAGAGAAGTTGGTCTGGTGTTGAGCAGCGCCTGTTAACCTGTGGAAGGTTATTAAGGCAACATGGTAGCTTACTAACTACCCAGCAATTATGCTATAGTCCTGGACATTGTTCAGATCTAAAGTACACACACACACACACGGTGGCTGAGCGGACAGCACGCTAGACGCGTGATCCTGTGATCCCGGGTTCGATTCCGGGCGCCGGCGAGAAACAATGGGCAGAGTTTCTTTCACCCTAATGCCCCTGTTACCTAGCAGTAAATAGGTACCTGAGAGTTAGGCAACTGTCACGGGCTGCTTCCTGGGGTGTGTGTGTGTGTGTGGGGAAAAAAATAGTAGTTAGTAACAGATTGACAGTTGAGAGGCGGGCCGAAAGAGCAGATCTCAACCCCTGCAAGCACAACTAGGGGAATACAACTAGGTGAATACACACACACACACACACACACACACACACACACACACCACACACACACACACACACACACACACACACACACACACACACACACACACACACACACACACAGGTAAAAAAGTAAATGCAAATGGGAAACCCATGGTTTAGTCAGAGATGTAAGCTAGCTAAGCAACAAAGTAAAAGAGCGTGGAGAAACTGTAGAAACAAGAGGACACTTGAGAGTAGAGAAGGTTACCAGAGAGCCATGAATGAATACGTCAGGGTGAGAAGAGAGGCAGAAGGGCAATATGAAAATGACATAGCAAGCAAGGCTAAGACCCAACCCAAATTGCTGCACAGCCACATCAGGAGAAAGACAGCAGTGAAGGAACAGATAATGAAACTGAGGATAGGGGCAGACAGATTCACTACAAACGACAAAGAAGTATGCGAGGAACTCAATATGAAATTCCAGGAAGTCTTCACATTAGAGCAAGGAGAAGTTAGATAAGAGAAAGAATAATTAACCAGGAACCACTAGAGGAATTTGAGATTACCAGTGAAGATGTAAGGAAGCTTTTGCTAGAGTTGGATGTGACAAAGGCTATAGGTCCAGATAGAATATCACCATGGATACTAAAGGAAGAAGCAAAAGCACTGTGCCTGCCACTCTCCATGGTGTATAACAAATCACTGGTAACAGGTGAACTGCCAGAAATTTGGAAGGTGGCAAACGTAGTCCCGATATACAAGAAAGGGGATAGACAGGAAGCACTGAACTACAGGCCAGTGTCCTTAACTTGCATACCATGCAAGCTAATGGAGAAAATTGTGCGAAAAAAGCTAGTGGAACACCTGGAGCGAAGGAACTTTGTGTCACAACACCAACATGGTATCAGGGATGGCAAGTCATGCCTCACAGGATTAATTGAATTCTACGATCAGGCAACAAGAATCAGACAAGAAAGAGAAGGGTGGGCAGACTGCATATTTTTGGATTGCCAGAAAGCCTTTGATACAGTGCCACACCAGAAACTAGTGCGAAAGCTGGAGATGCAGGCTGGAGTGAAAGGGAAGGTACTCCATTAGATAAGGGAGTACCTAAGTAACAGAAGGCAGCGAGTCACTGTTCAGGGTGAGGTCTCAGATTGGCAAGACGTCACCAGTGGGGTCCCGCAGGGTCAGTCCTTGGACCTATACTGTTTCTTATATATGTAAATTATCTTCCAGATGGTATAGAATCATTCCTCTCATTGTTTGCTGATGATGCAAAAATTATGAGGAGGATTAAGACGGAGGAAGACAGTATGAGACTACAAGATGACCTAGACAGACTCTATGAATGGTCCAACAAATGGCTACTAAAGTTCAACCCGAGTAAATGTAAGGTAATGAAACTAGGCAGTGGAAACAGGAGGCCAGACACAGGATACAGAATGAGGGATGAAGTCCTTCGTGAAACGGACAGAGAGAAGGATCTAGGAGTTGATATCACACTAAACCTATCTCCTGAAGCCCACATCAAAAGAATAACATCTGCGGCGTATGCGAGGCTGGCTAACATCAAAACTGCCTTCAGGAACCTGTGTAAGGAATCATTCGGAACCTTGTTTACCACATATGTTAGACCAATCCTGGAGTATGCGGCCCCAGCATGGAGCCCGTAACTTGTCAAACACAAGGCGAAGCTTAAAAAAGTTCAGAGATATGCCACTAGGCTAGTCCCAGAACTAAGAGGCATGAGTTACGAAGGAACTCTGGGAGAAATGCACCTCACGACACTAGAAGACAGAAGAGTAAGGGAGGAATTGACAGGGTAGATAAAGATAAACTGTTTAACACTGGTGGGACGCGAACAAGGGGACACAGGTGGAAACTGAGTACCCAAATGAGCCACAGGGACGTTAGAAAGAACTTTTTCAGTGTCAAAGTAGTTAACAGATGGAATGCATTAGGCAGTGATGTGGTGGAAGCTGACTCCATACACAGTTTCAAATGTAGATATGATAGAGCCCAGTAGGTTCGGGAATCCGTACACCAGTTGATTGACAGTTGAGAGGCGGGACCAAAGAGCCAGAGCTCAACCACCGCAATCACAATTAGGTGAATACACACACACACACATGCGCGCGCCGCTAACAAATACACATGAGGGTGGGGGTGTGCACATGAACACACTTGCAGCCACTGACACGCTAGATGTGTTAGGGTGAACAAGACCAGGGCGCTATGATGCAGCACCACACACCACCACCACCATCACCACCACCGCTGCTAAACACAGCCAACGCCAGCACAATCGTCCCGCTGGTTAACCGAAAATATCACCACAACTGAGTCAACAACGGACGCTTTCTAGAACCACTCTAGAAATATGGTGGTCGTTTTCATGTGTGCTGGGAGCAGTCATGAGTATGTGTACGGAGGAAGCAAGGTCACGCATCACCCCTACATGACAATATAGCCGGCCCATAACCAAGTATGATGTATGTCTGTATTGTATGATGCCAAGTCGCTCGTCCGCGAAGTCGCTATACACGCTGGTGGTCTCCTCCAGAAGAGATGTATTGTCCCTCCAATACATCTCAATCATCAACGCTACGTCATGTATTGTGGCTGCCATACGGTGAAACTAATTTTGTGTACGTAGGCCCCCTGCCTTGAATGAGCCAGGTGACCTACTGTATTTTTTTCTTACTCTCGTATCGCTGTTGTTAGGGTCAGTTGTTCGGAATGTTTGTGGTGGTTGACCAGCCAGTCGCGGCTCTCAGGCGTGGAGTGACCGCACTGCTTGTTGGTCCACGCCTCAGACTGAATTATTTAGAGTAAAGGGTGTGGAGGTGCAATGTTACAGGGCAGTCATGCAGGTGACCGCCGCCACCACCACCACCTTGACGGGTGGTGGTCTTGGCCTCAGGTGGCGGGTGATGGGGTGGACCCTAGGTGACGGGTGATGGGGTGGACCCTAGGTGACGGGTGATGGGGTGGACCCTAGGTGACGGGTGATGGGGTGGACCCTAGGTGACGGGTGATGGGGTGTGACTCAGGTGACGGGTGGTGACGGAAGGGAAGGAAGTCAGCCATGTATGGTGGTGGTCTTGGCACACTGGCCTGGGGAAGTACAGAGGCCGCTACACAACCAAGGATAGACAGCCAAGGTGAGTCAAGACGGCTGGAGGGAGCTGGGGAATGTAGACAGTCAACCAGAGCACACAGACCAAGAATACCATCACGGAGCCCCCCAGGTAGACAGACCAAGAATACTGTCACGGAGCCCCCCAGGTAGACAGACCAAGAATACTGTCATGGAGCCCGGTAGACAGACCAAGAATACTGTCACGGAGGCCAGGTAGACAGACCAAGAATAGTCCCGGAATTCGGTTAGAGAAGACAGGAATACTGTCACGAAGCTCGAGTAGGCAGCCCAAGAATCCCCTCACAGAGCCGGGGTAGACAGACCAAGAATAGTTGTAGCAGTGGCAGTGACAAGCCCAGGATAGTTTCTATATTGACTAATCCACTGAATGTAATATGTGCAGAACTCAGCGAATATTATCTGTATCCTGGAACACCTCATTATATACTGGATCTGTACCGAAGATATACTATGCAATGCAATAATTGTATGTCACATATAACCTGAGCTTATAAGAGCACTTCGATCACTTTCTCTGGCTGAGTGCTCATAGGCCACTACTCTATGTTGTCAGAAAGTTGCCTGAATGTTGCTTGAAGTTGCTGAAAGTTGCTTGAAAGTTGCCTGAATGTATGTATCTTCCCCCCCCCCCCTCTATCTGTGGAGGATAGACAGTCTACACCTCGTTCCTTCCCCCCCAAATCACCTCCGAGCGATGCTGGGAGTCTCACATTCCGAGCGAGTATATAGCCATTGATAAGCGTGACGTCAAGTGTATAACCAGTCATGTAGAATTACAGGAAGGGAAATTGTATCATCATGTAGTTGTAGATTCAGCTACTGAGAACAAAACGTTGCAAGTAGCACGGGCTATGGTGAGCCCGTAGTGGACTTACCTGGCACAGGAGCGACAAGTAGCACGGGCTATGGTGAGCCCGTAGTGAACTTACCTGGCACAGGAGCGGGGCAAGTAGCACGGGCTATGGTGAGCCCGTAGTGGACTTACCTGGCACAGGAGCGACAAGTAGCACGGGCTATGGTGAGCCCGTAGTGGACTTCATCATGTAGTTACCTTACCAGCCACAAGGACACGGGTTATTCATGCTACTTGATCCTGGTGTTTGTGGGTGTCAAGACGCCTCATTACCTTGCTAAGACTGCTGTCTACACCTTCTGCCACACGCAGGCCCGGGTGAAGGTGTAGGAGAGCGCCTCAGTAAGTCAGCACACGGCTGCCTCTCTCATGCTCTGGTGACTTATTATGATAAAATGTTGTGCGTGCTGTGCATGAGGGCCACGACCCTGTACCAGTGTGTGAGGTGCACGGCTGTGGCAGCGTCCGCCGCACTGATGGAGGGGCACCTCCTCATTGTTAGGTCACGTCAATCACCCTCTGTTGTTGAGTGCTCAGTAACTTGTATACTATGACTGCAACAAACCTCTACCCCTATCCATGTAGGGAAGGAAATGTACATAATTATGGTTAGCATTGAAAGACCAAACCTATATTGACGGACCGAAACGTGGTCGTCCCTTCACCTTCTAGTGTGTGGTCTGGTCAACATACTTCAGCCACGTTATTGTGACTCATCGCCTGCACCAGATCTATAGCCTGCCACCTTGCGTTACTCCTGCTTCAGGTGGCTACTGCGATATATAAACTGTCGTTCCAGTATTATTTTCCACTGAAACTGATAATATATTTTTGTCTCCAAAGTTAGGTGCTGTTGAAGGGAAACTACACTTACAAAGACCTTAAAAAACCCAGTCATGAGCATAACAACGGCCCCATCATAGATATACCTTCACCAAGACAATGTCCGGTGGGACTATATATATATATATATGAGAACATTGAATGGAACAACGGAGGACCATTCGAGGCAGCTCGACTATTTATATCCAAAGACTTGACCATCCAGAGGGACCTCGCCAGCTTCGGTCTCTGACACGGCAACATGCGTAAACTATAAGGAATGGACTAGATAAATTAGTGAGTAGATATGCATGACTTGCCCGGAGACAAGGGTGACTGACCTGCCAGAAGACATCCTTACTGATGCTGCAAGTGATCGCATGACACCACAAGCATCGTTCATCTTGATCACGGGAAGAATCTACTTCCACAACCTGATTCTGGGATCTATTCCCCGCAGTCTGACTGTGGGATCTGCTCCCACAGCCTGACTGCGGGATCTGCTCCCACAGCCTGACTGCGGGGAATAGATCCCAGAGTCAGGTTGTGGAAGTAGATTCTTCCCGTTCCCCGCAGTCAGGTTGTTGTGGGAGCAGATCCCACAGCCTGACTGCGGGATCTGCTCCCACAACAACCTGACTGCGGGGAACGGAACATTGTCCACTATTACATCCGTTCTGCCACAGGCTGGGAGGCTGTGTCGCACTTCGATGTTGGGGCTCAAAGAGGGTGACTCACCAGCGGCGGTATTGACACACTGCACACGGAGAACCTTCCTCAGCAATAGTTTGCGAGTCTCCCTTCATAGCTATATTAGTCATGTTGTCTCAAGCGGGAGCCTCCTGAATGCTAAAACCATGACAACCAGGAAAATGATCGCACGCGGGCGTCCAGGAGCCCTCCTGCAGGAGTCCTCCTTTTCCAGGAGCCCTCCTGTAAGAGCCCGCGTCCTCCAGGAGCCCTCCTGTAAAAGCCCGCGTCCTCCAGGAGCCCTCCTGTAAAAGCCCGCGTCCTCCAGGAGCCCTCCTGTAAAAGCCCGCGTCCTCCAAGAGCGCTCCTGCAGAAGCCCTCTTCCAGGAGCGGGAGGGCGCGAGGCGACGAGTCCCGGGACCATGTCATCCAGCGGTATGGTAATGTTGATGCGTCAAGGAGTCAATACGAACACCTTGGTTCATGATCTATACCCACAACACTCACACACAACTCTCATAAGACCCCAGACTCACAAGACCCAGACTCACAAGACCCAGACTCACAAGACCCAGACTCACAAGACCCAGACTCACAAGACCCACACTCACAAGACACACACTCACAAGACACACACTCACAAGACACACACTCACAAGACACACACTCACAAGACACACACTCACAAGACACACACTCACAAGACACACACTCACAAGACACACACTCACAAGATACACACTCACAAGACACAGACTCACAAGACCCAGACTCACAAGACACAGACTCACAAGACTCAGACTCACAAGACCCTCACTCACAAGACCCAGTTTCACAAGACCCAGACTCACAAGACCCAGACTCACAAGACCCTGACTCACAAGACCCAAACTCACAAGACCCAGACTCACAAGACCCAGACTCACAAGACCCAGACTCACAAGACCCAGACTCACAAGACACAGGCTCACAAGACCCAGACTCACAAGACACAGACTCACAAGACCCAGACTCACAAGACCCAGACTCACAAGACCCAGACTCACAACACAGACTCAGAAGACCCAGACTCACAACACAGACTCACAAGACACAGACTCAGAAGACCCAGACTCACAACACAGACTCACAAGACACAGACTCACAAGACCCAGACTCACAAGACCCAGACTCACAAGACCCAGACTCACAAGACCCAGACTCACAAGACCCAGACTCACAAGACCCAGACTCACAAGACACAGGCTCACAAGACCCAGACTCACAAGACCCAGACTCACAAGACACAGACTCACAAGACACAGACTCACAAGACCCTGACTCACAACACAGACTCACAAGACCCAGACTCACAAGACCCAGACTCACAAGACCCAGACTCACAAGACCCAGACTCACAAGACACAGACTCACAAGACACAGACTCACAAGACCCTGACTCACAAGACCCAGACTCACAAGACATAGACTCACAAGACCCAGACTCACAAGACCCAGACTCACAAGACACAGACTCACAAGACCCAGACTCACAAGACCCAGACTCACAAGACCCAGACTCACAAGACCCAGACTCACAAGACCCAGACTCACAAGACACAGACTCACAAGACACAGACTCACAGAACCCTGAGAGTGTGATGCTTTACTAATACCAGTAAAGCTGCAGGTGATGACCCACTGACCTGTAGTGGGGAGGATATTAACCCCGGGCACGAGACTGTGTACCCCTAGCCAGCCACCTCCACCCCAGGAGGTGGCAGTGGCAGGCGGTGCAGTGGCTGGTAAGTAAACAAACACAGAGGAAGTGATAACAGGGGTGAGAGGTGTCCGCCAGTCGAGAGATTTCCATCAAAACCTCCGCTTCAAGAAGCTTTCCTGCGTGGTGCGGAGGGCCTTGTACCGTCAAGATCTCTGGACTAGAGGAGCGGACACGTGACTGGTGACGATGGCTAGAAGGAGCACCGAGAGACGCTGCATACATGGTGTTTTCTTCCTATTGGGGAGTGATGTACATGCTGCTATGGCGGTGTGTCCACTCACAAGATGAGTGGCGCTGCCCAATAAAACTCGCCCCTCGGGGCAAAATTAAAAAAAAAATGTATCACACCAGATGCTCAACTTGTAGGTTTTTGCAAGAGTGCCCGACCTCGGCAGCTTAGCGATGGTACTTGCCTATCAGGGACCATGGGGCAGGGAGATCTAACCCTTCGTAATTGTTATAAACAGTTCTAACGCTTGTTATAATTTAACGATTCAGTCGTTCGAATTCTTTGTCAATTCAGGCATTGAAGTTGTGGATAGAAGCGGCTTGTACAAGTTCTTGGAGGTGTTCAGTAGGTGTCTCAGCAGTGATGATGGGCAGAGTGGTGGCTCAGGCCACCATATCCTTCCCCCAGCAACAGTGCTGGCAGTCACCCTGCAGTGAAGTAGAACACACTGGGCAGAGGCAGGCAGGCAGGCAGGCAGGCAGACAGACAGGCAGGCAGGCAGGGATCACTGACCTCTGTCAGAAATCGTACTTAGTATCTATTCCAGCTGCCCTGGAACCCTTCCTCTCAATGGAGGGTTCCATTGAGAGGAACGGTACGTCTCATTTTGTACGCTATGGTTTCCAGCGTACAAATTACAAAGTACTATGTAGCGGCTCACAACTATCCGCATTTTCTATCCATCGGTTGGTTATGTTAGGTGGGTGGCTTGGGTTCGTACGTTTCTGGTTATGTTAGCACTTTGTGTTTTGTAGGTTGTGTATAACATTAGAAGCTATTGACAGTCATCTTCAAATTCTCAAACCAACTGAATCCTATGCCTTTACTGATGGCTCTGTGCAGTTAGGCACTGGTAGAACAGGTTGTGCATGTGCAGTGTATAAAGGGAATGAAATGATCATGTCTACTACACAGAGATTGAACAACTGGGCTAGCACGACACAGACCGAGCTAGTGGGCATTTATCTAGCCACTGAATACCTTAAGCTCAATGGTGGTGGAGTTATTTTCTGTGACTCTAAAAGTGCTCTGCAGTCCTTAAATAACCCATCACAATGTATGTCGGAAGTAGCTTGTAATATTAAATGGAATGTAATTTTTGCCAATGATAATAACTCTTGTATAAAATTTGTGTGGATCCCATCCCATGTTGGAGTTGGAAAACATGACTTCGTAGATCGATTGGCCAATGAGGCTTGCAGGAAAGAAAACATTGATTATGACTTTGGACTATCTAATGCAGTTATTAGAAATATACAAATTAAAGAAATTAATTCAGATTTAGAAGAACTAAGAAATGCCCAGAGACCTGAAAGCTGCAGTATTAAAAGTTATGACAAGTTTTGTAATAATAGGTATTTGTATGGTCAGCACAGTAACCGAACCAGGCAATGTGATGTAGTCATTGCGCGAATTCGCCTTGGCTATAGACACATCTGGCAGGTTAGTGAGGCTGAGCCACTACCAGAATACTCAGATTGTAAACTCTGTGATAAACCTTTAATGCATTCACTAGAACACTACATTGATGAATGTGAAACCGTAAAGGACTTTAGACCTCCTGGCCTCTTGTACCACCAACTGTGTAACTATTTTATTGACTCAGGTGTTCTGGACGACATCCTAACAATTTACCCAAAATTTGCTTGTCCATTTTAAAGAATGAAGAACAATTTTTATCATATTACTTCTAAGCTGCATCACTTATGAACCCATCCCTGCCCTTGTGTGGCAGTGCACAATAGAAAGTTGTTTTCACATATCCATATATTAAAACATTGATTGTAACCGTGATATATATGTGCTTCAGCCTACAGTTTAGACCTATTGTCTTATGTATGACCCTCTGTCCTGCGTGACAGTGAATACTAGCATTATCCTCACCGTAATCAGACTATCAAAATCCTCAGATTAGGCAAAATTGTAATTAATTTTGTCAATAAAGATGTTAATAATAATAGGTGT
>WNGS01111181.1:38504296-38537010 GCA_020271785.1 Procambarus virginalis
TTTGATGACTTGCGTATGCGCATTTTGAGAACTTGGGTGTATGTTGTTTTCAGGACTTTAGTATATGTATTTTGAGGTTTTGGGTACATGCATTTTTTAAAAATTGGGTATTTACATTTTTAAAACTTGGTACTGTACATGCATTTTGAAAACTTGGGTATATGCATTTTGAGGACTTACTAATACAAGTAAACCAGCCACAAGCCTTCTGTGTTGGACACTGGGTGTAAGACAATTTACATCTAGTGGATTAAATGTATTTGCTTAGGTTAGGCTGTATTAGGCTCTGTTGGGTTAGTTTAGGCTGGTTTGAGTCAGGTTGGGTAATGTAGATTTTAAAATCTATTGTCGAACCGTCTGGTGTGCAATGTAATTTGTATCCGGACGAAACCCACACAAGAAACCCTATTGCAAATGTAATTTGTGACGTTTCTACTGTGATTTGTGATTTGTTTAGAAGCTTCTCGTGTTGAAACTCCACTTGTGGACATACAGCCCGTCCCCTCGAGCGTTTACGGCACAAAACTGATGTACTAAATTGCCCGAACCTAACTTAACTAAAAACCCATCAACAGAAAACGGAAAACATCACATCAATTTTGCAAGCCGCTATGATATTTAGTATAAAAGTTATTAGCCTCAGGCGATTTTTACTTTAAAATGCGATGCACTATTGGATTTGTTGCCGCCGGAGGTGCTAGATTATTGTGCACCCCATACTCATCCAGTGAGCGGTAGCGCGAGAAAGCATTACACAAGGCACAAAAGGTCTTTATCAGACCTCAGCGGTGATTATTACATTAACAATTACATCTATCCTTCACACCTTATAATGTCACCTAGTTGCAGAGAATATTCCATTTCAATAGCTATGTATTTACAGTTAATCATTATACATTAATTGTAGGTCTTATCACTAATATATAATTGTTTGAGCTATGGAGATATTACAGTCATAGGGAAGCTGCGGTTTGTTATTATTAGTCTTCACAATACACTACTTGCTTCTTACTCTCGTATGTCGTTTATCTTCTGGAAGCGAAATATGAATTGTTTTTTTTGTTTTTGTTTTTTACCACAGACGTAGCCACACATTTACAATGCTAACCAGTATATATATACATTTTCTTCTGTCCTCCATGGACAGGGTTAGAGATGTGTTAAACATATATTTCAGGGGTTTATTGAACAATCAACCACAGAAGGTGAGTGGGTGCTTTTAAAATGCTAAGCTGAAGTGCAAGGACTTCAGGTATTTTATCCGTAGTAATAAGATGGTTTGCCATTTCATACGACGTGAGTTTAAATTTATCTCCAAATAGCTTAATTTTTGACAGTACGAAGACGAGTAACCAATACTGTAGAATGTGGCCGACACGAGCATGATAACACCAGGACGAGGGAAGACGGGACACCACGCTCGTAGCTCTCATCCTGTAACTACACCTAGGTAATTACACTTAGGTAATTACCATGTTGGTTTAGAGAGTAGCGATGACGTAAAGGATACATACTTCTCTGGTCTTAGACCCACACTTTCCTAATGTACACCTCCTGGGGAAGGCTGAGGACTCCAGTATAAATGGTTTCCCAATGTCAGCTGGCGTTCCCAAGGATGTAACCCACAACAGTTGCCTAACTCTCCAGTAGTTGAGTTATACAGCAGCTCTCTCTCTCTCTCTCTCTCTCTCTCTCTCTCTCTCTCTCTCTCTCTCTCTCTCTCTCTCTCTCTCTCTCTCTCTCTCTCTCTCTCTCTCTCTCTCTCTCTCTCTCTCTCTCTCTCCCTTAGCATCTATGTGACATCGGACCCTCATCAGTGGTTGTACAGGAACCTCCATCCAGTACAGTGTCAAGTGCTTCATACCAAACCGATAATACTTACTTTCCTTGTTTCATCTCATTCAATTACAGACATGCAAATTTAATAGCCCATTTATTTTCACCATTTTTTCACGCTGCTCGTTATAAGGAATAATTTCTATCAATCTCAACCTTTCCCTGGATACACTGCCTTGCGATACACTGTTGTATAAATAGATATTACAGCATCGATATACGACTACGGTAGTGACAATTGGAAATGTTTGATGCTTCACTAATTATCGGAGGGCTGCCTGCAGCCCGGCGGAGGACTGGCGGAGGGCTGCCTGCAGACATGGAGGGCTGCCTGCAGACATGGAGGGCTGCCTGCAGACATGGAGGGCTGCCTGCAGACATGGAGGGCTGCCTGCAGACATGGAGGGCTGCCTGCAGACATGGAGGGCTGCCTGCGGACATGGAGGGCTGCCTGCAGACATGGAGGGCTGCCTGCAGACATGGAGGGCTGCCTGCAGACATGGAGGGCTGCCTGCAGACATGGAGGGCTGCCTGCAGACATGGAGGGCTGCCTGCGGACATGGAGGGCTGTCTGCAGACACGGAGGGCTGCCTGCAGACATGGAGGGCTGCCTGTAGACATGGAGGGCTGCCTGCAGCCCGGCGGAGGGCTGCCTGCAGACATGGAGGGTTGCCTGCAGACATGGAGGGCTGCCTGCAGACATGGAGGGCTGCCTGCAGACATGGATTGCCGCCTGCAGACATGGAGGGCTGCCTGCAGACATGGAGGGCTGCCTGCAGACATGGAGGGCTGCCTGCAGCCCGGCGGAGGGCTGCCTGCAGCCCGGCGGAGGGCTGCCTTCAGACATGGAGGGTTGCCTGCAGACATGGAGGGCTGCCTGCAGACATGGAGGGCTGCCTGCAGACATGGATTGCCGCCTGCAGACATGGAGGGCTGCCTGCAGACATGGAGGGCTGCCTGCAGACATGGAGGGCTGCCTGCAGACATGGAGGGCTGCCTGCAGACATGGAGGGCTGCCTGCAGACATGGAGGGCTGCCTGCAGACATGGAGGGCTGCCTGTAGACATGGAGGGCTGCCTGCAGACATGGAGGGCTGCCTGTAGACATGGAGGGCTGCCTGCAGACATGGAGGGCTGCCTGCAGACATGGAGGGCTGCCTGTGGACATTAAGTCTAATGATAAGACCTTGCTAATACATGTGTGAAGGCACATGTCTACATGCAAAGTGAGAAGCCAGATGTTAAACTTTCCACCTACCCAGGTGTTAACGTGGGGGGGGGGGGTTATATCGGGCTAGAACATACCAGAGGGAAATATAACGGTTGTTTTACCTAAATATGTTCTCTCAAGGTCACAACAACCTTACTACACTAAATTATAATTATACAAAATGGCAAAAAAAACTAATATTATTTACACAGAATACATGTGAAATGCTACATTACATATAGTAGGTAGAGAAGCATGACGTGTTTAGTACCGTTACAGTCGGTGAGATGGTAGTCCTTGGTGATTTAAATTTAAATTTGAATTTTGCCCCGAGGGGCGAGTTGATTGGCCAGCGCCACTCGTCCTGTGAGCGGTCACACCGCCTTGGTGATGTTATGCTCCAGCAGGCTCATTCACACCTTCACACCCATACACATCATACTGGGTGTATTATAAGTCTTCCTGCCACTTAGCAATATCTAGTGTTTACCTCGCGTCTCCAACAGGTCTCTGCAACTGCCATAGTCAACGCTGTGTTGATGGGTGCTTCCTACATGCAACTTCCGGGTTCTTGATATATCGCGCAGTTCAACTCCTGCCCTGATACTTTTAGTATTTGTACTGGGCCACACAGTGTAGAGGGCCAGCCATACAGTGTAGTGGGCCAGCCACACAGTGTAGAGGGCCAGCCATACAGCGTAGAGGCCCAGCTACACAGTGTAGAGGGCCAGCCATACAGTGTAGAGGCCCAGCCACACAGTGTAGAGGGCCAGCTACACAGTGTAGAGGCCCAGCTACACAGTGGCTGCACCTGCAGTGTTGTGACAGTACAAGTGTGACGGCGAGGTACTGTTATGCTGTCGAGACGTCACTGTCACACCGCAGCTCAGCCTCTGCTACAGCATTACCTTCAGCATAACCTGTGAGTGACAGGAGCGACCTGCTATATGCAGGACGGTATCCTGGACAGGACTGGGTGTTACACAGATATGTTATAATGGAAAGTGAGGACATGTCTCTTGCCCAAGGTATGAGCATTAGGTTATCTTGAGGTTATCTTGAGATGATTTCGGGGCTTAGCGTCCCCGCGGCCCGGTCCTCGACCAGGCCTCCTTTTTGTTACACCTCGCCCCCCCAGGAAGCAGCCCGTAGCAGCTGTCTAACTCCCAGGTACCTATTTACTGCTAGGTGAACAGGGGGGCATATCAGGGTGAAAGAAACTCTGCCCATTTGTTGCCGCCTCCGCAGGGGATCAAACCCCGGAACCTTATGACTACGAATCCCGAGCACTGTCCTCTCAACCGTCAGGCTTCCAGGAGAGTGTTCGCTTCAAACTCTCTCCAGGTTCGAGGCGAACACACGTGTGCAAGCGCGCTTGACGCCCACGTGCGCGCCACTGACCCACTATAGGATTTAAAACCTGTAGCTAGTGGACGTTATATATAATGTCCGCTATAGGTACCAATATCCAAATGTTATATAGACACAACATTTTATCCTATTTACGTTAGGATAGGTTAGGTTAGATTAGCATAGGTTCGGTTAGGATAGGTTAGGTTAGATTAGCATAGGTTCGGTTAGGATAGGTTAGGTTAGATTAGCATAGGTTCGGTTAGGATAGGTTAGGTTAGATTAGCATAGGTTCGGTTAGGATAGGTTAGGTTAGCATAGGTTCGGTTAGGATAGGTTAGGTTAGCATAGGTTCGGTTAGGATAGGTTAGAGTTATTTCTAGAATAGGAATGACGTAGTGAGCTACGTAGTTTTATCAGGTCATAGACCCTACTCCTGAGCCGCGAGAGAGCGACTCGTTCTTGAGCGGGAACTACGCGAATCCTTCAAAAGTCTTCCTAGAGCCACAATGGCTCTAGGCGAACGCTACATTGTGGGAGGCATTTAGTGTACCAAATATTATGAAAATGTTGGGGTGGATTGACCGGGGAAATTCCCTACTGGAACTGAAAGTATCAATCACTAGTTTTCAAAGTAATTTGTCGTTTGAACATAAAGGAAGATGAAGACTGGACTTTGGCGGCGCCGTGGGCGTGTGGGCGCGGGCGTGGGGGCGCGGGTACCTCTTTGTACTTACCCTTTAGTACTTACCTCTCGGTACTCGCTCGATGACGAGAGTACAGGGCAGGAGTCCTTAATGCTTCTTCCACCCATTTGCGTCCACTTGTGTCCTCTTGTCCATCTTTCTCACTATATAAGAGTCCGTCCTTATCCACCTTGTTTATTTCCCCTCCGTATCTTGCATGTTGTGATCATATGCCATCTTCTATCCTCTAGGATTGGATTGTCAGTGTTAGCCTATCTACATGGATAGGCTACATTAGCCTATCCATATAATACGATAGGACAGTGCGCCTCTGGTGTTGGGGTTGGCACTATCCTCTCCTGACTTCCCATTCTTGTAGTTGGCTTCCTCTTGGCGTGAGTGTTTGGGCCAGTGAGTGAATGGGTTGATACGGTGAGTGGGTGAGTAAATGAGGGCGGTGAGGAGGGTGGGTGAGTGATTCAGCAGGTGGGGAAGGTGGTGACTGTTGGAGACAACAGCAAGTTCTACAACAGCAGCACCAAGAACAACAGGAAGATCAGTAATATAATGACAGACGAGAACAAGACACAACACGGTGAGGGCTGATTGACTGACGAAGATCAAGCCCCCGCAAGAGGTGGCACGGGCATGAATAGCCCGTAAGTGGTAGATTCTTGGAGTGAATGTGAACCCCACATTGCAGCTGACCTAATACCAGCTGCAACATTGTGAGGACCCCACATTGCAGCTGACATAATACCAGCTGCAACATTGTGAGGACCCCACATTGCAGCTGACATAATACCAGCTGCAACATTGTGAGGACCCCACATTGCAGCTGACCTAATACCAGCTGCAACATTGTGAGGACCCCACATTGCAGCTGACCTAATACCACTGCAACATTGTGAGGACCCCATTGCAGCTGACCTAATACCAACTGCAACATTGCGAGGACCCCTCTCAGCTCCAACATTCTCCATCTACTGATGATGATTTGGTCATCATATCTACAGCCCATTGTCACTCCTCGTCTGCACCGCACGTGATAATATTAATATATTCCCCCAACGATCATCCTGCAGGAACTTGGAGAAGGATCCCTTCCAGCGCTGCTGCAATCATCCTTTTTGCCACTCATTCTTGAATACACTGCCCCGGCATGGAACCCCCTCTCCCTAAAGACACGCCTGACAAAACTAAAAGAGGCTCTGGACCTTGAACTACAGAGCTACAAACGACAAAACTGCGAGTACCGACCCTCACTTCACTACAAGGAGAAGAAAATAAAGGACAGATATGACGAAGACATGCACGATACTAAGAGGAACTGACTCAGTAGCTACAGAAGCAGCGCTCAAAGTGAGGAACACCAGAACTGGGCATGGAGGGGACGGTATTACTGGAAACCCAGATGAGTCACAGAGATGTCCACAGAAACTTTTACTCTTAAGAGTTATGAGTCAGAGGGACGGACCAGATGATGAAGTTGACAGGGGGAGAGTACAATGACTGGTGGGAGAGTACAATGACAGGTGGGAGAGTACAATGACAGGTGGGAGAGTACAATGACAGGTGGGAGAGTACAATGACAGGTGGGAGAGTACAATGACAGGTGGGAGAGTACAATGACAGGTGGGAGAGTACAATGACAGGTGGGAGAGTACAATGACAGGTGGGAGAGTACAATGACAGGTGGGAGAGTACAATGACAGGTGGGAGAGTACAATGACAGGTGGGAGAGTACAATGACAGGTGGGAGAGTACAATGACAGGTGGGAGAGTACAATGACAGGTGGGAGAGTACAATGACAGGTGGGAGAGTACAATGACAGGTGGGAGAGTACAATGACAGGTGGGTGAGTACAATGACA
The DNA here is from genome assembly GCA_020271785.1 of Procambarus virginalis. NCBI lineage: Eukaryota > Metazoa > Arthropoda > Malacostraca > Decapoda > Cambaridae > Procambarus > Procambarus virginalis. Next base: position 38,511,252 of record WNGS01111181.1, read on the forward strand.
GGTGGGAGAGTACAATGACAGGTGGGAGAGTACAATGACAGGTGGGAGAGTACAATGACTGGTGGGAGAGTACAATGACAGGTGGGAGAGTACAATGACTGGTGGGAGAGTACAATGACTGGTGGGAGAGTACAATGACTGGTGGGAGAGTACAATGACAGGTGGGNCCACCAAGAAATAATGAACATCGCCGCCAATAAACAATGAACATCGCCACCAAGAAATAATGAACATCGCCGCCAAGAAATGATGAGACACAGCAGACGTCAGTGTGGCTCACAGCCTTCCCTTCATCACTACTATAGATCATCAGACGTGATTCATCAAGCCTAGTCAATACAGCATCCTTGGAACATATACACACTAGAGAAACCCGCAACATATACACACTAGAGAAAGTCCCAAGGTTGGCGTACCTCAATTTGAACAGCTCGTCCTCGTCCACAACAGACGAAAAACGGTGTACTAAAACGCACAAACCTAAGCTGACCGATCCCAACATGGATAGATAAGTTATTTGTGAGCTGCTATGATTGATTGATTTTATATTGTATAATTTATATTTCGTATTGTCCCCCGTATATTGCACGTCGGGGGACAATACGAAAGTAACGTACTGTCCCGTTTTCTGTTTTGGGTCATCTGGTAGGTTAGGAGACGGCATTTTACATTGACCGTTTTCTTGACGTTGAGAAACCTTAGGAGGGGGACTCCTACTTCACCCTCGACGACGAGCCTGGACACCTGAAGCGCTGGGAGCCGCTGGATCACGTTCTGTTTCCCGATTTTGGATTTGATATACTGCCTTTTGGCGCCCTTTTCAACGGTCCGGATTGTTACGACGCTGGCGCACATATCGCCTGGGGTCACGGGATAGTTGATATATTGTGAATGTTTACTGTCTGGTTCTCCCGGCGGGGTGACGGTGTCCGGCGCCGGCTTGGCCCAGAGGTGGCGGGAGTTGGCGGGTCGTGGTGGCCGGCTGCCGGCTTCTGCTCGGCCGGAGACCAACGGATAACTTTTGCGTTTTAGTTGGGAGCCGAGTTTTTGGTTTTGCTGCCCAATGTTGTGTGTGTGTGGCGGGGCTGGTGCTTGTCACCCTGAGGGACTCCTGGGTGACAAGATGCTCCCCAATCATCAGCCCGTTTGTGCGTTAGTTTCCACTGATAAGCGACGTTCATTTCGCCATTAGGCTTCGCCATTGACCCTTCACGGCTATGCTGGGCCGCAACCCATCCCACGATCGTCGCGCCACATCAAGAACAAAGTACCTTAGGAGGACGAGCTGAAGAGAGAGAGTTCCTCACTAACAGGAAATAAACAATTAAAGAGACCTCAGGGTAGAGGCAGGTCACAGCTGGAGTATAATACCAAATTTATGAAGATCGAAGCATAACATACGAGGATGAAGATGATGCATATAAAGATGCAGAATGACCTGAGGATGAAAGGTCGGATGACTTCAAAATGGCTTCAGGAAAGGTCGGAGAACTGGCTACAAGACTTCAACCCAGATACACGCAAGATAACGAGACTTGGGTGGGGGAGGGAAGCAAGAATACACATTCAGCAGTACAAACTGAAAGTGGCGACGAATTCCTGAAACAGCAAAGAGGAAGGACCTTAAGCCCGGCACTAGAGGCCCATATAAATAGGTTACAAAATCATGATATGCATAAGAGTGAAGATAGTGAAGAGCACATATAAGGACCGGGAGACAGGCCTTGAGAGTATGGGGTAGGAGGCGGGTGCTGTAGTATGCTGCCCCTGCGTCACGTGCTTCAGCATGCCGCCCCTGCGTCACGTGTTCAGCATGCCGCCCCTGCGTCACGTGTTCAGCATGCCGCCCCTGCGTCACGTGCTTCAGCATGCCGCCCCTGCGTCACGTGTTCAGCATGCCGCCCCTGCGTCACGTGCTTCAGCATGCCGCCCCTGCGTCACGTGTTCAGCATGCCGCCCCTGCGTCACGTGTTCAGCATGCCGCCCCTGCGTCACGTGCTTCAGCATGCCGCCCCTGCGTCACGTGCTTCAGCATGCCGCCCCTGCGTCACGTGCTTCAGCATGCCGCCCCTGCGTCACGTGTTCAGCATGCCGCCCCTGCGTCACGTGCTTCAGCATGCCGCCCCTGCGTCACGTGCTTCAGCATGCCGCCCCTGCGTCACGTGTTCAGCATGCCGCCCCTGCGTCACGTGCTTCAGCATGCCGCCCCTGCGTCACGTGTTCAGCATGCCGCCCCTGCGTCACGTGCTTCAGCATGCTGCCCCTGCGTCACGTGTTCAGCATGCCGCCCCTGCGTCACGTGCTTCAGCATGCTGCCCCTGGATATAACCCTAAACCAAAGACCCATCAACCCAAAACTATAAAAGATGGAGACCTCGTACCAGACCTGCGCGAGACCTGAACTACGGGTTATGACTGAGCGATGTGGACCTCACCACACATGAAGAGAGACGGAGTCCACCAGACATGGTAACCTCAAATTTCAATCTCACGGGGAATGAGTAAGGTTGACTCATTGACTCAAAATAAGGTTGAACAGAGGAACATGGTCAGGATCAGATGAGTCCAAGAGATCTTAGAAAGAACGTTCACCATACAAATGAACTGCACAAGAGGAAGACATTGTAGAATAATATTCAATGAATTGTTTCAATAGTAAGGGTGAAAGAAAGAGATGTGCAACCGCTGCATTAGACAAGCAAGAGGTGCCAAGGCGGGGCTGGAGAGCTACCGCTCAGCCCTACCAGCACGTGTAGGTGCTTACACTTACATTACAACATAACAGCACATAGCACCGTCATATATGTCAACTCATTGATTTATTTATCTGGTAAATTACTTATTAACGCAGCGAGAGCGGGATATTATGACTGACTGACCCCACTACCGTGTGTGTGTATTCACCTAGTTGTGTTTGCGGGGGTTGAGCTTTGCTCTTTCGGCCCGCCTCTCAACTGTTTACTAACTACTTTTTTTCTCAACACCCCCCCCCCAGGAAGCAGCCCGTGACAGCTGACTAACTCCAAGGTACCTATTTACTGCTAGGTAACAGGGAGCATTCAGGGTGAAAGAAACTGCCCATTTGTTTCTGCCTGGTGCGGGAATCGAACCCGCGCCACAGAATTACGAGTCCTGCGCGCTATCCACGGGGCCAGATTCACGAAAGCACTTACGCAAATACTTACGAACGTGTACATCTTTGGTCAATCTTTGACGGCTTTGGTTACATTTATTAAACAGTTTACAAGCATGAAAACTTGCCAATCAACTGTTGTTATTGTTATAAACAGCCTCCTGGTGATTCGGAGCTCATTAACTGTTTAATAATTGTAAACAAAGCCAGCAAAGATTGAGAAAAGATGCACAGGTTCGTAAGTGTTTTCGTGAATCTGGCTCCAGGCTACCAGGCCCCCTCCCTAGCCTGTTTCCCAATCACATCTACTTTTAAAATTGCGGAGTTTGCTTCTACAACTTGTTCCTTTAGTTCATTCCATCTTCCCATTAACCTTACACTAAACGAGAGCTTTCTAACACCCTGATGACTCATCTAAGTCTCCGGCTTCTACCCCAGCCCCGCCACCCCTTGTTCTATTGGTATTCACTGTAAACATTTCCTCTATTTCCATTCTGTCAATCCCCCTGAGTATTGTGTATGTCTCTATCATGTTTCTTCTCTCTCCTCTTTTTTTCTAGCGTGTTAGGTTTAGTTCCTTCCGTCTCTCTTCAGAACCCATCCCTTACAATTCTGGGACAAGTCAGAATTAATATTAGGCTTGTATGTAAGCCCCCTCTCTAAGATCGAACTACAGACTCTTCCCAGGATACAATCCCACAACAGTTCACTAACTCCATGGTACGTATTTCCTGCTAGGCGAACAGGTAATAGGAAACATGCCAAAGCATTTTCTCCCGCCCGGGAATCGAACCCTGGATTCCCGATTGTGAGTCGAGGACGCCTATGGGCGGTAGTGGAAAGGGTTACGGCGGTACATAAGAAATTGACATCTTTGTTGAGCCAAATGCGACCTCAGAACACCGAAAAGAATTACTGAACAAAAATTTTACCACTTACGGGCTATTCATGCCCGTGCCACGTCTTGGGTGGCTTAATCTTTATCAATCAATCAATCTTGTTGAGCCAGTTACATATAGCTTAATTACCTACTTAATTACCTAATTCCAGTGACTGGCGGTGGGAAGTTCAGAGTGATGTGCACACGTCACCTTTAGTAAGCAAACTTGGCACATTACCCAGTGACTTCTGATACTACATCATTCTTGAACGTTTGTGATAGAATCATTTCTAAATTATTGTATTTTCCCCCCAGTCACGTGCATACTAACATAATGTGAATCTATCTGCTGGCAGTTTACATTTGGTCAGACCAACATCAACTGTTGTTGAAAATTGCCAGAGGTACTTGTAGCCTAGCTCAAGCGTAGCAGTAGTAACAGCTAGATGCCTGTCGACCTTACGGGACGACACACACCTTACTGGACGACACACACACACACACACATGTGGCTCTGCAGACAATAGCGTGATAATTTCACTTTGTGCGCTCAGGTCTACTCAATTGTGCTGCAGTGGTAATCAGCTTCTCAAAGACTACAGCCAGTGTTAGACAGCATAGTACGAGGAAGGGAACTATCAGGGGGAAAGCACCAAGTCATTACGACTATATGGCACTTGGAAGGGGTCAGGATAAGGATTTGGGATGGGACGAGGGGAAAAGGAATGGTCCACAACCTCTTGGACGGTCGGGGATTGAACGCCGACCTGCATGAAGCGAGACCGTCGCTCTACCGTCCAGCCCAAGTCGTGGTGGCCAGCTCCACAGACACAGCTGGTGACCAGCTCCACAGACACAGCTGGTGGCCAGCTCCACAGTCACAGCTGGTGGCCAAAAAGCTGCTGTGATCTGAGCGAAACTGTCTCATCAGCTCATGTGTGTCAACACACTCCCTACATGATAATGAAAGTTGAGGAAATGTAAAATGAAGAGAGTCGTGAATATATGCGAGGGGTCAGCCCTGCTGGCATGATGTGTGTGTGTTTGGTAGCTAGGCTTGTTATCTCTCTTGCTAGCAAGGAGGACACTCCTTGCTCTTGTGTGCAAGGACATTCCTTGCACACAAGATAGTTTGCAGAGTTTTTTTTTAGACTAAAGAATGTGTATATAACTTCTTAAGGATTGGTTAATTCATGTACTGTGCACCCATCCTGTGGCTGGTGAAGAAGTCGCCCAGGAACGAAGATCACACTTTGTTTTTCCATCATTTCCATTCCATTTTTCCATCATATATCTCCTTTCAGGGGGGGGGGGTAGAAATAGCCTAAGCTACTCTATCCCTTTGATATGTATGTCATTCTTGTCTCAATAAACAAACTTGAACGTGATCTCCTTTCAAATTATAAACTAAATGTCACTCATTTTATGCCAAAATGTAAATTTGATTTAGAGTGCTGTACACCTGTTAAGTCCAGCCAGTAACCAGTATTGTAGTGATGTGTGTTAGTTGTTAGGAAATAAAGTTTAGGATTCTGGTAATGACAATGTCTACGTGCTGCGCTGCTAAATGACTCGCTTATGTAATTAATGAACTGTAATTGTTATATAAACTTTCCCATTTATAAATGTGCATTCTATATCTTTACGAGAGGGAAGGAGGGAATTATCAGGGGAAAGCGCCAAGCCATTATGACTATATAGCACTGATAACGGTCAGGATAAGGATTTGGAATGGGACGGGGGGGGGAGGAATGGTGCCCAACCACTCGGATGGTCGGGGAATGAACGCCGACCTGCATGAAGCGAGACCGTCGCTCTACCGTCCAGCCCAAGAGAGGATGTCTGTCTGTTGACCAGACCACACACTAGAAAGTGAAAAGACAATGACGTTTCGGCCCATCCTGGACCATTCTCAAGTCGACTGTCTGTCTGTCTCTCTGTTCAAAGTAGGAGGCCCGAAGCTTGGGGCTAGATTCACCCAACTGTGCAGGAGAATGGTCTGGGGTACGGGACGGACATAGACTGGTCAGTGTCACTAGAATTTAAGAGGAAACAGGGTGCCAGGGTCACATTCCTACCCTCCATGACGATTTTTGGCACTGATCACCATGTACACTTACCTAACACATTTGGAAAAAAAAACAATCTTACGGGAGCGGCTAGGGATGGGTGGTTATATAAGCCTATAACTCCCTACAGGTGTGTAATGGGGCACAAAGGTAGTGGGTGAACAAACAAACAAACAAACAAAGTCCTGCTTGGGATGAGACAGCGTAAGAAGCTGGGTGTTATCTGGAGAAAGTTTCTGTTACCGCGCCTCACAAGGCGTTCACTGTACGTTCAGTACAGTTACCGAGTCTCACAAGGCGTTCACTGTACGTTGAGTACAGTTACTGAGCCTCACAAGGCGTTCACTGTACGTTGAGTACAGTTACCGAGCCTCACAAGGCGTTCACTGTACGTTGAGTACAGTTACCGAGCCTCACAAGGCGTTCACTGTACGTTGAGTACAGTACCGAGCCTCACAAGGCGTTCACTGTACGTTGAGTACAGTTACCGAGCCTCACAAGGCGTTCACTGTACGTTGAGTACAGTTACCGAGCCTCACAAGGCGTTCACTGTACGTTGAGTACAGTTACCGAGCCTCACAAGGCGTTCACTGTACGTTGAGTACAGTTACCGAGCCTCACAAGGCGTTCACTGTACGTTGAGTACAGTTACTGAGCCTCACAAGGCGTTCACTGTACGTTGAGTACAGTTACCGAGCCTCACAAGGCGTTCACTGTACGTTGAGTACAGTTACCGAGCCTCACAAGGCGTTCACTGTACGTTGAGTACAGTTACCGAGCCTCACAAGGCGTTCACTGTACGTTGAGTACAGTTACCGAGCCTCACAAGGCGTTCACTGTACGTTGAGTACAGTTACTGAGCCTCACAAGGCGTTCACTGTACGTTGAGTACAGTTACCGAGCCTCACAAGGCGTTCACTGTACGGCGAGTACAGTTACTGAGCCTCACAAGGCGTTCACTGTACGATGAGTACAGTTACCGCACCTCACAAGGCGTTCAATATATATATATATATATATATATATATATATATATATATATATATATATATATATATATATATATGTATATATATATATATATATATATATATATATATATATATATATATATATATAAATAAAACCGAAAACTCGCACCCCAGAACTGACTCGAACCCATATTGCCAGGAGCACTATGGAACTGGTGTATAGGACACCTTCACCACTCGACCACCACGACCGTTCAAAAGATGATGGTAGCTGAGGCTAATTCCCCATCATCCCGACGGCGCTCTGATGGTAATCTTCGGCATAGTATTTTATCAAATCACCTCATTTTGGGGGCACACGTGAGAAACACAAATGCGAACAAGCCTGAATGGTCCCCAGGACTATATGCAACCGAAAACTCACACCCCAGAAGTGACTCGAACCCATACTGCCAGGAGCACTATGCAACTGGTGAACAGGACACCTTCACCAGTCGATTTATGTTTCTAACTTATAATTTTCTTACTTTTATAAGTACTTTATATAATATTTATATAAATATAAATTAATTTAAATATAAATAAATATAATTTATATAAGTATTTATAAATACTTACTTTTATAATTTATAACATATATAAATAATAACTTATGATGTCATAAGAGCTAAGCACTGAATTATGGAAATAATACATTATAATTATTTTTACCATTGTTTTAACCAGCTTAGGTATTCACAGCAATGTGCCGCTACCCTATTCTGTATGAAAGATTACACAGTGTTTTTTACCTTTATTTAATAAAATACAATATAAATCATATATACACAGGTAGATCAAACACCAAAACACTTTTCCTGGTTGTGAGGCTCGTGAGAGCGTGTCGTCACGGCCTAGGCTTCTCAAACAGCAAAGTATTAAAACTATTTTACTATTTTATTGTAATTCTTGTCTTGTAAGTTCACTTGTTCTGTGTCTTCATATTTTGTAACCTATTCTCTTTTTTTAACTGTGTATCCTTGTTGAATAAATATTGAATTGTCACCAAAGGGGTTATAGAAGCAAATATTCATAAGTATTTACAGAAAAATATATATATTATATATGTATAATTCAATGAAGGGCAAGGGGTTTTAGACAACGGGGTTTAATGATTTGTCAGAGCATACCNAATGCGCTCGCGCGCATACCCACACAACACACACACACACACACACACACACACACACACACACACACACACCCACACACACACACACACATTCACACACACACAGGAAGGATGTGAGGAACTGAATAAGAAATTCCAAGAGGTCTTCACCCTAGAACAAGGAGAAATCCCAGAGTTAAGAGAGGGGATAGCTAACCAGGAACCACTGGAAGAGTTTGAGATTACAAGCGGGGAAGTAAGAAAGTGTTTACTAGAGTTGGATGTGACAAAGGCTATAGGCCCAGATGGAATCTCTCCTTGGATACTAAGGAAGGAGCAGAAGAACTGTGCCTACCACTCTCCATAGTGTATAACAAATCTCTGGCAACAGGGGAACTGCCAGAAATTTGGAAAGCAGCTAATGTAGTCCCGATATACAAGAAAGGGGATAGACAGGAGGCACTGAATTACAGGCCAGTGTCCCTAACCTGCATACCATGCAAGCTGATGGAGAAGATTGTGCGAAGAAAGCTAGTGGAGCACCTGGAGCGAAAGAACTTTGTAACACAGCACCAACATGGATTCAGGGATGGCAGGTCCTGCCTCACAGGGTTACTTGAATTCTACGACCAGGCAACAAAAATAAGGCAAGAAAGAGAAGGGTGGGCAGACTGCATATTTTTGGATTGTCAGAAAGCCTTTGATACAGTGCCACACAAGAGGCTAGTGAAAAAGCTGGAGATGCAGGCTGGAGTGAAAGGGAAGGTACTCCGTTGGATACAGGAGTACCTAAGCAACAGGAGACAAAGAGTCAGTGTGAGGGGTGAGGTCTCAGATTGGCGAGACGTTACGAGTGGAGTCCCGCAGGGGTCAGTCCTTGGACCTATACTGTTTCTGATATATGTAAATGATCTCCCAGAGGGTATAGAATCGTTTCTCTCAATGTTTGCCGATGATGCAAAAATTATGAGGAGGATTGAAACTGAGGACGATAGTAGGAGGCTACAAGACGACCTAGACAGACTGAGTGAATGGTCCAACAAATGGCTGTTGAAGTTCAACCCGAGTAAATGCAAAGTAATGAAACTAGGCAGTGGAAACAGGAGGCCAGACACAGGATACAGAATAGGAGATGAAGTACTTAATGAAACGGACAGAGAGAAAGATCTAGGAGTTGATATCACACCAAACCTGTCTCCTGAAGCCCACATAAAAAGGATAACATCTGCGGCATATGCGAGGCTGGCTAACATCAGAACAGCGTTCAGGAACCTGTGTAAGGAATCATTCAGAATCTTGTACACCACATATGTAAGACCAATCCTGGAGTATGCAGCCCCAGCATGGAGCCCGTACCTTGTCAAGCACAAGACGAAGCTGGAAAAAGTCCAAAGGTATGCCACTAGACTAGTCCCAGAACTAAGAGGCATGAGTTACGAGGAAAGGCTGCGGGAAATGCACCTTACGACACTGGAAGACAGAAGAGTAAGGGGAGATATGATCACAACCTACAAAATCCTCAGAGGAATCGACCGGGTAGACAAGGACAAACTATTCAACACTGGGGGGACGCGAACAAGGGGACACAGGTGGAAACTGAGTACCCACATGAGCCACAGAGACGTTAGAAGGAACTTTTTCAGTGTCAGAGTAGTTAACGGATGGAATGCATTAGGCAGTGATGTGGTGGAGGCTGACTCCATACACAGTTTCAAGGGTAGATATGATAGAGCCCAGTAGGCTCGGGAATCTGTACACCGGTTGATTGACAGTTGAGAGGCGGGACCAAAGAGCCAAAGCTCAACCCCCGCAAGCACAAATAGGTGAGTACAAATAGGTGAGTACACACACACACACACACATCACAGATTTGGTGTGAGTTGATATCACACCAAACCTGTCTCCTGAAGCCCGCATCAAAGAATAACGTCTGCGGTATATGCGAAGCTGACTAACAGCAGAACAGCGTTCAGGAAACTGTGTAAGGAATCATTTAGAATCTTGTACACCACATACGTAAGACCAATCCTGGAGTATGCGGCCCCAGCATGGAGCCCGTACCTTGTCAAGCACAAGACGAAGCTGGAAAAAGCTCAGAGGTATGCCACTAGGCTAGTCCCAGAACTAACAGGCATGAGTTACGAGGTAAGGCTGCGGGAACTGCACCTCACGACACTAGAAAACTAGAGTAAGGGGAGACATGATCACGACCTACAAAATTGTCAGAGGAATTGACAGTAGATAAGGATAAACTGTTTAAGATGGGTGGTACACGAACAAGGGGACACAGGTGGAGACTGAGTACTCAAATGAGCCACAGGGACGTTAGAAAGAACTTTTTCAGTGTCAGAGTAGTTAACAGATGGAATGCATTAAGCAGTGATGTGGTGGAGGCTGACTCCATACACAGTTTCAAATGTAGATATGATAGAGCCCAGTAGGCTCAGGAATCAGAGTGTCGACGGGAGGATGGGGAATTAGCCTCGGCTATCATCCTCTTTTGTCCGGTCGTGATGGTCGAGTGGTTAAGGGATCCTGTACGTCAGTTGCAGTTCTTCTGGCAATATGGGTTCGAGTCACTTCTGGGGTGCGAGTTTTCAGTTATATATATATATATATATATATATATATATATATATATATATATATATATATATATATATATATGAACTTACCCTCGCCGGGCTACCTCTTGAGCACAGAAGACTCAGGTGATCTGCATCGTGAGTCATATAGTTCTTCCTTGTTCCATTAGGTAGCAGTTAGTATCCTTGTGATCCTTATATATGTAGATCCCATATATATGTAGATTCCATATATATATGTAGAGAGAGAGAGAGAGAGAGAGAGAGAGAGAGAGAGAGAGAGAGAGAGAGAGAGAGAGAGAGAGAGAGAGAGAGAGAGAGAGGTACCCGGTGATGCCTGGGTCTGTTTCTCTCTCTCTCCCTCCCTCCATTACATTACATAAGTTCCCGTGGCGCAGTGGTAAAGCATCCGTCAGGCGCTTCGCGAACGCTTTGACGAAGGTTCGTATCCTAGCCGGATTGACTGGGCGCCAATCCTTAACTGTAGGTTCTGTTCTCCCAGCAGTGAATAGGTACCTGGTAGTGAAGCGATTTGGCGGGTCGTAATCTGAGGAAAATTAGAATCAGGGACCTGCCCGAAACGCTATCCATCCTAGTGGCTTTACAAGAATGTAACAACTCTTGTACATATATATAAAATCAGAAAAATTACAGTGAAGGATAACATGGAGGTGGCATTCGCTGCTAGTCAGGCAGTCGCAGTCTGGCTTGAATCTCGTAGAAGAGATGAATCTAAATTTATAAAGGGTGGGAGTTGCCTGTGTAGCCTAGCAGGAGAAGCTCCATATTTACATTGTTGTATCCGCGGATACCGACGCTGTTTCCAAGTCCTGCATATCGTCTCCCTGGAAGTCGAGTCGCCGTGCTATTTGTGGAAAATATCGACGTTCTTAACGGTGAGGTGAAGAATTGGGACGTACGTTAACTCTGGCGGTAGACATGGGTGTAGCAGCGAAGGTTAGTCATGCAGGGCTCGGACTCCACTCCCGTCATGGTTCCAGCATTACAGTCGTGCTGAATTGAATTGCCCTCATAAGTCTGAGGTCCCGTTTATTTGTTGCTTTCCACGCTTTGACAAAGCGGCACAAATACTAAGCAAAGACACTAAAACAGGTTCCAACTGCATCTAGAAACAAAATAAGTATTGGGAGCGCCATACCAGGCGGTACCATGCTGAAGACTTTGGCATTCCGCGCAAGAAACAGGGCCGGGAGGTGGGCCAACATAAAGATGGCGGCGAGTTGAATTCTAATGACCATGAGGACAAAGAAACACAGGCTACCACCTAGCTGTATCTTACAGAATTTTTTCCTAGCTTTCAATTCGATGTATTTTTATCTCGTTTATTCCGGCACGTCTTTGTTTACAACTAATTCGTTATTAAAATGTATTGCTGTCGTTGCGACCTGTTTGTCCCATGCACACGTTTTGTTATCATAATTGATGAATGTTGTTATGACTTTGTGTGTGGTTCTTGGGTATTGTTTGGTGCTCGTGTCTGGTATTTATGAGATAAGTTTCCGTAATGTGAGGCCGCCACACTGGCCATCGCTGGGCATGACGGCCTGAATAACATTACCTGAGAACACTCAAACATTGGTGCTCCTTCTCACGTATGTGTTAATGAAGACAGACACTGCACGCACTCTCATCCGGGTACACACGCAAACACACACACACATACACACATTACACACTCATCCGTGCACACACACACACACAACTAGGTGAATACACACACACACACACACACACAAAGCTGCCGAAGAAATATAAGAAAATTCACTTTCGCAAATAGAGTGGTAGACAAATGAACACATCCACAAGAGCCGTGACGAAGGTTCGAATCTACGTCCGAGAGGATCGGACGTAGGTTCGGACAACTACCTAGAGTGGTAGACGGTTGGAACAAGTTAAGGGAGAAGGTGGTGGAGGCCAAAACCGTCAGTAATTTCAAAACGTTATATGATAAAGAGTACTAGGAAGACGGGACACCACGAGCGTAGCTCTCATCCTGTAACTACACTTAGGTAATTACTTACAATTTACAACACCCCGAGAGAAGTCGAGAATGCAAACCGAATTTGCATAAATTTATTCTAAAGTGTGTTGATACATTCCTTAGATAGCGAGTGAAGATTAGTGGCTTTAGGTATTGTATGTACTAGCTCTATCTATTAATCCAACATTATGTTTGTAACTCATCATCTATGTATGTCTTTTACCTGAATAAAAATTTGAATTTGAATTTAAATTTGAAGCGGTTAGTAATGGGAGATTTCAATCATGGACTGGGAAGTAAGGTATCGGAGAGAGGGAGTAGCGAGATGGAGAGCGAACCTGGAAGGTGTACCAGAAAGGAACCTCCTAACGCAATATACTAGGGGAAAGTCCCTCCATCAAGTATGAAGTGCCAATGGGGGCAAGTGACTATTAGTCACTTTAGATATGGTCTAGACACTTAGACTAATGGCCGCCTTAGACCATTAGTTTTTGATTATGTAGTTGTTACTCTACATAATCACTTACGACTTACTTAAGACTTACTCTACATGAAGGTCACTACCACAAGGTCAGAGAACATCATGGAAACACAGCTTTTATCTGGGTCTTATTTCAGAGAAAAACAACACAAGATACGATGGACTACAAAACAAAGAAGCTGGAAGAAGAGTTATTCATCCCCTCAGAGATAAAGTAACATGATATATTGCCCATGTAAGAAATACACGGAGCACAGAACCACAATATTGGTATAACAGCCTAGTCTCCAAAATTATATTATTTATTGCAACTGTTGGTCGAACGTACAAAAATGTACCGTCGTTGTAATACAAACAAGTTTATTTTGTAAGATTGGAACAGTAATTACTCAACTTAACCTATTCTAGGCCAAACTAAGCAACCCTAAGCAAAATATAATATTAGGTCTAATTTACTATATATGCAATATTAGGCTTAAGAGAGTTTAGGTTTGATTGCCGCATTGTGTTTCATTCCTTCTTGCGCTCACTACCAATTTTATGGTGCAATAAGCACTATCATTTTGGGATGACAGGTTGTTTATATACAAGAAAGATGAATTAATACACAATAATTCGAAGATCACCAGAAAAGCGGTGAGGGAATAACAGCACCCAAACCGAGGCCATACCGAGAATGATAAGGAAGTCTGCGAAGAGCAATATTACTTCAAGGATGTTTTAATGCTGGAATGACGTAGAAATGCCTATAGGTCATAGATAACCGTCTTCTAAGAGAACAGATACCACCAGAAGAAAGGCCAATCAAAACAAGTGACGGCGGAAGAAGTAAGGGAACAATGTAATGAAAGCCTCAGTCTCAAACAAGATCTTACTGTGAATACTAAAAAGAGACAGCTGCGGCATTGTGTAGATCTTGGGTTACAGTTTGAACTCACTAGAAATAGGGTAATTGTACGAGCTTTTAAGATGGCTAATGTAGTGTTTAAATATAAGAAGGAAGGCAGGAACCACGGAACAGCAGACAGGTGTCACTAGCAAGTATCCCCTGTAAGCTATTATAGAGACCGATCGAAAGCAGCCTCGTAGAACATTTGAATTTCAACGCATCCTCAAAAAATGATAGTTAATTATAGCAAAATACATACGTTGGTCGAACGTACAAAAATGGACTATCGCAGCCAACAATGTTCGCATTTGTATATTGATATAGTAAAGGCACGAAAAATTAAAGCCAAAACCCAAACCTGAAACACACTAAGCCTAGTACAGCATTATATATATATATATATATATATATATATATATATATATATATATATAATATATTATATATATATATATATGCTATGATTAAACAGCTTTCATCTTTCATTTTATACCCGCGTTTTGGGTGAGTGATATGTTACAACAGTTTTTAATGAGGTGAACAAAACTTATATATATATATATATATATATATATATATATATATATATATATATATATATATATATATATAATATATATATATATATATATATACTGTATGTACTGTATTATATTGGCCTTAAGATAACGCATATTAGGCCTAAGAGTCCTTATTTTCACCTTGGATAGGTTGGGTTAGGTTCTTAAGTTACTTATCCATTTTAACATGCCCTTGGCCTAATAGTACAAAACGTGAACTTTGAGTCCAACAGTAAATTTTGTACGTTTAATCAAATAGTTGCTAGGCAGAGTTAACGTGCAAGGAAGATATAAGAATAGGGAGGTAGTGGGTAGATTACCTCAAGGTTATATATATATGTTACATATATAATATATAAGCTAAGGGGACCGAGCTATGAAGTAAGACTGAGGGAGCTCGACCACACCACACTGGAGGGAAGAAGGAACAGGGAAGACATGATAAAGACGTAGAATTAAGATGTTAATGAAAAGTGACCAAGAATATATAAAAGCAACGTTTCCAAATGAGACGCAGTAAAACGAGGGAGCATAATTGGAAACTGGGAACAAATGAGCAATGAGATGCCAGAAGAACCCCAACTCGACACGGGAAGACCATCCCATTCTCTAGATTTGTCACAACGTAAAGAATCCAACCTCATAACCTAATCAGAAACACGAGCACAAGCAACCCATCTAACCTATTGAGTCCCATGCATAGAAAACAAGGATATTTGTGAGCCGTTACTTGTTATTGTAGGTTGCACTCGTAACGATTCCACAACGTTTAAAACGCGACCTATTAGTTAAGAGGATGGTTCATAAGGATCAAAACGTGTTGATACACGCATCAGTTTACTGAATGCTAGTAAAGTCTGTACCTAACTTATTATTATAATTATATTCTTTAGTTTTGTTAATTTTTATTCATGAATTGCCCTTCAGCATCAGTACATTGTGCGGTACATTGATCATATAAATATTAGAGTTGTCATTGACGCAATGTGGCCGGGCAGCAGTGACGTCATCACTCCAGGGGGGGAGACCGTCCATTACACGGAGCTCTATATATTGACTCTATACATTGGCTCTGTACCAAATTCATACTCTAACTTTTCATTTCGACATTTCCTATTTTGTTAAATAAATGTTATTGTTTGCTGATTGTTGTTTGTAGGGTCATCTAGAAATTAGATTAATGTGTTAACAATATGTAAGTCGATAACTATTAATAGTCCAGACCACACACTAGAAGTTGAAGGGACGACGACGTTTCGGTCCGTCCTGGACCATTCTCAAGTCGCTTGTTGAGAATGGTCCAGGACGGACCGAAACGTCGTCGTCCCTTCAACTTCTAGTGTGTGGTCTGGTCAACATACTTCAGCCATGTTATTGTGACTCATCGCCTGCATATTAATAGTCTGTATTTTGTCGCTTTAAAATACATTAATTAAAAAGTATGTAAAGTAATTTAACAAATATTTTTGACGCTGTGGGATATATTTTAGGCTCGTTGTGTGGTTGATGACGTCATGAATGTTTCGCTTAAAAATACGAAATCGTTAATTACCTTAATATTCGCATTCATAACTGTATAAATTAACTGAATTTCTCGGTATTTAGGAAATATTAATGCTGTCCCTTGGTGCTGCGTGTTTGTATGCCGTTTGAAAAAAAAGTGTGATGACGTCATGATAATTACTCCCTGACGTCATAGTAACACATTAACACACTCATCAGCTGACTTTACTGTATAGAAATTTATCTTATAGTTGCTTGACCCTCCAGTTAAGTAAATAAATATAATGTCGATCAACTTGTTGTGTTTTGCAAAGTAGAGTGTCCTAGCTTCGCTTTATGCTGGCCTCCACTAGTCACAGCGCGTCGGCAAGGCGGACAGCCCGCCTGCTTTCATACCTCTCACTGTATTTCCCCACTTCTAAACTTCCCTTCACCTATGCCTCTCCTTCCTCTTTACTCCCCTTCCCCCCAAAAAAGTCACAGCCTTTCAATAACCTGCGTCTCCTGAGCCACAGCTCAGGATGGAAGCAAGTCGATGAAGAACTCTGTAGGGTAAGGCAGGTCCTAGTCAACAACGGCTTCTCCAATGGTTTCGTTGAAGACATCATAAGAAGGAAGATGAAACGCCATGCAACCTCTGAAGAGACAACTAACACAACACCTGTACCCCCTATTAGACTATTTTACAGGAACTTCTTTTCCACAGATCATAAAACGGAGGAAAGGGTCCTGAAAGATATTGTTATTAGAAACGTTATCCCTACAGACAAAAATCAGAAGATACAATTGACGATTTACTATAAAACCAAAAAAACAGCCAACCTACTCATGAGAAACTCTCCAGACACAAAGCAGAACGCTTTGAAAGAGACCAATGTCGTCTATGCCTTCAAATGCCCACTTGGGGACTGTAAGCCTCAAAGAACTCAGTATATAGGCAAGACAACAACATCTCTTTCCAGGCGATTAACGATGCATAAGCAACAGGGCTCTATCAAGGAACATATAATCTCTTCCCACAACCAGACCATCACCAGAGTCTTAACAAAAAACACGGAAATCATCGATAGATACAGCGATAGCAGGCGGATTGATATCTGCGAGGCACTACACATTAAGAAGTCAACACCAGCAATCAACAGCCAATTAATGCACAATTATATTCTACCACTTCAAGACTCCGCTCCAATATAGAAGCATCAAGAAATATGGGCCAATAGGCCCTCTGCAGTTGCTTCCATTCTTCCTTTAGCTTATACCCCATTATTTCGTGTTCTGGCTTGTGTTGAAAGTTTGTTTTCACCTCATCCAAAATTATTGTAACATATCACCTCACCGAAATGCAGGTATAAAATGAAAGCTGTTTAAACTCTGTTTAGTGTTAGTTGTGTGTGTGTGTAACCTAAAGTCTTGAAAATGTAATAAGTTATTACGAAACGCGTTCTAGCGTCGCGTCAGACTAGAAATAAAAATGAATTTTGGAGAACTGATTTTTCAATTGCCATCAACAGTGAAAAGAAACATAAGAAATATAGAGAAAATTCGTGTTAGAATTATTAATCTTACATTTTCGGTCATATTTAATAATGTAGGGAAGTATGTATACAGTGTAGGGAATTATGTATACATTGTAGGGAAGTACCTGTACAGTGTAGAGAAGTACCCATACAGTGTAGGGAAGTGTATATACAGTGTAGGGAAGTACCCATACAGTGTAGGGAAGTACCCATACAGTGTAGGGAAGTACCCATACAGTGTAGGGAAGTACCCATACAGTGTAGGGAAGTACCCATACATGTAGGGAAGTACCCATACATGTGGGGAAGTACCCATACAGTGTAGGGAAGTACCCATACAGTGTAGGGAAGTACCGATACAGTGTAGGGAAGTACCCATACATGTGGGGAAGTACCCATACAGTGTAGGGAAGTACCCATACAGTGTAGGGAAGTACCATACAGTGTAGGGAAGTACCCATACATGTAGGGAAGTACCCATACATGTGGGGAAGTACCCATACAGTGTAGGGAAGTACCCATACAGTGTAGGGAAGTACCCATACAGTGTAGGGAAGTACCCATACATGTGGGGAAGTACCCATACAGTGTAGGGAAGTACCCATACAGTGTAGGGAAGTACCCATACAGTGTAGGGAAGTACCGATACAGTGTAGGGAAGTACCCATACATGTGGGGAAGTACCCATACAGTGTAGGGAAGTACCCATACAGTGTAGGGAAGTACCCATGCAGTGTAGGGAAGTACCCATACAGTGTAGGGAAGTACCCATACAGTGTAGGGAAGTACCCATACAGTGTAGGGAAGTACCCATACAGTGTAGGGAAGTACCTATACACTGAAGGAAGACGTCAGTGTAGGGAAGCAGTGTTACACAAGCGGGTGCTGGGACGTGGGAGATGGGGCGATGAATGACAGAACCATCATTAATATGGAGAGCGTCGTTAGCTCTCGGCGGTAGTTGACGGTATTAAGCCTTTACCTCCATACACCTTCGTGTAAAAGTCTTTTGCCTCCTAGTGACGCTGGCTATGAATGGCAACTGATATTATAATTTAATTGTAAGAGTGTTAAGCGGGCAAAAGTTGTGCTTTTTTTCATTTTCACTGAATAAGGCGTTACATTGCGTTAATGAATAACGCAATGCGTGCCCAATATGTTCATTATAACAAGACTGTGTTAAGAAGCACCACCAAACGGGTCTCTTACAGCGGGAAGACAAAGTGTGCATCACGAACACTTAACACTCAGTGGCGTTGCAAGTGCTTACCAGGTGGCGGGTAGAGACTCAACACTACGCTGAGCTCCACCAAGGACGGACTCTTTACCCGCCAGAGTGTGGAGGGGTGACGGGGTGCGGGGCGCCTGCTGCTTGTGTCTCCACAAATCCCCGCCGGCTCCTCTAGGCTTCTTACTGCTCGGGCCAGATTCACGAAGCACTTACGCAAACACTTACGATCCTGTACACCTTTTCTCAATCTTTGGCGGCTTTGTTTACAATTATTAAACAGTTAATGAGCTCCGAAGCACCAGGAGGCTGTTTATAACAATAACAACAGTTGTTCGGGAAGTTTTCATGCTGGTAAATTGTTTAATAAATGTAACCAAAGCCGTCAAAGATTGAGGAAAGATGTACATGTTCATAAGTACTTGCGTAACTGCTNATATGGAGGTTCCCCGGGGTGGAACCCCAGCTTCCGGGTACCTATCTACTGTTACGTAGGAGCCATCAGCTGCGTGGAAACCTGCCTAAGCATTCTTTCCAGGCCGGAAATCAAACTTGGTATCCCCGACTGTAAGTCGAGAACGAAGCCAACTGTACTAGGTGACCCTATGTTCTCTGTCATAGCAGAGGATGGGTACATGGGGTGTATAATGAATGAGGTGAACATCCCGCGGGTGTGGACACTGACTCACCGCCAAATGTATACTTTCATAAGTGCTGATTTAAATGTTTGAGAAGAGAGGTAACCAGCAATATATGAGTGTCCTTTTTTTTTTTTAACTCGGGCGATGAATATTGAATTTGTGGCTGCATAATACAAGCCACCAGTGTATAGTTATACACAGAGATGTGTATCACGCTCCACGGTGTATACACACACACAGTTTACTGTAGTCGAGGGCTAAAGTATATTTGCTAATTGCTCGGTAAACTAATTTCACGGTTAATAATCCTTCAGAGGTTGACAGACATTAAACCCAACACCAAGCCAACCATTAATTCTATTAGTATTCTTAGCAGCTCAGTTACGAGATAGTTGGTGGCGTCCTTGCTGAAAGTGGCGGACCATCTGGGTTATAATGAATATTGGGGCGTGCGGGTCGCTCCACGCAACAGCTTGAGGGATCACAAGACAAGCTCGGTCTCCGTGCCCAGCTTGGGGGGTAGGAGAGCTCTGGGAACACTGTAGGTAACGTTATTGTCAAGTTTAACGACACCTGTAATATGACACAATACACGTGTAAGATGACACAATACACGTGTAAGATGACACAATACACCTGTAAGATGACACAATACACCTGTAAGATGACACAATACACCTGTAAGATGACACAATACACCTGTAAGATGACACAATACACCTGTAAGATGACACAATACACCTGTAAGATGACACAATACACCTGTAAGATGACACAATACACGTGTCAGGCGACACAAGAGCGTGCCCGCGTGGTGAGTGAGAGTTGGGTTGGTCACTGTGATATCCTCACCACCACTCCCTCACTCCATACTCTAATTTTTACAAATCGAGTCACAAACTATAGTCATTCAAAACACTCAAAAGTTGGACATACTCGAGAACATTACCGTCCATGGAGAACATTATCTCCATGCTTGAAATGTTCAGGGAAAGGCTTTGAGAAAATGTTATTAACTCGAATAAATGACACATCGAACACCACTATGTATGTAGAGAAACAATGTGGTGTTATTTACCAGCCATCAACCCAACATGACAAGACATGACATCTGGGGCTCTTGAAACTATCTGAAAACAAAATCCGATAGTACTCAATCCCACCAGAAATGTCGAGAAGACTTTTGACAAGTCTTTGGTTGGGCGGACTAATGTTTATATTGAGCACCGTGCACTACTACACAACTTTTTACTCCCTAGATTACTAAATATTTCTCTAAACGAATGAGAAAATAAAACCATCACTAACTTACACCGCGGAGCTGTTCCCTCCTACAGCGGGTGTAGTTGTCCTTCACTCCTACAGCAGGTGTAGCGTCCTTCACTCCTACAGCAGGTGTCCCTCAAGGAGCGTGTCTCAGCCCAATTCTGCTGAACATCCTAATGACTGACCTCTCCCAACACACTCTAACATCCAAAGCAACAAGGAAGGATCGTGGAAGCTACGCGCAAGTTACCGGTAAAACTAACGAAGCACCAGTTTGTATAGCAAGATGGGAAAGAAAATGGAGGATCACAACCAATCCTGAGAAAATATGTTTCCGTTATTGGATGTTGCACCACAATCGATCGAAAACAAATGTGATATGAGCGTGCTAAGGCGCCAACATCACCACCCGAGGAGGCCTGGTTGAGGACGGGCCGCGGGGACGCTAAGCTCCGAAATCATCTCAAGATAACCCACATCAATATCCTTGACTATGATGACCAGACCACACACTAGAAAGTGAAGGGACGACAAAGTTTCGGTCCGTCCTGGACCATTCTCAAGTCGATTGTGACTCAAGTCAAGTCATTCTCACAATCGACTTGAGAATGGTCCAGGACGGACCGAAACGTGGTCGTCCCTTCACCTTCTAGTGTGTGGTCTGGTCAACATACTTCAGCCACGTTAGTGTGACTCCTCGTCTGCCTTGACTATGAGTTATCTAGATGGCACAACCTCAACAATCATATCCATTCTAAGATAAATCTTACAAATGCAAATGAGTTTTACAAAGGTTTTGCTCTGCTTCACCACAGATTCAACTGCAGGTGTATAAGGTACTGACGGGGCCACTTCTAGAACAGTATACCCTCGCCCCCACCACAGCAACGCCCTCTGCTTTATGACAAAGGTTACATAAAATAACAAGGTGTGAATGGAGCACCTACACATTACAGTTAAATAAGGAACCTAATCAACAAAGACAACTTCGGCTTTTATTAAAACTTCTGTACAAAATAATAACAATGCAAGAAGTGTAGGTCCCAGACTGTGATGACCACGTTTTTCATCACCTCTAACACCGCCCGTGGAGGACCAGCTCCACCACACGGAGCGAGGAAGGACCAGCTCCACCACACGGAGGGTGGAGGACCAGCTCCACCACACGGAGCGTGGAGGACCAGCTCCACCACACGGAGCGTGGAGGACCAGCTCCACCACACGGAGCGTGAAGGACCAGCTCCACCACACGGAACGTGGAGGACCAGCTCCGCCACACGGAGCGTGGAGGACCAGCTCCACCACACGGAGCGTGGAGGACCAGCTCCACCACACGGAGCGTGGAGGACCAGCTCCACCACACGGATCCAGTAACAAGTCACCAGACATGTTCACACAGTACCCTTGACGTACCCTCGGATATTAACTTACGAGAGGACCCAAGATGCCTGGAACTCCTCCTCAACCATTATGTCGTAACTCTGCACTTACTGAAAGTATTCACTCACGAGAGACGTCATCCCACCTATCAACAAGCACTCGACCAGTAATAAAACTTAATTAACTCAAGCAGCAAGCAGACTTCAGTAGTTTAATATGATTGAAGCAGCTGTTGTTATAGATTCAGCTACTCGGAACAAAATTTCCAAGCAGCACGGGCTATGGTGAGCCCGTAGTGGACCTTATTGAAGCAACAATTTGCGGTCTTAAAGTGATAATTCTACTCAAAGAACGTGGTCAACGTTCTCCCTCCATGGCCACACCATCAACTAGCCGCTCAACTAACAAATCAACCCACAACTCTCACTCAACACCATATAACTCCATGACAAACTAAAACTAGTCAGACCACTTTCTATCCTCTCGTCAACCATCATTTTATCAATTTCTATCCTTGTTTGCCAACCCTTCTTGTCACCTCAACTCTACTCAATCTAATGTATTCATATATTTTGATTACTTATCATGTCCAAACTTTCCCAGTCCTTCCTTCTCATAACGTTATCCTGCATCTACTGTTGCCTGATGAGACAGCTTAATATATTTGTGTGTGGGGTAAAGGTGGACCTCACTTCACCTCATCCTACTTGGTGAATATAGTGTACTCCCAGCACTATGTATACAGCCACAGCCCCGCTCCTGTGGCAGGTAAGTCCACCACGGGTTCACCGTAGCCCGTGCTACTTGCAACGTTTGGTTCCCAGTAGCTGAATCTAGTTGTTGTTGTTGTTATAGATTCAGCTACTCGGAACAAGTTCCAAATTGCACGGGCTATGGTGAGCCCGTAACTTACCTGGCACAGGAGCGGGGCAAGTAACATGGGCTATAGTGAGCCCTTATTGGACTTACCTGGCACAGGAGTGGTGTTCGATGCTGCTGAATCTAGAACAACATCTGCTTATGTATAGACTCACTCCCTCGTAGCTACCGTGGAGAGCTTCGAGGGAGCGCCTCCTTTACTGACACACGTCAGGCAAAATAAAACTGTAAAATGAACTTTGTTGAGTTATGTCCCTCCCAAGTAAAGAGCAAAAGAAATATATATGTATGATATTAGTGACAATGTTCGTCTGTCTATCTGTCCAAAATTGTAGGCCAGATGTTTGGGGCTAGACTCACCCAAATTTATAAGGGTAATGGTCTTGGTATAGGACGGACATAGGCTGGTCGGGGTAGGCCTTCGTTAAATGGTTTAAGCAATATAACATGTAACCCAACACCCACCAGCGATTTTCACTGTCTGAAATGAGTCCGGGATGAAATCTGGAATGTGATTTCCGTAGAGTGTGAAGTTTACCTGTGCAATTTGCAAAACTAAATGCAGATGTACCTAATACATTAATTAATAATTGCAAAACTATATTCTTCCAAACAATCAGGTCTGATAGGAAAGAAATTACTGACTCCCAACGACTTGAAAGCACCAGTATAAAAAACTATGATATGTTCAGATCTGAAACCTATATATCTATGGGCAGCACAAAACGTCCACTAGACTGTGCGACACAGTGGTTGCCAGGATCAGGTTGGGTTACCGTTACCTGTGGCAGGTGGCTACAGGTGACGGATCTCCCAATCCTGAGCACTCCAGGTGCAAACTCTGTGAGCAGGAACTACGGCATGATCTCCCGCACTACATCACTGAATGCCCAGTTATTAGACCATTCAGACCCGTTGGCATGAGGTACCTGGAGCTTTGCAATTACTTTATTCACTCTCGTATTCTTGAAGATATCCTTATAATGCACCCAAAATTTGCCAGTGCAGGCTACTAAACATATGGCCCTGTATGACTAACCATCCTGCGAGATGGTGACCTTTATTACCACTGCTACCTTATTCACTCTTGTGTTGATATCTCCATAATGCACCCGGAGTCTACCAGTGCAGACTACTGATCACATGGCTCTGTATGACTAACCATCCTGTGTGATGGGGATTGTTAGCATCACGTAGCCAGCTTTGTGACACACTGTACTCCACTTCATATAGTCTAGTGCAGCTGCACAAATGCAGATGTACCTAAATGTGTTAATAATAAAAAAAATCTTAATAATCTATTTTCTAAGAGAAGAGGCAGTGGAGGGAGAGAGGGGAGGGGGGGGGAGGGACGTGCGTTCTTAATAATACATTTCTGACAGAAGGGGAGAGGAAGGGTCTTAGGGAAGGGGAGCGGCAGGAAGCAAAGAAGAGGAAGGGACGATGGGGGTACCAAGAGGATGGGGACGAGGGGATAAAGCGGGAGATGGGAGAAGAGAGGAAGAATAGGGAGTGGGAGCAGAGACAGCCTATTCCAGGTACTGCCTGGTACCCCCCCCCCCTTATTACACACACAGGTCACAATAGCGTGATATATCAAATAAACAAATCCACAAGGGCCTTCTGGCCGTTGTTAAGGCGCTTCTGGGAACATCCCGGGCGTAGGTTCGAACTCTCATCACGGCCCTTCCCGGATTTGTTCACCCCCTTAGTAATTTATATAAGAAAGTCTGTCTTTGTGTTGGAGGGCAGGCAGTTGTGGTTGGCCTCACGTAACTTTCCACGGTGACTCGTGCTTTGTATGGTGTCATAGGGTGGTTGTGTCCGCCTCGTGGACGACCCTTGCAGCACGATTAACTCCTACTGCAACAATCAACGAGTCCTGAAAGTTGGTTTGATTGTCCATAGAGTTGAGTAAACGTTCCACTTGTTATCGGCGTTGTAAACTTGAAAAGTTGATTCAAAACTCGATAGCACTGACTCAAGTTATAACGTTGATTCAACGGGATTTGAACCCACGACGTCTGGGATCACCCCTAAACGTACACAGTACCGTGCCCACCACGCGCGAATGCGCTCGCGCGCATACACACACACACCACACACCACACACACACAACACACACACACACACACACACACACACACACACACACCACACACACACAGGATGGTATGTGAGGAACTGATAAGAAATTCCAAGAGGTCTTCACCCTAGAACAAGGAGAATCCAGAGTTAAGAGAGGGGATAGCTAACCAGGAACCACTGGAAAAGTTTGAGATTACAAGCGGGGAAGTAAGAAAGTGTTTACTAGAGTTGGATGTGACAAAGGCTATAGGCCCAGATGGAATCTCTCCCTGGATACTTAAGAAGGAGCAGAAGAACTGCCTACCACTCTCCATAGTGTATAACAAATCTCTGCAACAGGGAACTGCCAGAAATTGGAAAGCAGCTAATGTTCCCGATATACAAGAAAGGGGATAGACAGGGCACTGAATTACAGGCCAGTGTCCCTAACCTGCATACCATGCAAGCTGATGGAGAAGATTGGCGAAGAAAGCTAGTGGAGCACCTGGAGCGAAGGAACTTTTGCACCACAGCACCAACATGGGTTCAGGGATGGC
>WNGS01111181.1:38594864-38616597 GCA_020271785.1 Procambarus virginalis
TCCTTCTTTGTAGGAAAAGTCGTGTCTGCTTAAGCATTTCAGTTATTTATTTCCTTATTTTTGTAGTGTCTCTTTCCATGTTGGACCTCTTTCTGGCTTCTCAAAGGAACATGTTTCAGACAGACTTTATATATATCTTGGGGATTTGATATGCTTGGGGGACTTGATTTGCCTTGGGGGACTTGATTTGCCTTGGGGGACTTGATTTGCCTTGGGGGACTTGATCTGCCTGGGGGACTTGATCTGCTTTGGGGGACTTGATCTGCTGCTTGGGGGATTTGTTCTGCCTTGGGGGACTTGATATGATTTAATATGTAATGAACAGTTTATAACCTACATGTTTTAATATTGTTTAATTTAAAGATTAGTACAGTATGAATGAGGAATGTGAATGGAAGGAGCAACTTGTCTCCATACATTTAGTAAACCACCTGAAAAACAGCAAGGACATTCAGTGAGAATTGGAAAGGTTCCTCATGACTTAAATCCTTTACAAATAAAGAAAAATGGTTGGAATGAGCTTCAGGATGCAAATTTGAGCTGAAACCACTAAAAACCTTACTAATATCCAAGATATTAAAATCAAAGAGTACAGTATATCATGACCATACTCTTACAACCACACGAACAATTCCACACACACATGACGATGCTGTGATGTGGGTAACCCCAGACCTCCACATTACAAGCTTCGTCATGACTAATCACAGACCATGCCAGTTAACCATATTTTTCTAGGCGTTCCTGATGTGAAGGTTTCGTTAGCTAGTTAGGATATATATGTTGCTTTTAATTTAGAGCACTTTCAAAGCAAGGCAACAACTTGAAACAAGCTCTTATGTGTGTCTCAAGTTGCAAAATATATGCAAGAAAGGGCTATAATGACTGAAGATGCAAGGATGAGTCGTCCATTTTCTAATTCATCCCTAGTAACAACCCACTCTTGTGGATATGTTAAGTTAGGTTTGTAATTTGGGTAGTATGGCTACTTTAGGTTAGGAGCAAGTTAGGGAAGACTTGCCCTGACTAAGACTGCCAGCAAACCCATGATGGTTGACAATATGGCATACATTCTTGCAACTATGCTTCATTAAGCAGCAATCCTGGCCTTAATACATTATTTTATCGACGCAACTTCTAAATGTGTCTAGCTCTAGTCTGGAGTGGAGACGGCAAGAGTGGTGAGGAGAGGCCACAGACTTCACCGTCGCCCCTCACACACTTCCTAAGACACCGGGGCTCCCCACAGATTACGTCCCTACCTCTTTGTGACTTTTTCCACGTTTCCCTTGCTATCTCTGAGCTATATTTATACAATTCGCCAAGTAAAATACAAATAAGGTCAGCCATATTTACAATTTTACCTACCTTCCGTATAATCCTTCACCAATTTTGGTCCGTTTTAACGGTCTACGAAGCTTAGCACAATCCACATTTCTCCTCTTCATTATTTAAGCTTTTATTTTTTTACCCCATACATGTAGTACACAGATCCAAAGTCGAATATCATTTAAATAAAGTTGAGTGTCTGTTGTATAGAGTACTTTGTTGTTGTGTCAGCCATGTAGGGAGTATAGATGAGTGAGCCGGGAGGGAGGCGCGACCGTCAGTTGTCTGGCTATAGGCGCCTGGGGAGGATCGCATCCCCCCCGCGCGACCCGACCCCACCACCGCCGCTCTCACTCCCATTCCAAATGTTTTAGGCCAAAATGACATTTTTCTAAACACGGGGAATATGGAAATTTAGCCATCTCTCGAGACCGGTTGCGCACGCACCTAATCTACCAAAGAAAAGGAAAACCATTACGGGGGAGTGAGTGAAGTCTCGCTGGCCAAACATCGCATTTGGCGTCAGCGGCGAGGCCCGGGCGCCAGCCTCACCGCTTCCTTGTTTCTTAATTGTTATAATCACCTTCATACTGTGTCATCATCACTGGATTTATTTATTTTATTTATTTACCTGAATGATCACTAATTACGCTCTCCACTGTTTTATCTAACTTGTATTTTAACCTTAAATGGTCAAGAGTAATTTGAAATGCAGCTTACATCCTTATATTTTTATTGATGAAATTTTGCATTATTTATATATGTTTAACAATAGTTAATTAACAAAATGTGTGCATGAGAATCCTATATATATATCTTTTGAAATAATTTTAGCAGCCGGAAAATCTAAAAAAAGACAATCACAATACCTCATTTGAAGCAATTTCTACAATTTTATCGCTTCGGGTTGTTAATTAATTTCGTATTAATTCGATCACTTGATAAGCTTATTAATTGGATTGCGATTGGATATAACATAATAATATACAAGGAATAAAGGGTAACACATTTTATTTCACACGTTTAACAGCGAACTGAGGTAAACAAAGAGCATGTAATTGATTATGTAAGAATGTGATCCGCATGCGTACGTGTGCGTGTGTATATGTGAGCGTACGTGTGCGTGTGTATATGTGAGCGTACGTGTGCGTGTGTATATGTGAGCGTATGTGTGCGTGTGTATATGTGAGCGTACGTGTGCGTGTGTATATGTGAGCGTACGTGTGCGTGTGTATACGTGAGCGTACGTGTGCGTGTGTATATGTGAGCGTATGTGTACGTGTGCGTGCGTGTATATGTGAGCGTATTTGTGCGTGTATATATGTGAGCGTATGTGTGTACATACCTAGTTGTGCTTGCGGGGGTTAAGCTCTGGCTCTTTGATCCCACCTCTCAACTGTCAATCAACTAATGTACAGGTTTCTGAGCCTACTGGGCTCTATCATTGTGTATGGAGTCAGCCTCCACCACATCACTGCCTAGTGCATTCCATCTGTTAACTACTCTGACACTGAAAACATTCTTTCTAATGTCTCTGTGGCTCATCTGGGTACTAAGTTTCCACCTGTGTCCCCTTGTTCGTGTCCCACCCATGTTAAAGAGTTTGTCTTTGTCCACCCTGTCAATTCCCCTGAGAATTGTGTAGGTAGTTATCATGTCTCCCCTTACTCTTCTGTTTTCCAGGGATGTGAGGTTCAGCTCCCGTAGCCTTTCCTCGTAGCTCATACCTCTCAGTTCCAGGACTAGTCTGGTGGCATACCTCTGAATCTTCTCTAACTTTGTGTTGTGTTTAACTAGGTATGGACTCCAGGCTGGAGCTGCATACTGCAGGATTGGTCTTACATAAGTGGTATACTAGGTCCTGAACGATTTTTTACACAAGTTTCTAAAGGCAGTTCTTATGTTGGCCAGTCAGGCATATGCCGCTGGCGATATTCTTTTGATGTGGGCCTCTAGGGACGTGCTTACCTATCAATACTTGCCGGTTAGTGACTATACGAGGCGCAGATCCCTCGCCTCTCATTAGTCTAATCGCCGAGGCTTCATTTATCTCTGAAATTCTGTCCCCAATACCCTGTAAGTTCAATCATATCACCATTATCTCAGTAATAGTAGTTCTTGGGCCATGAGAATAATCTTGGGATTATTCTCGTGGCTTCATTTTATACCTTCTCCAACTGTTTAGGCTGTCTTTACCAAAACAAGACATGACAGGGGCAGCATGATCAATAAGAGATCTCACAGTATGCCATGTGATCACCATTGGAATATGAAGTATAGAATATGATTAATAATTGTGTACTGTATGAGTCTGTGAACCCCTTGATGGACCTTATATAGACGAAGGTAGAAATAGCCTAAGCTACTCTATCCTTTTGAGATGTTCTTTATTTTCTCAATAAACTTACTTGAACTATACGAGGAAGTGAAGTCTATAGCTCTTTATATCCCGGCTACTAACTTTGTTGTACATGTTGTGTTATAGTTTAACTTATTTATTTATTTATTATTTATTTATATATATATACAAGAAGGTACATTGGGATTGTATTGGAGGGTACATTGGAACTATTCTGCCTTTCTTATTCTTTGTTGACTTTGGCCTTAAAGTACATTCGACCTAATTAATGACCACCCGCACTGGATACGAGTAATTCCTAACATTTCTTCGACTCATTTGTATTACCAGCTTCCATTTAACTGTGTCCTCTAGTCTCAATTTCTCTAAATTTAAATAGGCTGTCCTAGTTCACATTGTCTCTCTCAGTATCTTGTATGGTGTGATCATATCCCCTCTGTGTTTTTTATATATAAAAGAATTCTTACATTCTTGTAAAGCCGCTAGCACACATCACGATTCGGGCAGGTCCTTAATCCTAATTTTCCCGGAATACGACCCTCCAAATCGTTTAACAACCAGTCGAACCCAGGATGCTAGATTGTGAGTCGAGAATGAAGCTAACTTACCGTATACAAGTTTAGGACAATAGACCTTGATGTACACATATAGTGGGCAATAGACCCTATGACTTGTAGGGGTCATAGATCCCCCCCCCCTGGAGTTTACATGAAGTTGGCAATAGGTCCCTAGGGTACTCATGTAGTGAGGGTACTCATGTAGTGAGGGTACTCATGTAGTGAGGGTACTCATGTAGTGAGGGTACTCATGTAGAGGGCAATATGTTCCTAGGGTATATATAAAGTAACAATAACCCCCCCCCCCCCGATCTCCCGTCACGCAGGGTGCAGTTGCGCCTCCACAGATCTCCAGTATCATCTCTTGATACTGGTAATGGCTCAAAAGGGCCATCACTTACGGGCTATTCATGCCCGTGCCATCTCTTGGGTGGCTTAATCTTTATCAATCATCAATCACCCCCCCCCCTGTATAATACATGTAGATGGCGATATACTCTTACATAAACGGAGGAGAACTGCAGGAACTGGAGAGAGAGATTTTGGAGTGTGACATAATTGCAACACTAACATCAGAGGCACACATAGGCCAGGGGGACATTACCAGCATATATAGAACGCTGGCGAGCATTTAAGCGTCGTTTAGACACCTAAATCAAAACCGTCGCTAGAAACCTAAATCAAAATCAAAATCTACACAGCTTATATTAGATTGGAATATGCAGCACCGGCCTGGAATCCATATACCTTGTGAAGCATTCAACTAAGATTTAACAAGTACGAAGGTTTGCAACAAGATAAGTGCCAGAGCTAAGAGGCTATGAACTATGAGGCTAGGTTGAGGGAACCAGGATGGGACAGAAATTTTGGGTGAGTTTCCTTTCACATAATGCCTCTGTCCACCTAGCACTAATTAGATAACTGGGTTGCATCCTGGGAAAGGTCAGTACAAGTTTGACCTTGGCGAACTTCGATACAAGCTTAAAGTATATATTATATACACACTCGTCCTGTCCCCGACAACAGGAATTATAAAGAAAATATATCGCATGTATTGTAAAGCCAAATAATGAGATAACATACGAGATAAAGTTGAAGCCTAATTGGAACATATATATATATATATATATATATATATATATATATATATATATATATATTGTCAATTAGATTAGTTACCTGCAATAAGTCATAATATACCTATCGCGGGTTACCAGGCCCCATTTTCTCCCTTATACCCGCATACACCACCAGCTCAGGTGGTATATTCCCAGCTGATATGAAGAGTCCGTCAGGAAACGACGAGATAACGCCCATCTGTTCATGTCTGGAGTCTGTGTCATAGTTGATGTACCTTCTGTACAATGGTTACTGTAGGTACTTGTTGGTACCTGCACGTACCATTACCCCATACAACCGAGCACACTGTATGTTCGGTCCGTCCTATAGATAGAGGATGGGGGGGGGGGGTTAAGTAGATCATAATAGACACTATTTATCTAGTACAAGTTCAAGTACGTTCATTGAGACTATAAAATACATCTCAAAGGGCTTATCTAGGTAACAGCGTGGGCGAGGATAGCTGTTGAGCTCTAGGGCCCCGCCTCATAAGATGATTGATAAAGATTAAGCCCCCCAAAAGGGGGCACGGGCATGAATAGCCCGTAAGCCTCATAAGGCCTGTACCGGCACATGTATACCTCATCACATGTTACAATAATTTACTTGATTTTTTTTCCAAATATTTTCAGGTTAGCCGACAGGCAGTGCCAAAAATGGTGGTAGGGGTGTGAATGTGACCCTGCCACGCTGTTCCTGTTTGAACAATGGCCACCCCATTGGGAGCCGTCGGCCGAGCGGACAGCAGACTGGACTAGTGATCCTGTGGTCCCGGGTTCGATCCGGGCGCCGGAGAGAAACCATGGGCAGAGTTTCTTTCACCCTATGCCCCTGTTACCTAGCAGTAAAACAGGTACCTGGGTGTTAGTCCACTGTCACGGGCTGCTTCCTGGTCGAGGACCGGGCCGCGGGGACACTAAAGCCCCGAAATCATCTCAAGATAACCTCAAGATAACCCGACCTCAAGATAACCCCGACCAGCCTATGTTCATCCCAGACGGCCATTATCTCTGTCAATTTGGGTGAAGCTAGGCTCATACGTCTGGCCCTCCAACTTTGAACAAACAACAAACACACACACACACACACACACACACACACACACACACACACACACACACACACACACACACACACACACACACGTGTGTGACGTGGAAGATGGGATACCACGAGCGTAGCTCTCATCCTGTAACTACACTTAGGTAATTACACTTACGTAATTACACACAGAAAGACACACACATAAACAGACACTCACACAGACACACACAGTTTGTCCACACAGATCAAAAGGAAAAAAACGGAATGCAGATGAGAAACCCACGGTTTAATCAGAGATGTAGGCTAGCTAAGCAACGAAGTACAAGGGCGTCGAGAAACAGAAATAACAGGACACTTGAGGGCAGAGAAAGATACCAGAGTGCCAGGAATGAATACGTCAGGGTGAGAAGAGAGGCAGAAGGGCAATACGAAAATGGCATAGTAAGCATGGCAAAGACGCAACCTAAATTACTGCACAGCCAATCAGGAGAGAAGAAAAACAACAGTTAAAGAATAGGTAATGAAACTGGGGATAGGGGCAGACAGATTCACTACAAACGACAAGGAGTGTGTGAAAGGAACCAAATAAGAAATTCCAGGTCTTCACATTAGAGCAAGGCAATGACGACGTTGGTTTCTTTCAAGGCGTTCTGTTTGGTGTCTGGAGAGTTCTCCATGACAAGAAAACGGCCAACTTACTCATGAAGAACTCTCCAGACACCAAACTAAACGCTTTAAAAAAGAAACCAACGTCGTCAGTGCCTTCACATGCCCACTTGGGGTCCGTCAGCCCCAAAGATCTGTACTGTATATAGGCAAGACAACAACGTCTCTTCGTAGGCGATTAAAAATGCAGAAACAACAGGGCTCCATCAAGGATCATATAATCTCCTCACACAACAGACCATCACCAGAGAGCTCTTAACAAGCACACAGAAATTATCGACAGATACAGCAATAACAGGAGACTCGACATCAGCGAGGCCCTACACATCAAAAAGTCAAAGTGTAGGGGTAGTGGGTTAATGTATGTGAAAGTATGTGAATAAGAACATAAGAACCTAAGAATAAAGGTAACTGCAGAAGGCCTATTGGCCCATAAGAGGCAGCTCCTATTTATAACCACCCAATCCCACTTGATCTTGATCTTGACTTTACCAAAGACCTTGGCAAGGATGGTGGGAGAAAGAAGGATGGGGCGGTGAAATTCTTGGAAGAAGGTTTGGATGTGGAGGGAGTAGGCTTGAAAGTTCGGTGGCATTTCCACCTTGGATTGGAGATGCTTTTTCGGTCTCCAATCCCACTATATACATGTCCAACCCACGTTTGAAACACTCAAGGGACCCCATCTCCACCACGCTACGCGGTAATTGGTTCCACTCTGTTACCGAGTACTGAATACTGAAATTAAGTCTCGACTCGTCTATGTAGAAGCCAAGGAACTTTCCCTCACTTTTACTATCAATGTTTACATTGTCTATCTGTAGGTGTGTTTGGTAAGATGATTGTTACACGATTGTTGAAGCAGTTTATGAGTCACAGTTAAGGTACAAGGGACTGAGATGCCAAGATATTTAGATGAGACAGTCAATAGGCCTAGGTATGTTATCAGTCCTTAGCTTGTGGGGCGTCCACTTTTGTGATTACTATTATGTCTGTTGAACGGCTTACTTCATCTGCGATTACAAGTTTAAAGTTTTTACAATTTGTAGGAAATTTCTAGGGTTATATAGTTTGTATACCAGTTTCAGTGTGGTCTATGAAATTACTTGCTATTAGTTACTGTTAGCAACCTCGGCCTGATGCATCTGGCATCATGGAAGGAAACACTGTTCACGCGTACAGAGGCTGGTATTAATAAATGGTCACACATTAGTCATCACGGGAGACATCTCCTGTCCACGAGGCTAACCATAGCCCGTGCTTCTTGCCCCGCTCCTGTGCCAGGTAAGTTACGGGCTCACCATAGCCCGTGCTTCTTGGAACTTGTTCCGAGTAGCTGAATCTATAACAACAACAACATTAGCTCATCTATAACCACGGGAGACATCTCCCGTCACGCAGGGTGCAGTCGTACCCCACAGATCTCCAGTATCAGCTTGATACTGGTAATGGCTCAAAAGGGCCACCACTTACGGGCTATTAAAAAATACAAAAAAATACAAAATACAATACGGGTATTCATGCCCGTGCCACCTTTTGGGTGGCTTAATATTTATCAATCAATCAATCAATCTCATCTATAATATTAGTCATGTGTATATGTCAAACCAATAAACCTAACGAACACTCCTCCATAAACATGTGCTGATTCTTATCTATAATTTGTGTTATCAAAAGCTTCAGACGTACTCACCTAGTTGTACTCAACTAGTTGTGCTTACGGGGGTTGAGCTCTGGCTCTTTGGTCCCGCCTCTCAACCGTCAATCAACAGGTGTACAAGTTCCTGAGCCTACTGGACTCTATCATATCTACACTTGAAACTGTGTATGGAGTCAGCCTCCATATACGGGTATTCATGCCCGTGCCACCTTTTGGGTGGCTTAATATTTATCAATCAATCAATCTCATCTATATATTAGTCATGTGTATATGTCAAACCCAATAAACCTAACGAACACTCCTCCATAAACATGTGCTAATTCTTATCTATAATTTGTGTGTTATCAAAAGCTTGATAACGTGTTTTCACGTGTTTTCAATCGTGTGCTAATGGTGTTTGTGTGAGATGTTGTTGTTTTAGATTCAGCTACTTAGAACAAAAGTTCCAAAGTAGCATGGGTTATGGTGAGCCCGTAGTGGACTTACCTGCTACAGGAGCGAGGTTGAAACTCGTTGTGTGAGATGTGTTTGCGTGGGCAGGTATGGCTAGACGCCCCTGACGCCGCGGAGCTGACCTCAGCCTCAGGTCATCTGCTGAACACAGCTCTGTTCTAATCCCAGCGCAGCCTGTCACCTACCTCGCCCTGTCCCACAGCTTCTTGTAGATCGCCGTTCGATCCCCAATGGTCCAAAAGGTTGGGGCATAGTTCCTCCACTCCTTCATCTTATCCCAACTCCTTAATCCTCATACCCCCTTCCAAGTACCATACTGGCTTAGTGCTGTCTCCTCATCATTTCCCTACTCTATCCCTAATTAAGGGACTAATGCACTGTGGTTTTCAATTATTCCCTGAAGTCATGTGATGATTACTTCAGATTTCCTCAAAATATCATTTTTATTTAAATACTGAACATTATCCCTGCCAGTGACAGACATCAACATGGCTCCTGGCTCACACTTGTCTTGACCAAGATATATGCAATCGTTTAAACTGACTACTATTCAACATCAAAGTTCCACACATTTTGATATATAATTTATATAGGTTTGTACCATAGAACTTGATTTATTTTAGGTAATACAGCCGAAATACAAGTTATTTGCATACCATATATTTTCCAAGAATGAAATTCAAATTCAAATATGTAAGTATTATCATTCTCAAAAAAATAGGGAAATAACTTTGTAAATAATATATGTAATTGAAGTGTTGATATCACGAGGATATCCGTCTAACGCCCGTGGTTCTTCACCATTATTATCATCATCATCAAATAATAGTTAAAATTATTATTTGAATTATCAATCGGCCTCTTTAGGCCGGCCTAAGAAGAGGCGGCATCCAATTCGAAACAATTTGGTGTTTCTCATAACATTCAAAATGATGGAGACAAATTAGCTTTATGGATTTCTAAAAACTTACTTTTATTATAAAAAAAAACAATTATGTTTATAATAAAAGTAAGTGCCGCAAATAAGTACAAAAATGCTGCAAGAAAAATATTTTTTCTTGTGGCATTCATCACCGAATTGATTAAAAAATAATTCTATACTTAATGACTGACTCCAATCTGTCTGTCACAAAGAGTTCAACAGACATAATGTGTGTTGGTTTACCATAAGCTGCTGCTGCTGTTGTTGTTCTAGATTCAGCTAATGGCAACCAAAAGTTGCAGGTAGCACGGGCTATGGTGAGCCCGTGGTGGACTTACCTGGCACAGGAGCGGAGTTGGAGAGGTTACCACAAGCCTCTACAGGTTTGGCTCAGTTGGAAGGCAGTTTTACTTAGCGGTGATAAGTAGATTATCGTCCTCTGGGCCTCTTGAGCGCGTGACCAGCGCCGCCTACTTTATAATTGACAGGAATTGATCCAATTGGCTTAAAGCCGGCACGTCCAGCTTCATAAACTATTGTCATCACCATTATATTGTACATTAAACATTATCGTCAGTTATCATCATCACCACCATCTTCAGTCTTCACCATTATCACAATCATCAATCACCATCATCAATCACCATCAATATCAATCATCACAATCACCATCATTATCAATTATCATCACCATCAATTAATATAATCTACCATCACCATCATCAATTAATATCATATACCATCACCATCATCACAATCATCATAACCATCATCTATCATCATGTACCATCATTATCTATCATCATCATTATTAATCATCATCATTATTATCACCACCATCATCATTTACCATTACAATCATCTATCATCACTATCATCAATCACCATTGTCAATCATCACCATCATCAATCACCATTAACAATTAATTCTCACCATCACCATCATCATCTATTATCACCATCATCAATCACCATCAGCTATCATCATCATGAATCATTACCGCCAATCACCCCGACCACCATTATCATAATCACCAGCCTGAGCACCAGCACATCCTCCAGCCTAGGCAGTAAGTTAAATACAAATGATGACGGTAAATACAAAAGATGGTGATGGCAGTATTCAAGGACTGTGCTGAAACCTTTGATAAGGTACCACATGAAAGAATGGCAAAGAAATTACAGGCACATGGTACTTATGCATCTTGAGCAGCTTCAAAGAATTGGGCTCTAGGCTCATTGACACTGCCAGAGATCCAAGAGCTGTTGGTTTCCTCTTTCAGCGACTCAGTAATTGATAAAGATTAAGCCACCCAAGAGGTGGCACGGGCATGAATAGCCCGTAAAGCGCCTCAGTGTGGCCATCCAGAAGATAAAGCTTGCTGTGTCCTTGGTTTCTATACGGAAAGTGAGGAGCTCCAAGAGATGCACAACCTTAAACCTTTCATTGTATTCACCGACGTGTATAACTTGTAACCAATAAACTGTTAAATAAAACAAAATCAAACATACAAAGAAGGGTGGGAGAGTGGTCCCTTTGTTCCAGCCATCTTCTGATGGTACTCCTTTGTGTACACATCAACCAATCATCCTGTTTTGATAGTAATTTATTATAACAGCCAGTTAGACCATACTCTCACAAGTCAGGGGCCTTGAGGAGTAGAAGAACTCCAAAACCTCATCCAGGTACATTTTATGCGTCGGGTGAAAACAAATACCATAGGCGATATACCTTTTTATTAATGTAAATTATTAATAATAAAATATTTGCAACTACAAGTTGCAGGGAATAATGTGCAACCGCAGTTGCTAGTTATTTGCAACTGGAGATGCTGGAAATTATTGCAGCTTCTCAATTCAATTTCTTTCTTTATTATGCACCCCATACCCACCCCGCGGGCGGTGGTGTAAAGGATTACACAGGCATATAATCGGCTCAGGAACTGAACCCTCTAGTTCGTTTAGCTAAGCAAATAACAATCTTTTGACGCTAGTTACAAAACTAATAATGTTATATATACATGTACACATACTCATACATACATGTACGGCTAGAAAGTTGCAACTGCAGTTGTTAGACAATTGCAACAGCGAGGTGCACCCTTTAGTGTGCATGTGCAAGGTAACATGTTAAGCGGCCTTAATAACTATACTTGTATACCTATTTTACGTAAGTACGGGCACATGCACCCGAACATATTATTACGTAACTAAAGTATACAAGGCTAGAGAATTCATCCCAAAATTATATATGGTGCACTTAACAAAAATGACGAAGGATGTCTATCACCTATGTACAGTTAATCCTAAATAATTAACATGATCCAGATTAAACGAAGCGCGGTAAGCATAATGAGTTGAAACAGAGGGGAGTAGAAATAGCCTAAGCTACTCTATCCCTTTGAGATGTATTTCTTTGTTATCTCAATAAACATACTTGAACTTGAACTTGAGTTGAAACATAAAAAATTGAATGTCGGATGAATTAAGGGAAGGGGGGTTCAGTGAAGGACCCTATGCCAGGCCGGCTGGCGCGGAGACCCCCCCAATCCCCTCATCCAGGAACAATCCTATATTGACGTAATGGACGGTTAAAAAGTAAAATTAATTTGGCACTATTGAATTTTAATTGAATTATAATGATTATGCTGATTATGTTGCAGATAAAATGTTGATTATGATTTCATGATATAAATACTGATGAGGATTTTGTGTTTTGTTGCTGATAAAACCTAACCTAACCATCCTAGGCATAATACATGCTATCTAAGGCCTAATATAGTGGTATTATATATATATTATATATATATATATATATATATATATATATATATATATATATATATATAATATATATATATTACTATACTAGGCCTAAGAATATTTAAGTATGGTTTCTAGCTTTATTTTTCAGGACTATAAAGTAGATAGTATCAAATTCTACAATCTAATTGTCCATTACGTCAATATACCACATAGTCACAAAGTACATCTAAACAGGAGGATGGGTTACATATATAACACATAGCGACGCCAGTGGCCGGTATATAGAATACATAAGAGTGAGTAATGTTAAATATAGCAGCTCAGCGTAGGGAAGTTCCGGCGGGAGCGTCCACCCGACCTTCCCGTCCGGGGGTATATAGGTCCCACCTTCCATCTATATACCTACTCTTATCTAGCATATACAACTATACTCCAAGCAAAGCCCCCCCCCATGCAGTTCCAATTATTTTTCATGTTGGGTGTATGGCTAAATGGCGATTCAGAGCCATTAAGGTATGTATTATCGTTGAGAAAAAGGGGAGCTTGTATGAGTTAAATGCCATTGTTAATATAGCAACTGGTAACTCGTCAGGCCTCAGCTCTCTCACACTTCAAATTTGAATTTGTTTACAAAAGTAAATATAATTTTGTTATATTTCCTATTAAATACCGTTATGGAATTTGTTGTTTTATTTATGTCTAGCTCCTAAATATAAATAGCATATTATATATATATATATATATATATATATATATATATATATTATATTATATAATATATATAATATATATATATATATATATATATATATATATTTGTTATTAACCTATATTATTATTATTATATAAAATAATAAATACAGTTAGTAAGTTACTGAAAAGCTTAAGTTACCCCCTTCAATCACTCATTTTGAATTGATGCATACCGTCCTACACAGGATTGTACATATGATGGTATACTTCATATGTCACACCAATTCAATTTCTTTCTTTATTATGCACCCCATACCCATCCCGTGGGCGGTGGTGTAAAGGATACAGAGGCACATAATCGGTTCAGGAACTGAACCCTCTAGTTCGTTTAGCTAAGCAAATAACAATGTTTGACGCTAGTTACAAAATTATCAATGTTATATACACATGTACACACCTCATACATACATGTACATATATATATACGTATACACATATACATACACATACATATCTAATCACCCACACAAATACACACATCAAGAATCTCTGTGTCATAAGTGACACAAAGAGGTGTCCAACAGTGACCAAAGAGGTGTCACAAGTGACATTACAAGAGACTCACACCAATCCTATAGTCTAAATTGTGACTAAATATGTCACCACCAAATGTCACACCAATCCTGAAATATGCGGCTCAGGCTTCGGGTCCATATATCTAGTCAAACACAACCGAAGTTAAAAAATGTTTGAGGTATGCCACCAGGCTAGTCCCCGAGCTGAGAGGTATGAGGTACGAGGAAAGACTACTGGAATCAAACCTCACGACACTGGAAGACAGAGACATGATTACCACCTATACAATTTTCAGAATTGACAGCGTACATTAAGACAATCATTTTCAGTATCAGAGTAGGGATGCATTAGGAAGTGATGTGGTGGAGGCAAACTCCATTCACAGCTTCAAATGTAGATATGATAGACCCCAATAGTCCTGTACACCATTTGATTGACAGTTGAGAGCGGGACCAAAGAGCCGAAGCTCCACCTCCCCCTCCCTCCCCCCCCCGCAAGAACAATTTAGTGAGTACAGGGCAGATATATAGAGCTGCATTTAACAAAATGAAATTAAACTAGACCTGGTTATCCAAATCTCTGTTATTAAAAACCAGAACACTTCAGGAAACAGAATATAGGGCAAGAAGAGCAGCGGTCACTCAAGAGAGAGCAGGATGCACTATATATTTAGTTAAAATGGTTAGAACTAAGAATCATATTTGTACTGACAAACGCAAAATGTGTTCACCAGATAATGTGACGGTGTAATTGCCAGAATTAGGCTGGGATATCGTTAACTTTAATTAGTAGGGATAAGTGCACATACTCATCTTCCCAAGAATAAGCACTCCAACTGAAAATTCAGTCAACAAGAGTGTCATGACACCCTCCTTAGCATAATATTATTAGCGAATACCTTGTTATTAATGATTTTAGACCAAATTACATGATACCTAATTTGAGTTTTGTAAATATTAGGATGCTAGCAGCCTGCTATGTACCTTTATATATTGCTAGCAACCACTTCGTAGATAATAGCCCCGAGCCATAAACCATATGAACAAACAGCAACCCGCAACTCTAACTATTCTAGCCATTGGTAGGTAGCTTAGTGGTTAGTGGCTGGATGTGGTCTGCGGTTCAGTTATATTGTCCAAGTTTACATTTACAAGAATACAAAGAACTCTTGTATATAGATATATATATAATATATAAATATATTATATATATATATATATATATATATATATATATCAATAAATTTATTAAAAAAGTGAAATATATATATATATATATATATATATATATATATATATATATATATATATATATATATATATATATATATATATAATGTAGAAAGAAATTGAATTGAATGTATGCGGATTTTATATCTGAATGACAACTTATATACATTTGAAAACAAGTCAAATGAATTATAAAGTGTATGAATAGGCCGCAAACATTTTAAATTTAAACAGTATAATGTCGGTGGAGACTTCATTGATAAGTATTGCAGTACGCAGCTGGCGATGTGCTTATTTGCGCAGTCTGTTCATTATGGTGGCTAGATCGCCGTTTCCGCCACTTCTTATTATGTAACGTTTGTTTATAAACCTTTATATCACGCTTTAATAACGGAAAATCGTATTGTTCGTTGATAAAAATGACATAGGTTCGGAGCACATGTCAGCGAACCTTCATGGTCTTTCATATTTCCGTACACAGTTTAAATGTCCAGATATTACTGAGTCGCCCTCGGGGTATTGAGCGCCAATTTGCCCTTACTGCCTTCAAAATATCCACCTATCGTGCGAGAACCCCCTACATATAAATTTATCACATATCTTTATCGATCTGTCTTGAATAAAGTCGAGAGAGAAGACAGAAAGAGGTAACAATTAAATATTGATACATCGTGGTTTGGCAGTGGAGGGCGGGAGGCGGCGTGCGTGCGCAGGGAGGTGAGGAGGGCGGCGCGCTGTGATTGGTCGCTTCAAACTGTCGGCGGTGTCCGGCCGTCAGCTGAGTCCTCGCCGCCACCACACTCACTCTCCCGTTTAACTGTCTCCTACTGACTTAAAACACACTCATGTGGCGTCTCTAGTGCAACAAGGCTTCGTCGGGCCTTGGTTTACCTCGTAATCTGATATCGTACGCTTAGGCCGCGCGTGTATGTGTGTGTGTGGGGCTGTCCTGGGTCTGTGGATATAAATATTTTTAAAAAATTTCGGTGTCAATATGTCTTCTACGCAAATATACGAGGACCAGGAAAATATAGTACCGCCCCAACGAAGAGGGAAACAGGAGTTAGAAGCAAGGACTAGCAGTATAGTGCAAGGGACGAGGAGACCAGTGCTGGGAGCTATCAACCCAAACCTACGAAAACAGCCGACGAGAGCAGCTAAGCAGGTGAGCCTACCTTACATTGGCCTAGGCCTACCTGATCTTGATTTTATGGTTCTTGGGCTAGTGTGGTTCCTTGTGCGTGGTGCAAAGCTTGTACGGAACATTACTGCCTCCAAGGATGAACTTTGGAAGTAAGTAGTAAATTTGAAAAAATGTTGAGCTGTCTTAAACACTTTAATTCGCCATTACCCCAGTGATTTAAGGACCCCCAAAAATGTGTGAATATGGGTGATGGCGGGTTACCTCTGGGGCTAACTCAAGGGTAGGCAACTGTGACTTGTAATTGTTCATCGTATGGTTCACTAGAGGAAGTGTTCCTACATAGTATGAGATTTAAACCGTGTGTGCATATTGGGTGTACTAACTCTCAATCATCTTGGAAACAAGACTGGTAAAGCTGTTTGACCTTGCCTCGGGAGGGAAAGTTTAGGTTGTAAAACTTTCTTTGCATAGGTAAGAAGCGACTAGTGCTCGCACTATAGTCTACATGTGAAGATTAGTTTTATTGATGGGAAAATCATTAAATATAAAACATTCAAGATTAGATAAACATTTTTTTTACAGGCAATATCAGTGTACTGGTATAGTTTTATAAGTGCAGGGGAAAGTTTTTTTTTAAACCTTTAGATCGATGAAGATTGGCACGGGCATGAATAGCCTATAAGTGGTAGTTATATCAGACTGTATAGTAACAGGCACTTCCTATCACCTAATGTCCTGTTCACCTATCAGTAAGTAGGTACCCAGGAATTAAGTCTGCTTGCTGTGGGGTTGCATCCTGGGGGCCCTCGATATAAGCTAGACATGTATAAATACAATGGCTGCTTGTCCCCCAACACATTAACTGTTATGACAGATTTCTTAGTTTTAATTTGTTGTGGGAGGGTGTGAAAGGTCCGTACTCTAAAACTAGGCGGTCTACATTATATATATAGGTAGCTTGTGCAAAGCCCTCGATAATTTTAAGCTACAACTAAACTAGTGGAATGTTTTATGAATACAATTTTACATCCGAAAGCCCTGCGTGCCATCATGAATATTAACCTTAACCAATAGTGACAGGTTA
Organism: Procambarus virginalis; assembly: GCA_020271785.1. Taxonomy (NCBI): domain Eukaryota; kingdom Metazoa; phylum Arthropoda; class Malacostraca; order Decapoda; family Cambaridae; genus Procambarus; species Procambarus virginalis. Next base: position 38,612,463 of record WNGS01111181.1, read on the forward strand.
AACTGCAATGTTCGTCTAATTTGATATTGGTCTAAAATTGCTGCGTTCCCGCTTGTGTATTTGCTGGGTTTGTAAAGCTTCGTACGCATGTCGTGTATTCTAAACATTATATTTGGCCTCCAACGATAGCTGCTTGAGATGGCCAATCTTCCTTTCCTACCAAGGTTATTTCTGATCACCTGGCAGACAGTACTGACGTGATTGGTGGTATGTATCAAATGTGTTCTAGGAAATGGAAGGTGAAACTTAAAGGGGAGCCCAAGACAGTGCAGTACAGTGTTTATACTTTTAGCTCCGTACGTTACGTACACATTCTTCACATTTGCATAGGAACCCTTTCGTACCAATGTGCACGAGCTACAGTTCTTCAGAGCTAATTTTTACTGATAGGTTCTAATTGTAAAAACTAAGTTATAGTTGAGTAGGTTTTTAAAATTGAAGTCTTGTACGTTGCGACTACTCTAACATGGACGATACGATACGGACGTATCGTATCGAAGGCCGTTTTAGTCTGCCATATTTTCCTGTATAAAAAGTTGCTCTAGATTACTGTGGGTTGCTAATTTAATGTAGCTAATCTTTACGTTGTGATAACGTCTACAAATCATGCTTGTTAACTACCACCTTTAAAGTTTGACTAGCTCTATAGCTTAATCAATGCAAATTCTGCGTTCCATATCTTTCGGGTAGGTTTCATAAAGCAGTTGTTAAAGAATTTTCGTAACTTTCATATCTGCTTCTCGGCAGTAACATCTTGATTCTTTGAGGTATATACAAACTGGGATCATCACGGGAGACATCTCCCGTCACGCAGGGTGCAGTTGCACCTCCACAGATCTCCAGTATCGGCTATAGATACTGGTAATGGCTCAAAAGGGCCACCACTTACGGGCTATTCATGCCCGTGCCACCTTTGGGTGGCTTAATCTTCATCAATCAATCATCTGGGATCATAAGAACAGCCCTTCACGCTGACTCCCAAGTACCCGTAGCTTTACGTAAACCGTATAAAAGTAAATTTTACCGGGAACTCTTGAGTACAGTACCTTCAAATTAAAACCTAAATAACCCGTTAATCACCTGCACCTCCCTCTTCCCTCCATTTTAGGATTGAGCTTAAGGCCTATCAATTGCATGACCGTGACAGTTGCTCACTGACCAACTAGCAGGTACTGTATACGTTTATTCATGAACATGCTAACAAAATTTTACTACTGTATATACAGTATACATCTACAAATGGGTTTCAGTGTATTGGTAGTTTAATATTAGTAAGTTATGTAATGTTATTACATGAACTAGTTACAATGTACACCTTTTTGTATTAAATAAAAGGTATATATATGGCATGGCAAAATCAGCCAACTGAGGTATTTAGTTCTAGATTGTGTAGTAGAGAATGTGACTTGGTATTGTTTACATAAAGGTGCTCCAAGGGTGTCATAGCTTGAAGCAGTGTTCTTGGGAAATTTTGCATTCATAAATAGTAACTGTCATGTTGGAGATTAGAACGGTTTTGTAAGTTTTTTGCAGAAATACACTAGTAAAATCTGGGTAGAACAAAATATTCTCAAATATTTGTATAGTAGTAGTAAACCCCCCCCCCTCTTCTATAAGATCTTTCTAGTGCTGAAGATTTACTTTTAGGAATGTGTATTTGGAGCATACTCGTGTAAGGAGGTACTTTTTCTGTATTGAAGAACTAAGCTATACAGTATAATTTATAATGTCACTAATGCTGAAGAATAATTTAACATTTTATGTAACTGTACTGTCTGTGGTTTATATACCTGTACTGTGTATGGACCCAGATCAGATTTGAAAATTTACCTGTAGTTCTTTAAAACTGATTAGGTTTGAAACTGAATTGCAAATATTTGTGTACCTAATTTTTTTGTTTAATCCTGTACTTCAAATTACTGGACAACATTTTTGTATATATTTTAATGTATTTAATGGGAATTAATGGTTTTGAATTAGCCAATCCTTATGAAGCAGGAATTTGGCTGAATCTTAACTGGTTCTAGAGGTGCTGGAACTTGTTAGTTGCATAAATGAGGGAATGTCCACGTAATTATCCACAATATTTGCAGTTGTCATTTTAATGCTGGTCTTTCATGCATATTTATAGCATAGTTGCAGTCTGTTTATTCAGCACTGATGGTCTAGACCCGCGTTTGCCAACCTTTCGGAGCTCGCAGATCGCCAAATTCATAATTTTAAATTCCATGGACCACTAATATGAATCCTGCAGTTCACCAAAAAAGAAATAAGTTATTAAAATCAAATTACGATGCCGTTGGAGAATAGTTACAAAAGATACACAAAATACTTGCGGACCACTGGTTGTCGACCACTGGTCTAGACTGAAAGCTGGTACTCTGTACCTGGTAAAATTATACCAGGCTACTGAAGATGGTGGAATGTGATTGTTACAGGACTAGTTTTAGGCCAGGTTTTATTTTTTGGTAACTAGTTGTTGCTGGCATATTGAAATTTGTTGGTTTACCCCACTGGTTATTTTGTTAATTTCCAAAGATCCCAATGTGACTAGGTACCCAGTTATACAGTAATTAACTATTGTAGCTGAAGGTTGTGAAGGAAGCAAACTGGTGATAGTTATATTGTCCATTTAGGACTCTTTAGGGGTTTATAGGTGTTAGTCTATTTATAAATTATGGTTATAATAATCCAGGAATAATTTGAATGTGAATAATTTGGTTCAAAATGTGGAGGCATTGTCACTTGCTAATTGAAGGAGTAGAGTTGGTGCAGCTTGTGTGGATTGTTGATATATAGGTGGCATCGGTGTAGTATATAATTTTGTTGAGGTGTACATTATGGGTCGTGGAGACGAGGACTTTGAGATGGTGTGGGAAATGCATTTCCTTAATTTTAGTAGGTTTAATCTCTCTGCAGCAGGAATAGCCCTATGATTGTGGTGGTGGCTTGTAGCCTGGTGCAAAAGTCTGGTTCATCTTGGAGGGCATTTTAAGAAACTATGTAAAAAAGTAATAGGATGGCAAGCCCACTAGTATGTCACTTTACTATTAACAAAAGGGCTATTTAAAAAGTTAACTTAAATGGGAATCCTAATTGGGCCTCTATTTGAGGCACAGAATTGATGTACAGTATGTAACAAGGTCAAGAGAAGACAACGGTACTGTACTTAAGACCACTGTGAACACTGCCTGAGGTTTTGATGATCTCCTCCCTTACAGACTTGTGCACTACTCACAAACCACACTTGGTCCTTACTCTTGTATTCACTGCCTATGCTTCCATCTTTTATAAGTCATGGGGCTGTGTTGAGCTCCTGCCGTATCTTTACTCTGCTGGTAATTGCAAGTGAATTAGCAAGGCTGCATCATGACATTATCATCTATGCTCTTGATCAGACCTGGCTGCTTTGTTGGCACCCATAGGAGCGAGATTTCTCACTCTGGTTATTGCTATGACGAGACCTGTTCTACTGTTACGCGTCTAGAATATTTTACTCGTCTGCTTATCCTATCGAAACTTTAAAATACTGAACAGTTTGGAAGATGTTGATCAGGCTGGCTTCTTCAAAAGGTCTGATGTTAACACTAGTAATGGTTTAAAGCTCGACAATCCACAGCGTATGACTGAAAACAGGAGATCCTTTATAACTGTCATAAACCCATGGAACAATGGCGCAAAAGTTGGACAGCTTTTCAATTCATTAGGGAGCGAGTTCCATTGACTGGATCCCTTTATTTGCATAGTGTTTACACATTAAGTTTGGCTCTGGGGATACAAGATATTTATTTCTGGTGTGGTGATAATGGGTACTATTACATCTGTCCAGGGAGAGTTTCAGAGCAGGATTTGCATTTAACAGGGTTTTGTAATGTAGTTGACACAAGAGAATTTGAAGTGAAATTGTTTAGCATGTTTAGGGAACTTAACAAGGGGGCTGAGTGTTGTCTGAAAGCAGAATTTATTATTCTGATAGCAGATTTTTGCTGGGTGATGGACTTGAGGTGGTTTGCAGTGGTTGAACCCCATGTACAGATACCATAATTAAGATAGGGATAGATTAGTGCATAATATAGATGAGAGCAGAGTTGGGTACATATCTGATTTTGGAGAGTATACCAGCTGTTTTAGACTT
>WNGS01111181.1:38616622-38655885 GCA_020271785.1 Procambarus virginalis
TGCCTGCCTGACCAAGCCATAAGTGTCAAAACTCTGAACTGTAAAGCCATTTGAAAAAAAACAAAATAGGAAAATGACGAGGTGGGGGGGGGGGGTACCTTTTTTTTGACGAGTGCCAGCTTCTAGTCCCATTGAGGCTCACTAGTGTGTTAGTGACCCTCGGGTAAATCTAGGGTACGTAAATTTGGTTGGTTATTCTGTTGCATAATGCAACGGCAGAATCTACAACCAATCTGCAACTCTTTTTTTTTTTTGATTTTACTGGTTTAGGTTTCTTTTGGTTATTGACCATTTCCTGCCCTTACGGGTTGTGTTCCATGTTCTTTGGGCCATTTTCAGCTGGGTTTTGTTTAGTATGGGCCCCCCCAGTAGTTATAATAGTTTGTTGTGCTGAACCCCAATTGGGGCTATTGCCGGTTGGTAGATTCTGGTGGCTTGCACAGCCTATACTCACATGGATTGTTCACTCGCATTCGTGTGTGATACATTTTTGGGGGGGTATCCCAATTATCTATGCCAGGTCATGCTGATTGGCCGACTAACGTACTGTATATTATTACGGTACGCTTCTTGGCCCTATAAGGGCCGCCAAGAGATTAGTTTACTAAAGTTTTTCAATGTCTGACCAATATTTTCTACTACGTTGTATAGGAAAGTGCGAAATTGTTCAGTTTTCAGTAATGCAGCCTAAATAAAAGGGTGAGATTTCATTTTTTTGTCTCCACAATTACACATTTTCAAAGTGTATACACAACCACCACGTTTCGAGATATCAAACTATGTTCGACACCAATTAGCATACAATAAAGGATCTGTAGTTGGGGATTTTCTCCAAACATACATGTTAGTTCCTCCCCTAATCAATGTCAGTCCAATATCAAAAACCGATAATGAATTCCCGGGGACAAAAACCAGACTCCACCCATTTCAATACACTTTCTTTATAGAGGTGACTAAGTTTCATGTTAAATGAATAAAGAGTTGTCATGTGCGCTGTCTACTTGAAATCACGAAGTAAAAAAAAGTCTTAAGGGCTGCATCGATGGCTACGTGACACCCCATCCCCCCCACACCCCCAACCCACCCCCACACTTTTGCCCCCACACTTGGCACCCTTACGAGTAGGCTTACGTCGCCCCCACCGTCCCAGCGTGATCGAAAGTTCATGCAAATAGTCCATAAACCAATAATAAAATACAATTGAAAAAGAAAAACAAATTTTCCCTTAATTTTTTAATTGTGACCTCACCAGGGGTTAGACATGATTTCAGTTCGAAAATGTTTGGAATAATCTTTTTGACCATTTTTAAAAATTTTGAACACCTACTGTACTATTTATTTTGTCCCTTCTTATTTATGCTACAATGACGAGGACTTGAAACCATTGAAACCCTTTTTATATACATTCGTATCAAAAAAAAAAGTTTGATTAAAGCTAACCAGTTTTCATTTATGCACACCCCTGACTTTGCATTTGACTCACAACAAGTTTTTACGGTTCGGGCTGGTCATGATTGGTTCATGACAAGTGACTTGCCTATTTCTTCTATCACTTGACCTTTGTTTATTGCCCAGCCATTGTGATCTTTACGTTGATTTCCACAGCACAGTTTTTTGGGGCCCAGCCCGGGGGCCGGTGCAAATTGCATTGGGTCTTCATATGCCAAAACCTCTACACTCAAGACAAGCTCGTCGCGACCGTTCCTACAATAAAATGTCCTGAAAATTCCCCACTGTTAACCTTTATCGTAGTGGAGTTTTCTCCTCCATGAAAGATAAATTTGTCTGTAGGGGGAGGGGTTATGTCCTTCTACTATGTGCACTCCTGTTGACTACTCCGGTAATTTTGTAGAGAAATGTTCACTGCATTGTATATAGGTGAAGGTATACCCCCAGGAGAATCTCCCTTGTGACTAGCGGTATTTCTGGTCTTGTAATTTACTTGTTTAGCCAATTTTAAATCACCGTACTGATAGTCCATAGTTTGACTCTGTACTAGTTGTCCCCATCTGTGTAGCTTATCTTTGTCCCCCCTGGCCCCAGTGGTGTTAATGTTTCATATAACACCTCTGAAAGATGTTTTGCATGCTTGCTGAAAGCTTCTCTGAAGGTCTGCTAGTAACCTGAACATTTAAAGCAGTTACTCCTTGTACTCTGTAGGACGTTCTGTTTGTTGGGATCATTGTTTTTGCCTCTTTCCTGGCTCTCCTGAAAGAAAGTCTGTACGACTATTTAATCTCCCATTTTTTTTTAATGGCTCCAATGTGGTTATATTTTGTTCCTGTGTTAGCCAGTAATAAATATTATATTATAATATATAATAATAAGTATATATATATATATCTATAATATTATATTCATATATATAATATATATATACTATATATTATATAGATATATAATAATATATATTATATAGACTATAGATATATATATATTAAAAAATATACTAAAATATATATTATATATATATAGTTATACACCACAGTATATTTTCCTTACCATTCCAGCGACCACCTTTAGCACCCCATTCCGGTTATCCCCCTACCCTATACTCATATTAACCCTACCATTATGTATTCTAAGACTTTGTGTAAGTTTGATGTTGGGAATCGATGGCGTCAAGAAGATGACTAAAAAATTTGCGTTTGCTAGACTGTGTGCCAAGATAATGTCTGTACGCCTGGCTAGATGGTAAGCTAAATTTTGCTTGTGCTTATGCATAAACCGTTCGATAATTTGAAACCTCATAGTCTGCAATTGCCTTTGAAAAATTTAATGTTCATCTTAGTTGTTGTATGTGGGTGCTGAAGTTCTCTTGTCTAGAAGGCCAAGAAACTTTCCATCACTTTTATTGCTAGTGTTTACATTGTCTCTGAAGCTGAATTGCATTTGTAGATTTGCTTCCAAATTGGATGTAGTAGGTCTTTTCTGTTAAGTGTTTAGTTTGTTGGTTGACATCCATAAGTGGACTTTTTTTTTTTTTTTTTTTTTTTTTTTTTTTTTTTTTTTAGTTCCTTATTAACATTATTTAGTGTATGTGGGTTGGGGTTAGAGTAGATGAGGGTAGTATTAGCAAACAATATAGGTTTCAGAATGTTAGAGACATTAGGCAGATCATTGATGTATACAAGAAATAGTCGGTCACAAGATGCTGCCCTGTTGCACTCCAACGGTTATTGGTAGTGGGAGGTTATATTATTGATGGCTACACATTGGTGTCTATCACTAAGATAGGATTGGATATAGTCCAGTGCATGGCCACGGATTCCATAATGGAGTTGACGTAAGAGGTGATTAACAGTATCAAAGGCCTTTCTCAGGTCAATGAAGTCCAATCGAAAACTCAGTTTTGTCAAGGGCTGAGTAAATTATATCGGACTAATAATTGCATCATTGGTTCTATACATCCCAGCATCATTAGCATCTTTAAAAAAAATTATTTGCATCGTCGGAGGCATCAGAGAATGCGAGAGAAGCAGCGGGAACGCACAGTGGTTTTCTCGTTAATCAAACAAGTGCTCGCCAATTGAGACAAATTGTTGGGGATCGGCGCGATCGTTACTAAAAATGCTCGTAAATTGAGGTGCTCGTCACGCGAGGTTCCACTGTATTTGTCACACTGCCACCCCCTACCTTTCCTATCTCTCCTGTAATAGCTATTTAGGGAAGCTGATCCATTAACCTGTTGAAAATTGCATTGTGGTTTCACCTCAAACCAGCTACAGCATTGTGCCTCTCCTTACCTGCTTGTACTAGTAATTACCCAAGTGTAGTTACAGGATGAGAGGTACGCTCGTGGTGTCCCGTCTTCCCAGCACTGTCATATAACGCTTTGAAACTACTGACGGTCTTGGCCTCCACCACCTTCTCCCCTAACTTGTTCCAACGGTCTACCACTCTGTTTGCGAAAGTGAATTTTCTAATATTTCTTCGGCATCTGTGTTTAGCTAGTTTATATCTATGATCTCTTGTTCTTAAAGCTCCAGGTCTCTGGAAATCTTCCCTATTGATTTTATCAATTCCTGTTATCATTTTGTATGTAGTGATCATATCACCTCTTTTTCTTCAGTCTTCTAGTTTTGGCATATTTAATGCCTCTAACCTTTCTTCGTAGCTCTTGCCCTTCAGTTCTGGAGCCACTTAGTAGCATGTCTTGGCACCTTTTCCAGTTTGTAGATGTGCTTCTTAAAGATATGGACACCACACAACCGCTGCATATTCTAGCTTTGGCCTAACAAAAGTCGTGGAACAATTTCTTTAGTATATCGCCATCCATGTACTTAAAAGCAATTCTGAAGTTAGAAAGCGTGGCATAGGCTCCTCGCACAATATTCTTTGTGGTCCTCAGGTGATAGTTTTCGATCGAGAACCACCCCTAGATCTCTTTCTTTATCAGAATTCTTTAAAGATTTCTCACATAATATATAGGTTGTGTGGGGTCTGTTCTATTCCACATTCCATAACGTGGCATTTATTAACATTAAATTCTATTTGCCAAGTGGCGCTCCATGTACTTATTTTGTCCAGGTCTTCTTGAAGGGCATGACAATCATCTAATTTTCTTATCCTTCCTATTATCTTGGCATCATCAGCAAACATGTTCATATAATTCTGTATACAAACTGGTAGATCATTTATGTAGACAATAAACATCACTGGTGCAAGAACTGAACCCTGTGGTACTCCACTTGACATTTCTCCAGTCCGATACATTGCCTCTGATCACTGCCCTCATTTTTCTATCAGTCAGAAAATTTTTCATCCATGTTAGCTTACCTGTCACCCCTCCAATATTTTCCAGTTTCCAGAACAGCCTCTTATGTGGAACTGTCGAAAGCCGTTTTTAGGTCCAGATAGATGCAGTCAACCCAACCATCTCTTTCCTGTAATATATCTGTTGCTCGATCATAGAAACTGAGTAAATTCGATACACAGGATCTTCCAGACCGAAAACCATACTGTACTGTCTGTCTGATATTATATCATTTCTCTCCAGGTGTTCTACCCATTTAGTTTTAATTATTTTTTCCAATATTTTGACTATTACACTTGTCAATGATACCGGTCTATAATTAAGGGGGTCTTCCCTGCTTCCACTTTTGTAGATTGGAACTATGTTAGCCTTTTTCCACACATCAGCTACAACTCCTGTAAACAGGGATGCCTGAAAAATCAGTTGAAGAAGAATGCTGAGCTCAGGTGCACATTCTCTCAGAATCCATGGTGAAACACCATCTGGACCAACTGCTTTGTTATTATTTAGCTCCTTGAGCATTTTTCCACTTCGTCTCTAGACACCTCTGTGCTCTGGAATTCTTATTGTATCTGGTTCCCTGAAGATTTCATTTTGTACAAACACACTTTGGAACTTTTCGTTTAATGTTTCACACATTTCCTTTTCATTTTCCGTGAATCTATTTCCCATTTTCAACCTCTGAATATTATCCTTTATCTGCAATTTGTTGTTTATGAATTTATAGAATAGACCTGGTTCTGTTTTACATTTGTCTGCAATCCCTTTTTCAAAATTTCTTTCTGCCCCTCTCCTCACTGCCGTGTAGTTGTTTCTCGCATCTTTGTATCGCTGGTATGTTTGGGGGTTTGGCCTCTTCCTATATAGATTCCATTTGTGTCTTTTGGTCTCTGGCCCTCTCGCACTCTGTTGAACCAATCCTGTTTCCTAGTTCTGCTTCTGTTTTGGTATAAATTTTTTTGTGCCTTTATCATATATTTCGCAAAACTTGACATACATCTCATTCACTTCCTTGCCTAGCAACAAGTCTGTCCAATTATGCTCGCTAAAAAAATTTCCTAAGGTTGCCATAATGTCCTCTCCTAAAGTCAGGTTTTTCAATTGCATCGACCGTCTTATTTTCTTCCAGATTACAACGCATCACATACTTTATTATTCCCAAAAAGACATGGTCACTTTTACCCAAGGGAGGAAGGTACTGAATGTCAAATATTTCTTCCTCCTTCCTGGTAAATATCAAATCTAGCATAGAGGAAACTTCCCCTTCCCTCGTCCTCGTAGCGTGTTTAACATGTTGATACAAGAATGTTTCCAGGATGAGGTCTACAAATTTACAGGTCCAGAAATCTTCTGTTTTAGCTTCATATGCTTCCCAGTCTATAGATTTAAAGTTGAAGTTGCTGACTATCAACAGTCGTGAACTATCGTTATCTGCTCTCGCTATGATCTCTCCCATTATTGTTATAAGACCTTCTCGTTTACTATCTAGCTCCTCCTTTGACCATGTGCTGCTTAGCGGTAGACTATATGCATTTATAATCATTAGTTTGTCATCCTCATGGCAGATCTCTAGTGCTATTATGTCAACTTCTTGTGGATTGGCAGTCATTATTTCGTTCACCTTTAGCTGTTCTTTCACCAGCATAGCAACGCCACCGCCTTTCCTAATTTTTCTGTCCCGTCTCCAAATTGAGTAGCCCCTTGGGAATATGACCTCATTTAAAATAACACCTTCAAGTTTTGTCTCCGTGAGTGCAACAATGTCTGGTGTCTGCAGCTGTATTACATCACTTAACTCCAGTATCTTTGATCTTACTCCATCTATGTTGGTGTGTGTGCAATCTTCAGGAACTTGTTCCCCCCTCTTCTTATTTTTCACTCCCCCTTTCTCTAATGATTTTGTTGGTTTGCCTTTATGTACCACTTGACTGGTCTGCCTACCCCTATCACTTTGTAGAAAAAATAATCGATTTCTTCTTCATTCCTGCTCTCATTTAAACGTTTTGCCTCGGCGAGGTTCAGTTTCAGCTTCTCTCTTCTTTTGAAAGATCTCATCTTAACGACCACACTTTCCCATCGTCGTCATTTTGTAATTTTCTAGCATGCCTTAGTACTTCTTCCATCTGTTTGGCACCATTTTGGCTTCCATCTGTTTGTGCTAAACACTCGCTGTGACTTGAACCCTTCTCTGGTAGTGAGAAACTAGGGTATCTATGAATTTGTTGTTGAAAAGGGGGGGGGGGAACAAAGTTGCATAATGTTGCAGAATCTTGGCATAATATGAACAAAACAACAAGGGCCGCGATGAGTATTCGAACCTGCGTCTGGGAGCATCCCAGACGCTGCCTTAATCGACTGAGCTACAACATGGTCAAGAGTTGAAACTGAAGTTCTACTGAACTTACTGGATTATTACTTTATTATCTAAAGCTCTTGAATTAGATTTGGTCAAAATAAAGGGTTACTAGGACCATTTTTGTACTAAAATAGATACTGTACTTGCTGATAAAAACAATATTTTGTACATTGTAAATATTTGTAACTGTACCACTGGGAAGTGGCCAATTTTCTCAAATGCCAAAAAGTTATGAAGTATGTAGTTTAACTATGATTTGGCAAAAATATATATACACAGAATACAATATATATGAAGCCTGTCCATACTAGGTAGAATAAAGAATTAAGGAAACTGAATTAATGATTGGGCTAAAAATAGCCTAAATGGCAGACCATGTATGTTGTCCTGCTTTTTAACCAGTGACTTCTCCAAATGTGGTATGGTACTAATTGTTATGGTGAGGCTTTGGTTTCTAAAGCTGCCAATAGGATGAATTAAATACTGAATAAATTAATGTTATGTTAGTCCTGTTCAAATATGGTTTTCTACATGTGTACTGTAAAAGTTTTAAATGCCATCATAGTAACTTTGTTAGATCTTGCTTAATTTTACATAAAGACTGGCATAATGCTATTTTATTTTCAGTCGGGAGGAAAATTAGTTTTACACATGCGTAAAAACTTTGGGTATCTGCATCTTGGCTTTGAATCCGATCTACACGATCCAAATTTGAGAGATTACAGTAGACTGCAGTAAAGTATAGGGAAAAATTATTATACAATTTTTTTAGGTTATTGAATTTAGTAGTTGAAAGTAATTTATTGTTTTATAGGGAGTCAGCTATGAAACTGGAGTTCCACAAGTCGGGGATGAAAATGTATGCCCCAACCCCAGATTGGCTTCGAGTCTACAACCTTTCACAATTCATGAAGATGAATCCTCATGTGTATCCATGGGATCCTCCGGATCGACCAACTTGATGAGTAAAAGCATCACTTCGGTTTCCTTACCATTACAAGAACGGTTAAGTAAACCTAGAGACACAAAATCAGAAGGCACTCCAGAAATTGACCCATCTATAATAATGCTACAAAAGTAAGTAGTGTGACATTTACTTTTGGTAATGAAATCTGACTAATGACATTGATGTAAATAGTTTTGTACTTAACATTCATTCTTTACAGATCTTCAGATATAGAAAGTTCTGGGTCAACGGATGTTATGGAAATGAGTGTTTGTGAAGATGATCTCATGGTAGTAGAAACAACACCCAGAGAGGATGTCCTTCATAGTAGAAATGATGATATTTATGATGTACCAGAATATGCTGCAGATATTTATCAGTACCTGAAAGAAGCGGAGGTATGATTCTTTAAATTCTCGTGGAATCTTTGTACAGTATTTTTTTATTTCAATACCAAGGAAATTATTATAATGCCTATATTAGCAACTTTTTTTTTTCATTCAGTGTGGGTTAATGAATTAGTTTGTGATAAACATTTACACTAAACAAAACTTTTAATGTTCTCAACCAGGTATGTCACAGACCTCGTGCAAACTACATGTCGAAACAAACGGATATAACAGCAAGTATGAGATGGATTCTCGTGGACTGGCTTGTGGAAGTTGCAGAAGAGTACAGCCTTCACACAGAAACCTTATACTTGGCAGTGTCTTACATAGACAGATTTTTATCCCATATGTCAGTTAAGAGAGATAAGCTGCAGCTTGTAGGCACTACTGCAATGTTTATTGCTGCGTGAGTATAACGGTTCAACCAGGCCCATCCTCCTAAAGTTATAATATAGTACTTGAACCATTTGGTTGAATGTACAAAAATGGACTGTAGCCTCAAACATTTTCCTATTTGTTTAAATTTAATCACTTTAAAAAGACTAAATTTAAAGTAAAATTACCAAGTAAAACTAAAATTTAGTAATGCTCAAGTGTGGTTCATTGGGTCAGTCCATTTTTTTGTAAGTGACCAAATACTTGACATAAGAACTATACATCTAGAAGGCAGATATGGTTACCTTTCTAAAAAGTAAATTTTGATTTTACTCTTAAGCTTGTACTTGCTGGACTGAAAGCAGTAAGGATCCTTAATTAGATTTTAGTAGCAAGATTATTCTTTTATTGCGGTTTAGTTGTCCTTTTGCAATATTAAGATATCACTAGTTTAATGTTTACTTGAAATGGTTCTGTAGTTGCTTTTCTTTTGGTTTGTGCTTCCTCCTTACTCTATTAATTATCAAAGGCACCCATTAATCTGGGTTTCAGAACAAAGGGCTCTGGATGTAACATGGATTGGAAAAGATTGTCACTCTTACTTTAAACTAATTGTGCACTACAGTATTGGCCTACTTGTCCATTAAGAATGGCAACTTCATTCAGATTCCCTCTTGCTCTGAACATGCTTGACTTTGCACAGCTATTTTTGGACTACTGTACTTGGTTTTGAGAAATGTTGCATATCTTAACTTTTGTGAAATTGCTTTGGAATATTCTCCTAATATAGTATTGTAATTTTTCTATAAACAGTAAGCAAATACTGTAGTGTATACATGATTTTTAAAGTTTTTAATCTTATCATATGTTTGGAATTCAAAACCTCTCCAACGTAAAAGTTTGGGTTGGCTATAGATTCCTATTTTTGTGTCGTGTAAGTTAAAATTCTTGCGCTGTTTTACGTGGAAATTCCCCCCCCCCCCCCAAAGGAAGGGGAGGGGGGAAGGCTTCTGCTAGTTATTGCTTTGCATTGCTTCATAGTTACCAGTAGTACCACTCTGGTGTTTAACTTTGCATTATCACAGTTGATAAATCCTTAAATTTGCTTGCCTGTCCATGGGAAGGACAGGCAATAGGGCATATTCCACGATGCTTGGTTGGGGAGCCTCCCCTACTTTCCATGATGCTTGGTGGGGGAGGGCCCCCCCACCCCCCTTTGCACGATGTTTGGGGAGATCCCCCTCTGGACGATGCTGTGTGGGGGGGGGGGGAGCCCCCCCCCCTTTGCATGGTGTTTGGTGGCCCCCAAGGGAGGGGGTGCTTCCCAGGTTGGGAATTTTAGGCCTAACCTTCTGATGAATGTAAAATAGGTTTTGTAAAGTGCTGTAGGAAGACTATAACTCTAGCAATAGGAGACACAAGGCACTTAAACCCTGTGTAAGCTAATGGAAAGGGTAATTGGGGGGTTGATATAATCTTAAGTAGGTAGGTAATTACTGTAATTGGAGACTTTATCTTAAGTTCCATAGGAGTTAGACATTTAAAATATAAGCAGCATAAGCTTTTTAACATTAATGACAAATATATTCATAATACCAACACTCGTCCAGTAATGACGCAGTATTGTAAAAAATTGGCGGCGGCTGCAGGAGGGGCGCGCCGCGGTTTTGGACACTACACGCATATATTCCTGTAGGGAATTTCATTGCGAATACATTGATACCAAAATGAGACCTAGGACCAGAATTAAGGTGACCAAAGTGAAGTGTACACACTTTATTGGTCTTGCGCGCTCCCGGGTAACACGCTATCACTCGCTTACGCTTTCTTGCTGGGCTTTTGGGCTTTATATGAATTTAGTCCTGTAGATAATTCTATTGCGAACACATAGATACCAAATTGGAAAAACCCAGGATGAGAATTGAGGTGACAAAATTGAAAAGTGTATACTTTTCAGAATTACCACGCACTCCCGTGGAATACCCAGACCCACCTTGGATAGTGCGACGCTTGCTCACCCAGAGCGTGAATGCTTAAACAATAAACAAAAAATGGACATTATAGAATTGAGTAATGGTATTGTCTGTATTGAGGCACAAAATGGAGCCTAAAATATATAGTTGGGTTTGCTAGTTGTCCGTCGTATTTAATATTTTGGATTTGGAAACTTTTTAACAGTATTTTACACCTGTAGTTGAAATGACTACCTATTTGTCAAAGCAATTTAACATGATTAAAATTATTGGTAATTTTTCATATCTTAATTTAGACTGGATGGACTAACAATAAATTATGAAAATGTCATTCCTATTTTTCAGAAAATATGAAGAAATCTATCCCCCAGATGTAGGGCAGTTTGCCTATATAACCGATAATACGTACAAAGTTGGTCAGATCTTGCGCATGGAGCACCTTATACTGAAAGTGTTAAGCTTTGATATGGCCGTACCAACAGCACACTTATTTGTGAATAAATTTTCAAGAATGTGCAAAAATTCAGAAGAAACTTTGCATTTATCCTTGGTAAGTGATATTGTAATTTTTGTCCCAAGTTTGGCATATAGGTCTGACATGCTGTAGTGTTTCTGAAAACTTGTTAGGCTTCATCAGGTAACTGAAGTCAAACTAAAGTTTTTTTTAATATAGATTTGCTCTGGTTCTTACACAATTGTTCATTTTTGGGGTAAGGTACATAGTTAAGTATAAAATTTTATTTTGCATATTCATTGTGGAGGAGTTGCCTCTATCAAAGTTAATACATGGTAAATATTTAATACTAGACATATTTAAGCATAAAACTTGCCTCTACTTCCCCATTTTGCAAGGATAAATTTTAGGTCCAGTGTAGCCACCAAGGTGCCTGGGTATCCTGTTTTGGTTTACTCTTCAGGGCCTGGAAATTCCCTGTGGGTTTGGTGGTTCTATACATATTCACCCCTGAACCTGCTCTTGTTTAAAGTTTGTGGGTTACTTGTCATTGGTGCCACATGCGGTGTTGATTCTTTGTCGCCACTGTACTGCTTGTTTGGTCAGTGTCGCTTTCAACCTAGTCCTGTAGGGTTGCTGTTCCCATGTGGCTATTCCTGGCCCTTCTGATCGAGTTTGGAATTACCAGGCAGCCACTATTTTCAGTTCTCTAGGTTGTGTACCCCAGAGTTGGCCTGATATATTCATGGTCCTGGGATTAGAAGTATTGACGAGTTCAACGTTGGCTCCATCTGCACCTCTGCTCCTCCTCCTCGCTCCTCCTCCTCCTCCTCCTCCTCCGCACTCCAAAGCATCTGTGGATATGAGTTAAGTCAGGATTTAACTCGGGCTGTAACTTAACCAGCTTTTGGGGGTTGCCATTTCAGATTTGGGCATAAAGGTAGTTGAGCCTGCTGATCCTGCTGAGGCTTCTGGGTTTTTCTTTCAGCTAGCCCTTTCTTCCTTTGAAGCCTCTCCCTTGGATTGTGTTTTATATCCCAGGTGATGGGTGAGGATGCTGGCTCTACCCTGGGGCTCTCCACTGCAGCTTCCAGGGCTTGGGAGGAGGGTTGGATTTGGGCCCTTAGGATCCCTTTTGGACTCTGGTTCCCCTCCAAGGATGGTATTTGTAGAGGAGGGGGTATTCATGTCCTCCCTTCCTGTATGTGGGGTGTTTGTGGGGCTCAACCCCCCCCCCCCCCAAGGGTTCGTACCCATGTGCTTTTGGGCTTGATCTTCCTTTTGAGGTATCTTGCATCTCGAAGTCCCCTCCTATGACAGGTCAGGAGGCTCTTTTCCTTGCCTCCTGTGAATCCTGGTTTTGCCCCAATCTTTGAGTGGGGTTGTTTTTTTATTTAATGTGCATTGAGGCTCTTGGGGGGGGGGGGGGGATTCCTGGTTGGCTGGTAATCCCATATTTTTGCTTGATGGCTTTTGTGTTGTACAGTACATGCATGTTTGCGTGGCATATAGTCGACCATGCTGTAGGCATTTCTGGAGGGCCTGTCTTTTTGGGCTTCTCAATGACTGCCCGTTCTTTTCTGCTCTTCCTGGAGTACAAGGCTCGTGCATCTTCATTCACAGGTCCCCTGTTGCTGGCAATGTATGTCCCTCATGCTCGTCTGCATTTGGGTTCCGTTGTGTTTTTCCTTGGTCTCTTTGCATTGCATCAAAATTGACTTCTGGAGAATGTTAAGATTCTCAGCTGGGGGCCACACAAGGTGGTCCTAGACTACTGTTGTGGCATCTGCTGCAATTCCTAAGCTGTTTGGCCCTGTGCTCTAGGAGGCAGTGGCAGTGTTCTTTGCTGCCTAACTTGTTACAAGGCTGTGTTGGCAGTTTAAGATTCAGCATGGTGGCCCTTGCTCTCCTCGACCCTTTCCTAAGAATGTTGAAGTACAGTTCTTTACATCAGCGGCTGCAGCTCATTTACCCATTTCGAACCACCTCGGTGTTCGAGGTTCTCGTTCTTTGTGGTTGAATAGAGCAAAGGCGTTGTCTGCTCTTGGTTTAGGGAGGCCATTTGTAGAGTCAAATGACAGGTTGCAAGCACTTTTCTTGGCTGGTCCTTGTCAGCATTGTGCTCACTCTTTCCAGAAGACAGGCTCTTGTTTTCAGGTCCTAACCAGATTTGGGCTGGAATTGTTCACACACTTGGCTCGAGTCATCATGGCTCATCTTCAGTTGTTGGGGGTTTGTTTGGCCTACCTTGCAGACTGTGGGCTCCCAACTGGGCTTACTGTCTGCTTGTCAGTGATATAGTTCTCAGCTTGCTGGGTTTGGACATGGTTAGGTCTTGTTTGGAAGTTGGTTGGCATCACTTTCTCTGCCTCTAGCAGGGTTTCAAGGCTGTAGCACTATCAGGTGTAGAGACCCCCCCCCCCCCCTCGAGTGACTGGTTACAAGTGGTTGTGTGGGAGCCTGAATATGGCCTGCCTCATTTTTTGTCTGGGTAAGGTTTAGCTCTGGCACCTGTTCCGGTATCTCCAGGGCAGCCCCTTTTTGTGCTACTGTAATCATTGGATGTGGGCCCTATTGGCCCTTTGCTGGCTACTGCATCACTGGCTTTCTCTTCAGGTGTGTTCTGGCTCTGTACTGTCAGTGTCCATTGTCCTTTCAGATGGGCTGTCCTGGTTCTTTTTCCATTTTCTCAGTGTGGACCATCAATGCCATTTCCTTCCCGTGTCTTTGGGAGAAGTTTGGGCGCCCAGAGCTCTTTGTTGGCGTGGACTCTGTGCCTTCCCTTATACATGGCACGGTTCCCAAATTGCGAAGCCCTTGCAGTCGATGCATTTCTCGACTGGTAAAGGTGGGGATTCTGATTCTCTTCACCCCAGTCCAGCTGTTGCTCTGGGTGCTGGCCAAGTTAGTCATACTGTACCACAAGAGGGGCCTTGGTTACCAGCTCCGCCCTAGTTTCGTAAGTGTCCAAACCCAGGCGTCTTTCTGCAGCTACGACTATCGGAAGCTTGGTTTGTACCTCACTGGTTCAACCTTCTCTCCATTTTTTTATAGTCCCATCTGCCTCTTCTCAGCGACAGGATGACTTTTCATGTTGCTCGTTTTGCACTTGCATTCCCTCTATCTTTTTTTTTTTTTTTTTTTTTTTTTTTTTTTTTTTTTTTTTTTTTATATAACCTAAGCACAATGAAGTTAATGTCTTGGTGACTGAAGATGGGCAGCTTTTATTTTAATAACCCACAATTTATTTTTAACATGTCTAGGTCATAAAGATTTTTTAAATTGGGTTAAAACTTTTGAACTTTTATTGTAGTATCTGCCACACTAGCTCTTTAATGATCATTTAAAGCTGTACAGTGGTACAAAACTCCTGGTGGATGTTTGCATTCAGTACAAACCTCTTATATTTTATTCCAATGCCTTCATGTTTTTTATTGCAGTTTTTAGCAGAGTTGTCAATGTTAGACTGTGATCCATTCCTACGGTTCCTACCATCTATGATAGCGGCTTCTGCTGTTGCTTTAGCCAATCATACCACACAGGTAAAAAGCTTTTAATACTGTAATTTGGTTGGATTAGTTTCTAACCAGTTTGTGTTTGTGATAATTTTTGACAGGTAACTTGGAAATTTGTCTAGACCTATAAAAATGTTATAGCCATGTGTAATACATGAAAGAATTGAGGAAAATATTGTAAATAGTGTTTGCATCGTACAGAGTGATGGTTTAACCATAATGTTATGCAGGATAAACTTTAATAGAAAAGTTTCCACAAAAATGATCAAAGGTGAAAATAATTGATTAGTTAAATAATAGGTTAATGGACCTTGATGACATGCAGTACACACATCTTGGAGAATGGTGAAATGTTTTATCAATGGAGGATAGTGTTTACTCTTGACTAATTTTTTTAGAATTGGATTTTATGGAAGGTTTTGCAAAAGTGCAATAATGTACCAAATGGGATAATTGGAAGGTGTTGAGCTGATGAGAAAACTAATTAGTAAAAATTAAAGGCAGGAGAATGATTGAGGGGGGGGAGGCAATTGGTGACATGAATAGGTAGTACTGTGTCAGATAAGAGCAGATAAAAAAATCAAAGTACAAAGTTCTGCCAGTTGTGACAGATTTGACAAATTTCAATGTATCTACTCATAAGTAGGGATGGCTATGCACTGTCAAAGATGTAGTCACAACAAAATCAGATTGAGGGAAAAATTGCCCCCCCCACCCACCCCAAAAAAAAAAAATTTGGCCATTGGCAAAAGATAAATAAAATACCAAATAAATTATCCAATGTTGATAACAATAAGCATAATCCTATAAAGGCACTAGCCGCAAATTCACTGTGGACACTTCTTACTATTCTTTGTGCATCAGACAGGTGCTTGCATCCCTATTACATTATCCCACACATCCCGTTAATAGCTTTTCTCATTATAAAAAAAATAAACATATTCTGAACATATTGATCAAACTTTCACGATGCTGAAGCCAATAAGTTGGAGATCTGTAACAAGTAATTTTCATGCAATTCAAATATTTTTTAGATTCCAGACCCTTGTGCTGTAGCAGCACAAGGGTTAATGTATTGGACAGTAAATGTCGGTTGCCCCTTTTTTTTTTTTAATTCAAGAAGAGTACAAAGAACCTGTTCAATTAATTCAATAAATTCTTAAAATATTTGCAGGTAAGATGGATTTCCCTTTCCAGGATTTCCATACATTTTGATATTCTTCAAAGAAAGGGTAAAAATTGACTAGACAGCTCTATTATACCTAAGTAGTTGCCATTTTTTGCTGACCCAATTTGATTTTCTCCAAAATGGCAGACCTCTAGAGGCAAGGAAAGTGAATTGCAGAAACCACAGGTGTCGACACTCTCTCTGCTCTGAGTGATGTTGCTAAAGAAATAATCTACACTTCCAGTTTCTTTGCCTTATCAAATATGCTGTTATGCACTTTTGATCTTTTCCACTTTCATGTTCTGCAATAACATTGGGGTTCAATGACTAAGCACAGCACTGTAGCAAAGGAAGTCTTCCTTTAACAATAGGTAACATTCAAAGCAGTACAAACAACCTTGGGATGGTGACTAGAGAAGCCCTTGACGTTTTACTCCCCATTCCACAGTTCACGCATGAACACGGTTTGATAAACTTTGCCTTCCTATTCTTTACTCCATCTGTTTTATATACTGCACAAGTTTGAAAGGTGGCCATCGTGATTGACGTGATGAGAGCCCACTACGAATCCAGTAATCTATTGTTAGTATCATTAATGTTCCATTGCCCTGGATGTCTCTTGGATTGCAAACACCTTTACTGTTACAAATTTGGTTATTTCCTCTCATAAAACGTCACCAGCAGCATCAGTAAGTTTGCTGAAACTAGATGATTGGTAGCAGGAATGAATATGGATGCTATATGTGAAGGAACAATACTAGTGGGTGACATTGCAAGAAGATGCCGATGTGGATGCTAATCTATATATTTGCACCCGTGTTGAGCCATATTAATTTTGGAAGTTTTCCAGTTTTCTTTCTCTGCAGCCCTTACTCTTGTGCTCACTCAAAACATTTTCATTTCTGCTGAACGGGTTATTCACTGGAAATCTTAAGGGGGCGTTTCAATGGGTGCAGAAAAGTTGTTCAATGTCAACCAATATTTTTTGACTAGTTGTATATGAAAAGGGCTGCAATTGTCCCATGTTTCAGTACTTCAGCGTAAATAGTTTTTTTTTTTTTTTTTTTTTCCAACGTTTTTTTCACATTTTCAATTCGACACTTCTTCACACACGTTTCAGATATAATTATTCTGTGACTCTTTTCTGACACATTGGCATATAATAAAGGATTGGAAGTAAAAGAATTTCCAAAACATCTTTAGTTTTCCTAATACAAATGTTCAAAGTCCCCCCCCCCCAAAATTATGCAAATATGGCATGTTTATTGCTATTATAAAATCAATAAATGAAGTTAGAGAAACATGAATACTTGCACATGTAGAGAGATGCCATACATTATATACTGTGTAAGTTTCATGTAAATTGAATAAAAAATTAAAAAGTTTTGTAAACGTTTGTGTCAATTAAAAAAAAACAGAAATTAATAAAGTCTAAGGTTCTAAAATCTGTGGCTGAGGTTGACATAAACCAATTTTCTCCAAAATTGGCATCCTTACAGATAGGCATACGTACAGTAAGGTCTGTAAGTTTGATGCAAATCGCCCCAAAAAAAATGAAAAAAAAAAATTTTGGAAAAAAAAAAACTTTTTTTTTTCTCAAATTTTTTTCCAATTAAACTAATTATAATATTTGTTTAATATATGCTATTGTGATAGCAAAGAGTCATAGCTATGATTTCAGTTGACACTTTTGATTCATAATCAATTTTGACCATTTTGGCATAATTTTCACAACTACTTCAATATTTTTTTTCTCCCTTCCTATTTATGCTACGATGCTGAAACTTGGACCAGATGAAACACTTTTCATATAGAACTTGTCAAAAAAGTTTGATTGAAATCGAACGAGTTTTCATTTTTGCATTTTGGAGCCAAACGGGATTGAAACGCCCCCTTAAATATTAGTCCTACACCAGGATGTAGGGGTTTATTATACAAGTGTGCTTGCAACAAGACTGAATTATTTAAACATTCTGCTGCCACAATGAACATGTCCTATGCTCATGGGGCCCCAGGCAAGTGCCCATCAGGCCCATGTGGTAAGACTGGTCTGAATGTAAAGTTTTTGGGCATGATAAAATGCATTAATTTTTTATATACTTGTATATAATAGCTTTTCCTATACAGCTCTACAAATCTTGGTCTATGCATCCCAGTATGACAATCTGTTTAAATCTGAAGTGGCATTTTCTTGAAGTTTTTGTTTTTCCTTTTTAGGCGAGATTTGCCTGGCCACAGCATATGGCAGAATCCACGGGATATACGCTTGAAGATCTAAGAGAATGTTACGTTAACTTGTATAGAGCGTTTTCTAGAGTTCAAGAACCACAGCAACATGCGATAAGAGACAAGTACAAAAGTTCAAAGTAAGTGCAGTAAGGTAGTAGTCTCTGCTGGTTGATAATGCAGAAATTTATGCATGTTACTTTTGAGTTTTTACTCTACCTACTTTTTAATCTTATTTAATATTGGCAAGTCACCAATAAATGCTTTTGGGTGAAGTTTTTAATTTTAGATTTGAGGTATACCACATAAATTGGGTATGATTTGTTCATTGAAACCTTGTAAATCTGGAATCTTATTAAAAAGCTTTACATCTTCGGAGATATTTGGTTGTCGGAGTTGGCCTAGACTCTCGTGCAGTTAGGACTAAACACAGAGTAGGACTAGGAAACTCTATCCAGACAACTTTTGAAAGTTTGGAACGAGAATCCAAACTTCCCTCGGCTTCTCCTTTGGCCGTACTTCAAGCAGATGACTCGAACTGCTTGCTTTGCCACATTTTGAAAACAGTTTTACCAAAAGAGATGGTGGTGGTAAGTAGTACCTTCCTGGTTGCCCTTAACACACTTCCATACCTAGCGTGCACCCCCTAGAACACCGCAAGATTGGTTAGGTGTTGCCTGTGAGCACACCACCACACTCCAATGTTTATACTCGTTCCAGTTTTCTGACCTCAATTTTTGTGCTATGTCCCCTCTCCCTTTCCAGCCTGTTGCCATCATGATGGGGGGGGGGGGTTTTGTGGGCGGCTGTCAGGGTGGAATGCTCCATGGCCCAGCATGTCCAAAGTCTTTTGAAGCCTTGTGCTCCTGCTGCTGTCTTCACTAACTTTGCTGGTTGCCTCTTCCTAGTGTTTCATTTTCCTTCCCTTTTCTGATTATTTCAGGCTTTTTTGCCATTCTTGATTATACTTTCCGATGTCTGTTTTGATGCCAGGTGTTTGGGGAGGCACACTCGCCTGAAGAAATGTGGTACCAGACGTTGTCGTGCAAGGGATAACTTATTAAGCTTTGCCTTTATTGCCGAGCCCGATCTCTACAGACTGACTGGGGGCATCTTGTCGGGTGTCCTGTTCTCTAATTGTGGCTCCGTGGTGGGTATGGGGACTTGTTTGTCAATGAAACATTTTAAAGTTTTTATGCCATTTTTTGACCCTCATTTAGCTTCTTGAACTAGTGGGGTGGGTGACCAAGCCCCAGAGTCAGACTGTGATGGAAGGCAGAGCTCTGTAGCCCCCACTACATTGGGCCCAGACAAAGCTGCTTCTGACTCTCCCGACTAACTCTGCTCCCCTCCCACTTGTGTGGCTCGAGTTGAACCCTAGAATGATCTAATCATTCTATCCTCCAGATACACATTCACTGGACCCCACCCCCCTCGTGGTTGTCGTCATTGTCTGCCTCTCCGCATTATGAAGATTACTTTTGATAGGTCTCTTCTGTCGTGTCATTCTTGCTGGTGCCAGATGTTCCGTTCAGGAGTACATCCCTTTTCCTTGCCTCTGCTGGAGATTGGGGCATGGTCCCTAAAGGTGCACACAGTGAGATGTCTGTGCCCCTTGTGAGGAGCCTTGAACACGAGCACTAAGATTGGTGCTCTTTTTCCCAAGCTCTGCTTAAATTGCTGTGACACCAGCTTCTCCCGTGCATGTGTGCACTACAAATTTAGGAGGCCATCCTCAATTTGAAACATTGCGGTAGTTTGTTTTTCTAAGGTGAGAGGCCAGGTTCGCAGTCTTCCCCCCCCTTTCTTTGGCATGTCTTATGCTCGTGTTACTTCCACTTCTCCTTGCCATCTCCTGCTTTCTCAGTTTCGCAACGGTTTCCAGGCCTTGGACCCTACACCCACCACCGCCCACCCCACCCATCTCGCCTGCTCCTTTGCATACTGAGCCAGAGGGTCTTCCTCCAGATTCTCCGTCTGGTGTTTCCTTCCTTCCTTACCAATCTTCCTTGTCTCGGTGCCCTCTTTCCCATCTCGGCCCTTCCGTCATTTGACCCTCTTCGCCGCCTATCTGTCAAAGCCCTTGTCCATCCTCCCTTCGTTCATGTTGAACATGAACAGAAGGGGGAACAAAAGCCTCTGTAGTGCTGCTTGTTAAATACATGCTGATGGTACGCCAGTTTGTCAGAAATGTAAGCCTGGTTCCTCTCCTTCCTCCCCCTCCCCAGCGGGTAAAAAGGCGCAAATATATTTCTCACCTTTCGACTTGGGACACTATCCTTGCATCTTCCCTTCCATTTCAGTGGTAGTCACCTGTCCCTGCAATGGGGGTTCCCTTGGTCCTCGATTCTCTTGGATGCTGCCCTTAATCCGGTGTACTCTCCTGTTTGTCCTTCCTTTTCCAGATTCCCTTGACTGCCCCTCTCCGATGCCTCCTCCTGCTCCGGACTGTCAGTCCGCACTCTCGACTCCATTGTCTTTGCTAGCTTTGCCTGTGCCCCATAACCCTGATTTCACTGATCGTGATCCTCATCTTGGTCTTCAGTGTTCTTATTTGCCTTTTGTTTCTCCCATATGTTTCTCTTTTCTGTTCTTCAGTGGAATATTTGTAGTTTTTATGCCAACTTCCATGAACTCCAACTTCTGATCATGCAGTTTTCACCGCTTTTTCTCCAGGAGCCGATGCTTGATGCTTGTCGTGGTTGCTTCCATCGTTATTACTTTCTTCCCTCCCCCCTCCCCAACCCTCCAGGTTTTGCTGGGGACCATAACTACTGCTACAGTATCTTGATTGGTCATCATATTCCCATCGTCCCCCTCCCCCTACTTTGTCACACATTTGGTGTTCTGTGGCCTGTGTATGAGTAAATGGTATAGTCTGTTCCATTCCCCCCCCCCCCCATGTTCCACTTTCTCTTCCTGATCTGTTGGACTCCTTACCAGATGACTTTAACTGTCAGCATGCCCTCTGGGGAAGATGTTCTGACAAACGCCCGGGGCTGCCACCTTGAACCATTGTCGCTTCTGAATTATGGTGAACCCACTCGGGTCAACTTCCACACTTGCACCCTTTCCTGTCTTGATTGTTCTCTCCTAGTTCTCTTTATTTGGACTTCATCTGGAGGGTTTTTAATGACCTACAATAAGTGACCCTTTCCCCATCCTTGTCATCTTCTCTTTTCACCCTCCCTTCTCTTTCCCTAGGTGGCAGTTTGCCAAGGCTGACTGGAACCTCTTCATCTTATGTGCTGCTACTTTCAACCACTGATCTGCCTCTTCCTTTAGCTCTCCTATTTCACAATTTTTGATGCTGCTCTCTGCTTTGTTCCTCGCTCTGCTTTCCAGGGCGCGTAGATGTGCGTTCCCTGGTGGAATAGTGCTTTGTTTCTGCTGTAAGCATGCAGCCTGATAGAAAGTCTCCAACGGACGCCTGATTCTTCTGTTTTGGAAGGAGTGTGGTGGCCGGTAGGGTCATCCATATGACAAAGCGTGAGAGTTGGAGATCTTTAGTTTCCACCATTACAAGTGTTACTCTGCCCCTGATCTGGAAGAAAATCTGTAAGATAGTGGGAAAGTTTTTCAGATGTCTCGCCAGTCCTTAACCTCCATGGCTCTATTGTGGTGGATCCGGTGTCGGTCGCGACCGAACTGGGATTTCATTTTTAAAGTTTGACTGGTTCTAGTCTTCCTCTTTCCTTACTTGTAAGCCCTTTCTTATTGTCCCTTAGATCTTTGCCCTCGGCTTCTCTATAACGATCCTTTATTTCGGAACGCCAGTCTGTCATGGCCTCCTGCAGTTCTATGCCGGCTTGCTCAGATATTCATAGATGCTTTACCATCTTCCATGTGTGTTTCAGTATTTATCGAATGTTCAAAAGTGTCTGGGAGTCGTCGTTGGTCCTTGAGGACTGGCTTAAGGTGATTGATCTTCCTATTCGGAAACCTGGTTCTCTAGGGTCATCCTCTTTAAGAGTTCTGCCCCATTGCTCAGAGTTGTCTGCAAACTCTTTGAACATATGGTCAATGTCTGTGGTTCTTGGAACGTTCACTTCTTCCCATCTCAAATTGGCTTTCACAAGTGTCGCAACACGACTGATGTCCTCGCGAACTTGGTCTATTCCACTGCCTTTGCTGCGAAGACCTCTGTCGTTGCCGTCCTTTTTGACCTGAAAAAGGTATAAGACACTAGCTGGAGATACCATATTCTGTCCCAACTCTTTTGGTCTTCATGGTAATCTTCCACCCTTCTTCCTCCAGAGCTTCCTCTAGTCGTTCCTTTAGTGAGGCTTGGCACCCCTCTGCCTCTTTTTGGCAATATGAAGTTGTACTGTTGTTCTGAGCACCATTTTCTGGTTGCCCTCAGTCTTTCCTCTTCCCTCTGACATTTTCTTGGCTCTGACAGTCTTGCCCTCTGCTGTCAAGGTGATGACTTCGTCTGTCTCTCCCTCAACTCTTGGTCTTGATGCTCTTCACCATATTGGGCTACACCTCCACTCTGTTGCCTTTCATTAGACGCCTACCCAGAGCCTGTATGTTGAAACTGGCATCCTGTCTACAGGATCGCTGTGATCACCACGGTCTTCGCTACTTTGTGGGGTCTCTACAACACCCTCGCTCTCGCTTATGTCGTACTTTGACCATTACCCCTCCTGTGGCCCCTGTTTCCTTTCACGACCTTCCCCTTTCTGTACAACTGCCTCGCTTGCAAGGTTCTCTGTTCATGTTAACAATGTTTCTTCTCGTGTTCCATCCTTGTACCCATATAAGGGTTCCTTTAAGTTTTGTAGAACTTTGACCCGCATGACTAAAGCTTTTACCCCTCCTTGCTACATAGCCTTCCCGGTTTGGTGCCTTCTTTTGATAATTACTTACTTACTTTTACCCCTCCTCCAGTTCTGAAATGCCTTTCCCTTCCTCTTCACACTCTAGCCTGTGTTGCCTGCCTATGGAACTAGCATCTTCACGGCAGAACTTTATGCAATTTTGTATGCTGTCAACTGCTTTCTCGCCGTAATTCTCCCAACAATTATTGTTGTAATTGACTCTTGCAGTACCCTCATGGCTCTGCAAGTTCTTTAATCATGTCCATCCTGTGGTCGTTGAAATTAAACATTTGCCATTTATCTCGGCAGATTTAAGACAGTTGAGTTTTGCTGGGTTCCCAGCCATATTGAGGGTTTCATTAAATGAGCGTGTGGACACTGCTGCGGAGGCAGCTATCCACACTGGTTACATTTCCCGGAAAGGTGTTTCTTATTTAGACTTCTACCCAGTTATGTTCCTCAAGCAGTGCCTGTTGGCAGGATCGCTGGTGGTGGTCTGTTACCAGTAAAAAGCTGTGTGCTCTTAAGGGTAGTGTCCCCATGGCTTTCCTCCTACCACTATAATAAACGGTGGGAAATGGCTCTCTCAAGGTTACATGTTGGTCATATCCATTTAACTGTCACTTTAAGGAGCAGGGCAGCACTCCATTTTGTCCAAAACTACATTGTCCCTAGTTGTGCATATCTTTGTTGAATGTCAAGTTGAATGTGCGTGCTTCCTGACTGTCCCTCGCGGTCACCTGTCACTCAATAGAATCCTTGATGAATAGGACACTTTTGACGTTCGCCTTGTTGGCTTTTGGCATCCTTGGTGATATTTAGCGCTCTGATTATTTCGCGCATTTGATGGTGCTACATAGCCTTCCCGGTTTGGTGCCGCCTTTTGATGCTTGCTTGCTTGTGGGCTTTTGTTCTAGTTTTGTTTGCATCCTTGGTGATATTTAATGCCTTTTGAATATCCAGTACATTTGCTGGGGCTACATAGCTTTCCTGGCTTGGTGCCTTCTCTTGATAATTACTTACACCATTTAGTTAGGAATATCCCAATTTAACTTGCATTGCTTTGTCATTAGATAGACAAACTGTAGTATTAAGTGTGAATTTTATGGATTTTGCAATGTGGAAACATTACTGTTTTGACCTAATACAAAATTTCTTGCAGGTGGCACGGAGTTTCTCAACTGGTTCCTCGACAGAATTTTCCCTGGTGATAAGTGTGTTGTGAATGATGCTAATGTGTGCTCAGGTGTTTGGTGTGTATATTTGAGTTTTGTGTGCTAGATTGGTGTGTTTAAAGCGTACATGGATAAACTCTTGATCACGAGTGTAGTAGTAATGTGTGAAGCTCGTGGTAGATGCAAGTTATGGCTATAAAGCTCTTGATTAAACTTGGACGTTTGCACACGGGTTACAATTTTTATGAAACGCAGGATCTATGGTCAGATTTTTATTTTTAACTTTAGTGATTTTTAACCCTAAACAGTCACTATTTCCAGTGGCCTGTTGTGTAAGAATTTTTATCACTAGACCAGCTTTTGGCCTAAACACACTGCATGACACCTGGTTTGTTCCTTGTATGAATTTCAGTATTTTGTAAACATGGGTTACTCTGTTTAACCTTTGCTACATTGAAAACATATCAGTGTTAAGAAAGACATGTATAATTGTCTGTAAATATGTAATCTAGACTTCATTGAAGGATCTTAATCCTTTAATATTTTAGCAGGAATGACTTGTTCCAATCTTATCTTCATCTCCTATCCCTTAATTTGATGTAAAAGTTCAACCATTTTCATTCCAAAGAATACGTCATTATGGAATAAAACCTTTTCTGAAGTTCTTGTTTTAATGAAATCCTTACTGTATTTTGAATAACCTCTTGCCTGCCTTTGATTTGCTGATAATTTTAGAAACAATGCACCTGGAAGGTTCCTTGGCTCATAAAAAGAAACTCTTTATCGCATACTCTTGTGTGACATAACCTTGAAATGTCTGTTGGATTTTCATCCTAGTTTGCAAATTTGACTGCAGATGTATGGAACATGTATTTGACAAGTGTTCCAATTGGTGTCCCTTACTCCCACATTTGCAAGAAAGTTGTCTCAAGGAAGGCAAGTCCTTATTTCAGGGTTAATGAAAGTTTTTCTAGGACATTCTACTAGTATATTGTGAACAAAACTATACTGTGTAACCATTTTGGGTCTTGCAAAATGGTCAAAAGCTCTATGGTTATCCTTTAAACTCCTAGATATATAATACAGCTCTTAACTTGCCTTCTATTTAACATTNCAAGTGCCATCATGAACAAACCTCAGGTTAGGGCCACAAGTGCCATCATGAACAAACCTCAGGTTAGGGTCACAAGTGCCATCATGAACAAACCTCAGGTTAGGGTCACAAGTGCCATCATGAAACAAACCTCAGGGGTTAGGGTCACAAGTGCCATCATGAACAAACCTCAGGTTAGGGCCACAAGTGCCATCATGAACAAACCTCAGGTTAGGGTCACAAGTGCCATCATGAACAAACCTCAGGTTAGAGCCACAAGTGCCATCATGGGCAAACTCCAAGTCACAAATATTAACTAAATTGTAACAATAGGAAAATTGCATGTCGGTATGCTTACCTACTTACAGTACCATGGGAAAGAGAAATCTAGCTCTTTTTGCCGTGCCTATTAGCCTTTTAATCCTGGTGAGCTCATCACATCTCTTGAGATTCAAGTTTTGTCATAAGTAAGGTAATACACTACCAGGAGAAAATGCCCTCAGTGATTTCTTTCAATACATTCCACTTGTAACCATGTACATGGTACAAGAATTTCCTAATATGCTATCTCAATGACTCATTTACATATCCAGTTTCCCCCGATATCCCTAACACCCTATTTCTCACAATTTAAATAGGCAGTATTTATCCACCTTACTATTCCCCGCATCATCTTGTATGAAGTGATCATATTCCCACTCTACTGCTTCTTCTTTTCGCTAAGATTGTGAAGTGGAGTTCCTTTAACACTCTCACTGCCCAATGACACATATTGCAGCATAAAACCAAAATACGGAGTATGCCAGATGACGCAAATAGGCGTCAATAATTTTTATAAATTTAGAAATTCCATTTAATGTGCAAATACTATGGGACTTGTTTTAAAATGTGTGCCAACTTCTGCCCATTCTCTGTGTACCCCACATGGCATTCTGACCCCGCCATGTGAGCGCCCACCCACACTGGAGGCTCACTGTTCTCATGACCTAGCTTGTGACAGCCGAGGCCTTCCCTCGAGGCAAGAAGTTTCCTTATTCTTGTTATTTTATCTCAGGTACTTGTTGTTACTGGCTTTATAAACACTGCAAATTGACTTCCAGATGGATACTGATCAAGAACAGAGCCAATCCATGACAAAAGCATTGAAAGAAACACGTATGAGGGAAACGTTACTGAGTTTTCATCGAAAGTACAGAAAGGTTATTTATACATATGTTCTTATATGCAAATATCCATTTACAGTACAGCATTCTATTGCAAACAGCTTGATACCAAATTGAAAGAAGTAGCACGTAAATTGAGGTCAGAAAGCTGAAAGAGTATAACATTTGTTGCGGGTGGTGAGCCTTCCTTGCAGTATGCAGCGGATCTAAAATATCAAAGTGAGACATATGCACATATTACCTGGTTGATACCTGGTTGATGGGGTTCTGGGAGTTCTTCTACTCCCCAAGCCCGCCCGAGGCCAGGCTCGACTTGTGAGAGTTTGATCCACCAGGCTGTTGCTTGGAGCGGCCCGCAGAGCCACATACCCACCACAGCCGGCTGATCCGGGACTTCTCTTAGGAAACAGTCCAGTTTTCTCTTGAAGATGTCCACGGTTGTTCCGGCAATATTTCTTATAGTCGCTGGGAGGACGTTGAACAACCGCGGACCTCTGATGTTTATACAGTGTTCTCTGATTGTGCCTATGGCACCTCTGCTCTTCACTGGTCAATCTTGCATTTTCTTCCATATCGTTCACTCCAGTACGTTGTTATTTTACTGTGTAGATTTGGGACCTGGCCCTCCAGTATTTTCCACGTGTATATTATTTGGTATCTCTCTCGTCTCCTTTCTAGAGAGTACATTTGGAGAGCTTTGAGACGATCCCAATAATTTAGGTGTTTTATCTCGTCTATGCGTGCCGTATATGTTCTCTGTATTCCCTCTATTTCAGCAATCTCTCCTGCTCTGAAGGGGGAAGTGAGTACTGAGCAGTATTCGAGACGGGACAACACAAGTGACTTGAAGAGTACAACCATTGTGATGGGATCCCTGGATTTGAAAGTTCTCGTAATCCATCCGATCATTTTTCTGGCTGATGCGATATTTGCTTGGTTATGCTCCCTAAACGTTAGATCGTCGGACATCATTATTCCCAAATCCTTGACATGCTGTTTTTCTACTATGGGAAGATTTGATTGTGTTTTGTACCCTGTATTATGTTTCAGATCCTCATTTTTGCCGTACCTGAGTACCTGAAATTTATCACTGTTAAACATCATATTATTTTCTGCTGCCCAATCGAAAACTTTGTTGACATCTGTTTGTAGTTTTTCAATGTCTTCAGCAGAGGTAATTTTCATGCTGATTTTTGTGTCATCTGCGAAGGATGACACGAAGCTGTGACGTGTATTTTTGTCTATATCAGATATGAGAATAAGGAACAGTAGCGGTGCAAGGACTGTACCTTGAGGTACAGAGCTTTTAACATCGCTTGGACTCGATTTTATCTGATTGACTGTTACTCTTTGTGTTCTGTTCGACAGGAAATTGAGTATCCAGCGTCCTACTTTTCCAGTTATTCCCATTGACCTCATTTTGTGAGCTATCACCCCATGGTCACATTTGTCGAAAGCCTTTGCAAAGTCTGTGTATACAACATCTGCATTTTGCTTTTCTTCTAGGGCTTCTGTGATTTTGTCATAGTGGTTGAGTAACTGTGACAGACAGGATCTTCCCGCTCTAAATCCATGTTGTCCTGGATTGTGCAATTCATTGTTTTCCATAAAACTAGAAATTTGATTCCTAATCACTCTTTCAAACACTTTTATTATGTGTGATGTTAGTGCAACTGGCCTATAATTTTTTGCCAAGGCTTTACTCCCCCCTTGTGCAACGGAGCTATATCTGCAGATTTAAGTGCTGCTGGTATCTCCCCTGTATCCAGGCTCTTTCTCCATATTACGCTGAGTGCTCTCGCTACTGGTACTTTACATTTCTTTATGAATATTGAATTCCATGAGTCAGGCCCAGGGGCTGAGTGCATGGGCATATTGTCAATTTCTCTTTCAAAGTCTTCCGAGTTTGTGGTAATATCCGTTATATTATCTGCAGCTTGAATGTCATTCATAAAGAAGCTGTCTGGGTCATCAACTTTCATGTTGTTAATTGGTGTGCTAAACATAGCCTCATACTGGCTTCTTAGAATTTCACTAATCTCTTTGTTGTCCTCTGTGTACGTACCTTCATTTGTAATTAACGGTCCAATACTGGTCGAGGTTTTGGATTTTGATTTAGCGTATGTGAAAAAATTTTCGGATTTTTCCTTATCTCTTGTATAGCTCTCTGTTCCAATTCCATTTCCTCAGACTCATATGATCGCTTCAACGTTTGTTCTATTTCTTCGATCTCCCTGCTTAGGCTTATTTTCCTTGCTTGTGATAGTTGTGTCTGCCGAAGCATTTCCGTAATTTTTTTCCTTCTCCTGTATCAGGAGGGAATCGTTTAGAGCATTCTGTATTCGTATTAGAATACAGCATTTTGTATTCGTTTAGAGCATTCTATTGCAAACAATCTGATACCAAATTGAACACCGTAGCATGAAAACTGAGGTCAGAAAGCTAAAAAGAGTATAAACATTTGTGGGTGGTGGCAATTTAGTGCGCGCTGCTTGGCCAACCTTGAGGTGCACAGCGGGTTGCCCACCGGGGCAGCGAAAGTGTTAATATGTCTTCGTAGCTCAACCCTCTCAATCTCTAATGTTAGTCTAGTTACAAACCTCTGTATGTTTTTCAAGTTTCCTTTGTGCTTCACAAGCTGCAGAATTCATGCCAGTGTTGCATACTCCAGTAATGATCTCATATAGACAGTACAGTATATATATAGACAAAAGGCCTCCTTGTTTAGAGTTTTAAATGCTGTTCTTGTGTACAAGAACTTACCACGTTGCTTGCATCATCCTGTTTTTATACAGTTTGGTGATCTTTTTTTTTTGTACTTCTTCCCATGTGTCCGAAGACCAAAAACAGGACACCCATGTTCAATGACTCATCCTTGGAAACCACTGCCTCTTAAGCTCTGATACTGTATTATATACAAGGAAGCATGACACGTGTGGTGTGCGTTAGTGTGATTTTCAAACTGATTTAGATATTTGAAATGGGGCCAATTTCAGTATTGGTCTCAGGACCCTCAGTATTACCATCAATAGACCTTTTCAAGCTAATGTTAGTGTTATATTTATATACCCTGGTCAATCCTATACTACTGCTGCATTTAATATCTTGTATTCAACCATCTGGATAAAAAACTAATTTCAGCCTCAATAAATAAGGATAAATGATCTCATAACTTCATCAGCACAGTAACCCATGTTGTTATCAGCAATTTAGCATCAATGGAAACTAAATACAGATCTAGACTTTAATGTCAATACTTTACAGACACACAACAAACTGAGAAAAGCCTATCATGTTCGAGCTCAAGAAGCTTGCCTTAAAATCACATATGAGATGAGTGCATGCTTAGGAAATTGTGACACATTCTCACCAATAAGACTAACCTATTGTCTGAAATATGTATACTATACTATTGTGACATAAAATAACAGTAAAATATGCACCATCAACACTTGACTTTTATAAAGGTATTAGGTACACTCGACACCAACACAAAATCTAAACAGTGGTTGCCACACAAATTATCAATACACTTACATTTATCAGGACTAGATGTGACTTGCAACTCTGGTGGCAATGCCTCTTGGAGTAGTTGCAAATAAAATTCATTTTCTTTTGCAACTTCACGCTGCTTTCTCTGTGTGGGGAAAAAAATTGTTTAGCCACTATTCATTACTTTTGTTTGGCAGTTTTGAGTTTCTGAATATTTAACACGCTACAATACGTTAAAACCTTAAAAAATGTAATAAATTAATAAATAAAATAAACCTTAATATGTTTTCAGCTGTTGACTGAAAATGTTTCAAGTCATTTTTGTTTTTTAAATTTCAGTTTTCTAAGAGTCACAAAGTGAGAGCTATGCAGAAGACTATACAGCTAAAGCTGTTTAGCACTGTATAAGAAACCTTAATTCAGAGACTGTAATATGCCTGAGAGCTCATTCTTTCATATATGTTTCCTATGATTACATTTCGGCTATTAAATGAAAGCATTTTAAAACTTTATTTTAAATAAGATTTTATTACATAACAAATGAGCCTCTGTGATCAGGAAAGAAAAATGTAAAGCATCTGCAATCCTTTTATATGAAATACAATATCAGTGCTCACCTGTCTCAATCTGTACCCAACATAACTTTTTAAGCCGAACCCTAAAGTTACTACTGGGTACCCAATACTGAAAAGAAAAAAAATATATAATAGTCACCAATCAAACATTTCCTAATGGACACATTATAAATAATTACAATATTACAGAAAACATTTAAAAATTTCCAACAAAAAGGCAGTGGAGATGCACAAGTGGTTTCTACTAGTGTATAAGTACAACATACAATTTTACTATACTGTACAGTACTGGAAATTTATATATTCAAAGGGATAATTATGTACTATATATAATAAAAAGGTTACAATTTCCAAATATTCCAACTCATTCTCCTGTTTAGATAGTAATTTTTGTAACTATGTGCACCATAGTGCAAAGGTTGCCATTCTAAGCAAATGGATAGTAGAACTTTGTACTAGTCACTTTATAGTCAGAAAAAATTAAGCTAAAAACTAAAATATTCCTAGGCCTAATATAGCCCACACATGTACTATATTATGCCTCAGATATAGTGTATCAGGCCTAAGAAGGTTAGGTCAATTTAGTTGGTGTTTGCAACATAATTAGAAAATAGTTTTCTAGTTTACCCAACTCAATAGTGCCAATTTCTACTTTCTAATTTTGTTGTATGCTGTCATTACTGTTAGTATACTTACAGTACAGTACTACCTAAACAGAAGGATGGGCTGAATATTCAATAAACAAGTTACAATCATCAAACTAATTTGAATCATACTGCAATTTGTTAAAATGTGATTACATCTACTGAAATCTGTACATTAACATAATACACAACATGAATGGTACATAATTATAGTGCATAATTAACACACGTTCATGTTGATAAACACAGAAGGAGGACAGAAGCAGCTTTATGTACCCTTTTGACAGGCGAAGGAAAAGAGTGGGGGAGGGGGGTTGACAACACAGTACTGTATATAGAAGAAAAATGGATTTTTATACACAAACTGTACTTATCTTCACATGACAGCACATGACTGCACAGCACATAGTGCCAATGGCTGACAAATATATTGAGTAACAGTATTTTAAAATAATATTTTAAAAATATTACTGAGACAGAAAATAAGTAAACTAACAGCAAAGCACCTTGATAAGATATATTAAATTAAATTTGTTTTCTGGCACTGTGAGAACTCAACGCAGCACAACACTCGAGTATACATATATACAGTACTATGTAAGCAAAGCATTCATTCTGTAGAGAATAATACTCATAAAAAAATATTAAAGCTATTAAATTGATTAAAATGAGTGGTTACTCACCAATGTGCAGCAAAGGGTCTGCACAAATCTAAGTGGAAGGGAACATTTTTTATATCTTTGAGGCGCACAAGTGCCTCAATGTAGATGAAGAGTGCCCACAATATTACCGTGGGCATACACACGCCACGTTCTGCAATATGGAAGCACATAACAGTTAAGAGTGACAGCAAATGGTACTATGTTTGTTTCAAATGGTGATACTATAATCAAAACAAATTGAAGTGTTACCTATAAAATCCTTTAATCAATCCATTAACACTTTCATAAAGTAACTAAATCTGCTGAGGCTTACAGTTAATCACAAAATGTCATCTGCTATATAAGTGATGTTTTTATTAATTTCTTGCCCAAATAAACCAATTCGTTCTATCTCACCATAAAGTTAAATATGGGAGAAAATAATGCTTATTAATGAGAAACATAAAAACTTATAAATGTTGTGTATATATGATTTTTAGTCATGTGCTTTTAAAGACTGGCTTGCTAGCTGATGAGTGCAGGCCACCCTCCATCCTGCGTCATCTACAGTTATAGCCCGGCTCCTGTGCCAGGTAAGTCCACTATGGACTCACCATAGCCTGTGCCACTTGCAACTTTTGTTCCAAATAGTTTTATCTAAAACAACAACACATGCTTCACCCAGCCAGACCCTACTGCTATTATTTTGACAATCAATCCCTCCAAGTTATTTTATCATAAAGTAGTACAACTAAAGTAAAAGCACCGTTTTATAATCCCTGAATCAATACATACTGTACTGTAATAGCAAACCTGCACTACCTAAGTGAGAGGGTGTGTGTGTGTGTGCATTGGCAATTGCAAAATATTGCCTGATAGATAATATTCACCTTATTTCCTTGGCCAAGTAAACTTATCCATGTCATCTCATCTTGAATAAAGTGAAAGATTTGAGAAATACAATGCTTATTAATGCAAGTATTGATAAAGAAAAACATCCCTGGGAAAAGTTACAAGTTAAGCAGTATTGTGCCGAGAGATGCCTGAACCTTCTTTACACCCAGCCTGACCTAGATACAATGATCACACTATATATTCTTCAATTAAGTGTAGTGAATACAGAATTTTAACTATAGTATTTGGTATTCCAGAGGTTCGATTTGGGGTCACACTGTACTGTACAGTACTGTATTACATTTTCACCCAAGAACAGGTCCAAAACCAAGATGCCATAGTGAAAGTCACAGCCAATTCAAATTTATTTTTTGTCAGCAAAATTAAAACCCTTAAGAAAATTATATGCTAAAAACTCATAAGTGTACCTGTGTGCCAGACAAACTGGACCCAGACGTAGGTGGAAGCGGCGAAGAAAAGCCAATTCACCGGGATGAAGAGGAGGCAGATCATGTCAGATGTTAGTGCCATGCACACAAACAACACGGAGAATGCCTGTAATGAGACAATATGACTGTAACGACTCACTAAGGTGCAGTTAAAAACAGCTATATTTAGAGGCCAATAGTGGAAAATCATTCACATGCTAATATAGTATACTCAAGCTTACATGTACAGCTGAACATACCATATGTCTCTAGAAATAAGAAATAAGACCACTTTCTTTACATTACAGTATAGTATTTGATTATCCAGTATAGTTGCAGAGAAACTATTTCAGGTAAATGTTATGTTATGACAGAAATAGTTGTTTCAATAACTTTATTATGATGATAATGGTTTAAATTAAGGGGCCGGGAGACCCAAAAATATTTGAATTTAACAAAAATTACTGAAAAATGTAATACAAATCTCCAATTATTTAACAACAGCATCATGAAAATTTCATCCCAATATGCTAAAAATGGATTTTATATGAATATTTAAAAACAAAAAAGTTCTGATTGCAAGGAGAACAGCTCCTATTAACTGGAACCGAGAGATAATGCAGTGATAAAGAGATGCAAGCACCTGTCCGATGCACAAAGAAGAAGAATAGTAGTAAGGAGGCACCTTACTACTAAAGGCACCAGCTGCATATCCACTTTGTGGATATCACCAGTGCATATCCACTTTGTGGATATGCAGCTGGTGCCTTTCTAGCATTACTGAGTAATACATAATAATACAATATTAATGAATAAGTATGGTATTATGCTGCACCTGTATTTTGTTATACATCACATAAATACATTGCCCAATGGCAATATCTGTTAGCTTTACCAGTGTCCAACAATTTTTTGGGGAGAGGAAGGGGTGCATTTTTTTTTTCTCCTTTGTTTATAATCGGATTTTACTGTAGCTTTTACATGTTGGGGAATACCCATCACTATGTATGTAAAGGGTGAACGAAATTGGTCAACAAGTTAATCATTTACAGGTGGCAGAAATTGTGACTTTTTTTTGACAAAATTTTTTACAGATTTCAAACTCTATTCTCTTTGTCTCTTTGGGTTGTTTTGAAGAATGGGGACCAGAAGCAGGCCTTATCACTTATTTAAAGCATACTTATTATCCTTATTAGCCCATTAACCTTATCCCTATACTGTAGTTGTTTTTAGGGGATTATTTTTCTTGACTTTATTTCAACACATATTGACCTACAACTTTCATATATTTGAATACGAATGCCAAGCAATATTTATTAAAATTACAAGATATGACATAAATTTGAACTGCTATATTATTGTTGAGAAGTTTACTTTCATTTTTCTCCATGAACAGGACTTTCAACTTTGAGAAACGCTGTTAAATTCAGTTTCTGAGCAGTTCTCACCATTTTTACATACAGTACGTGCAAAGTTCTTAGTTCTAAGGTTTCTTCAATTGCGTTTATTCATATACCTGTACCCATAACTTTGGAGTTATAAATTTTTGCATCTAAATTTTGCACATACAGTACAGTACTTTGTAGACCAAAGTGACAATTTTTTTTTTACAGTAACTTTACTCTCAAACTCAATTTTAAATTGAGGAAAATGAACATTATATGCCATTCTTAGTCCATAATAAATAAAATAATAATTGGTGAAATATTAAATTTGTCAGCTTAATTTGAAATTGTACAATTTTCAATATTTTTATTTTTTTTTCTGTTCATGTTATGATACTGAGCAATTATTAAAGTTGGAGTATTTACCATGTAGATTATGCACAAAACATGTGCATAATCACGTTCTCAATGTTCTTGACATTGAGAACTTTAATGAGAATGTACTGTCGAACTGATGGTGGAACAGCCTGTGAGCTGTAACCTGCCCCTACCTCCTCTCATACGAGGGGCAGGGTGGAGTGAACGAGCGGGCGCGGGTTTATAACATTATCGATCATTTGTTTACATAGTTTGAGGAGTTCTATGGCCATTTTCGAGTTTGCAGGTATTGGAAGCAGCCAACTGTGGTTTGTTTTGTCTCACTGACTTTCTGGATGATTCCCTTGGTTGTGGCATAAATGAACAACTTAATGCATAAATGCCACAGCTCCCTGCACCTCTGTGAGGAGACCAGGTTCTGGTCCTCACTAGGCCAGAGAACTCTGCGACTGATGGCATCTAATAGATGGCACCTACATTAGAGATGGTATCTTCAGGAAACCACAAGGGGCTCTCCCAGAAAAATTAAAGAATTTTTTTTTATATATTCAAGGTCATATGTCATGACATGTCATCTTGAAATGAAAAAATTTAATATGTAATGTAAAACTTCTTTTTTAGCTTCAAACAAGTCCAACATTAAGGTTCTACCTCAATTAGCAACAAATTATGAATTTTTGTTTGTTGAGCCTGTAAGCACAAATATTGTATTTTTTCACTTTGACAACCCTGCTTTTAGACTATTGTGCATCACTTAGGGCTAAAATTTTACACATGTATGTT
Source organism: Procambarus virginalis (assembly GCA_020271785.1). Taxonomy (NCBI): domain Eukaryota; kingdom Metazoa; phylum Arthropoda; class Malacostraca; order Decapoda; family Cambaridae; genus Procambarus; species Procambarus virginalis. The sequence continues at coordinate 38,652,255 of WNGS01111181.1, forward strand.
ACGTCATGTACTCCAACATCCCACCAAATTTTATGTAAATCTGAGATGGTTGGAATGGGAGCTGTGATGATTTGGCATGGAATGAACTTAATCACTCAGCTATGGTTGTCAAAGACTGCACAGGGAACACCAAAGTATAATGTAGTCTCTCAAGAACATAAATTGTTACTCCCTCTCCTCATGGTCTCACTCTTAGACAAAGATAGATACCAGTATTAAGTAGCAAACTGAATATTTCAGCCACAAGCAGATCACCCCCTGGGAATGGATGAATATAAGAAATACGTCCCAAAATGGTATACTTACCAGACCCTGATAGCGGAAAGAGTCGTAGACACTACGCAGAAGCAGCCAAAAAGGCCACAAGTATTCAAAGCGGAACTCCAGAAGGAAATCTGCCGCCAATACAAGCAGCCATACCAGGAGAAACTTGATGTACACAAAGGTGCTGTTTGAACAAATAAACAGAAAAATCTATTAGTACCACACTTTTGAATCTTGTTTATTAATAAATTATGCTGTACTTTTCTGAAATAGAGTAATACTATCATGTTAACCTTAATATCTCTTATAACATATGTGATATGCAAGTAATATATGCTGGATATTACTGCATTTCAAGGAACAATAATTCTTATATTTATTACTGATATGTCAACAAGGTATTGTATGGTTCTATAGCAGAAGGGCAAAACAGGCATTCCACAGCCAGTGTACCTCAAGATAGACATTGAGTGGGAGAAGGGGCGACAAGCACCAGGAGGACATAATAAACGCCAAGGGGACGAGACGAGTGCCCAGGGGACATGATGAGTGAGGGGTGATGAGCACTGACGGGACACAATGAGTGCCGAGATGAGCACTGAGGGGATATGACAAGCGCCTGGGGTATGTAACAACTGCCTGTGGGATGTAATGAGTGCTGGAGAGACATAACGAGTCCCGAAGGATGTGATGAGTGCCAGGGAGACGGGATATGACGAGCGCCTGGAGGGAACAGGACAGATACCTTGGGGACACAACTAGTGCCTGGGGGGATACCTTGGGGACACAACTAGTGCCTGGGGGATACCTTGGGGACACAACTAGTGCCTGGGGGGATACCTTGGGGACACAACTAGTGCCTGGGGGGATACCTTGGGGACACAACTAGTGCCTGGGGGGATACCTTGGGGACACAACTAGTGCCTGGGGGATGCCTTGGGGACACAACTAGTGCCTGGGGGGATACCTTGGGGACACAACTAGTGCCTGGGGGATGCCTTGGGGACACAACTAGTGCCTGGGGGGATGCCTTGGGGACACAACTAGTGCCTGGGGGGATGCCTTGGGGGGACAACTAGTGCCTGGGGGGATACCTTGGGGACACAACTAGTGCCTGGGGGGATACCTTGGGGACACAACTAGTGCCTGGGGGGATGCCTTGGGGACACAACTAGTGCCTGGGGGGATGCCTTGGGGACACAACTAGTGCCTGGGGGGATACCTTGGGGACACAACTAGTGCCTGGGGGATGCCTTGGGGACACAACTAGTGCCTGGGGGATGCCTTGGGGACACAACTAGTGCCTGGGGGGATGCCTTGGGGGGACAACTAGTGCCTGGGGGGATACCTTGGGGACACAACTAGTGCCTGGGGGGATACCTTGGGACACAACTAGTGCCTGGGGGGATGCCTTGGGGACACAACTAGTGCCTGGGGGATGCCTTGGGGACACAACTAGTGCCTGAGGGGATACCTTGGGGACACAACTAGTGCCTGGGGGGATGCCTTGGGGACACAACTAGTGCCTGAGGGGATACCTTGGGGACACAACTAGTGCCTGGAGGGATGTGATGAGTGCCAGAAAGATGTGCTGAGCATCATAAAGGATGTGATGAGCATCATAAAGGATGTGATGAGGACCAGGGGACATGTCAAGCAATAGTTTTCGTGATGAGGCCAGGATACGTGACAAGCCCCGGGACACGTGACAAGCACTGGTGGATGTGATGAACACCGGGGGGCTGTAACTCCACAAGCCAACACGGCAGCGATTGAATTTTCAGAAATTTGTCCCATAAATATAAACCATTCCACTTTTTTTTTTTTGGTATGCACTAAGAGTTTTTACATTCTTGTAAAGCTGAACACATGCATAGTGTCACAGGAGTTCTCAACCTTAATTTTTCCTGGAATATGACCCACTAAATCATTTAACAACCAGGTACCCATTACTGTTGGGTGAACAGAGGTTACAGTTAAGGATTGGCGCCTAGTCAATCCTCCCGGCCAGGATACAAACGCCAAAGGGTTTGGGGACAAATTTGTCCCCAAGACAGATATGTTTGGGGGACTTGATATGTCTGTGGAGGTACTTGATATGTTTGGGGGGGGACTTGATGTTTGGGGGGACTTGATATGTTTGGGGGGGACTTGATATGTTTGGGGGGGACTTGATATGTTTGGGGGGGGAGGACTTGATATGTTTGGGGGGACTTGATATGTTTAGGGGGACTTGATATGTTTGGGGGGGGGATATGTTTGGGGGGGGGGACGATATGTTTGGGGGGACTTGATATGTTTGGGGGACTTGATATGTTTGGGGGGGGGACTTGATATGTTGGGGGGGGGACTTGATATGTTTGGGGGGGGGGGACTTGATATGTTTGGGGGGGACAGGACTGTACCCCTAAGGAACAAAGCATTTAACTGTGCTTGGACTCGAATTTATTTGGTTGATTGTTACTCTTGTGTTCTGTTCGACAGAAAATTGAATATCCACCATTCTACTTTACCTGTTATTCCACTGACCTCATTTTGTGTGCTATCACTCCATGGCTGCATTTATCGAATGCCTTGCAAAGTCTGTGTATACCACATCTGCATTCTGAGGTGCAATAACACCATGATCACGGTTATTGAAGCTCACAAAATCTTTGAATATTTCTCAGCATTATGCTTGTCTGTGATTCTCTATTATCATTTACAGCTGGCATACTCAGATTTCCAACAGTTTCTCTCAAACTTCCCCATGCTAGTATTCATATACCTCAGCATAATATTTTCCCACAATTATTTGATTGTTTCTAAACACCGCTCCATCTTGTTTATTTTCCTCTAACATTCTCCCTCATTTATTGGGGCATAGGCACTTTGAATGGTGTTTCAGTATTTTTGCTTGAATTTTTTGTAATGTATATAAATGTATTATTGAAGAGGGCACAGTTTAAAAAATCAGTAAGCTATGGGTACACAAAGACCTATTTATGTTTTAGGGGCTAAAAACTTAACGCTAATTTCCTCTCTTGGACGATGAGGATTTGGCGGTTTAAAATGTGTTTTAATTACTAATTTTCTAGTCTGCCAGTGTGGTGTGCTGAGATGCAGTAACGATTAGAAATGTAGTTTACCATGCTTTTCAAAGGCATATGGTATTTGTTACCAATGCTGTAATACTGGTATAGTGAATTTTCAAATCATATGATAATAGTGTATGTGAAGAATATTTCCTCCACAGAACAACTACAGTCATCCTTGTGGACCACTCCGACAGAGTTGTTTTAAGGAACGAACAATGAAGGAACCAATCAACCTGGAAGCAATTGAATGGGAAGTAAATGAGTATAGTTTCAATTTGAAAAAAGAATGA
>WNGS01111181.1:38655910-38672804 GCA_020271785.1 Procambarus virginalis
ACAATTTCTAAATAAATATAATTACAATGTAACAGTACTACATTTACATGTATGATACATTTATTTTGAAGGGAGACAGTGACTTTGTCTTAGCAACCTTTGTAGATGTGTTAAAAGTAATGCAGTCTGTGAAGACTTTTTATTAAGTCTTTTAGTGCCATGAACAATTATCCAAATTGCAATGCCAAATCTTTTTAAATCTTTAAAAGCAAATATATTTTCTTATAGGATTATAAGCATACAAATTCCAAATACATAATACACCAAAGAAAGTAAAGTAATATATTTTTGTTTCATGTTAATTTACAGCCCAGTACTTCAGAAGAAAAGTGGCATGGCTTGACAGGGAATATTGATGCTCTAAGGGCTTGTGTATGTATAGGATGACAGCCCTTCGTGCAAGGCTAGTTATTTTATTATATTGTTAGAGTTGACATTTTAATTTACATGCTACTTGTTGATTTTCACTTTGATTATATTAGAGTTCAAAGTAATTTGTTAAAGTATCAAAGAGTATCATTAAAGTAGTAGCAAGAATGTACTGAACATTTTCCAATAATTAGGATAGAGTTGCTGGACATCAACCACTTGAGTTACTACAGTATTACTTTGTTTATAAGTTGATTACAAACAAATTTAATACTATTTTAGAAAGCTATAAGGTATGATTTGAAGAAGGAGTCATTTATCCATAAATTGATGTCACATTTAGCCTGAAGATGTAACATGTACAGTACTGAAATATTAATCAAAACACTATACATAGATGGTTGATATTATAGCATAAAGAAAGCAGTTGGCCACGTTGTACCAGTGGTCAGACAGGTGGTCATATCACCCAATTTTAAATGCATTTTACCAGTATGAACATTTATATGTATTATGATAGACATTATATCTACCTACCTTTCAATGCTATCCATTCCTGTAATATCCTACTAGGTACCCACACAGTCATAATCCAAATGGCAATCCAAACTACACTGGTAGTTTGTATCATAGGAACTACTGAACACTATTGCCAAGCATTAATGTACTCGACAGCATGGTGTCAGTATATTTTGGTGGTATTTTCCATTGATTTGGAGACCCTTGATTTTGGACCACCCACCGGATTGGCAGGCTCATAGTTTGGTTGTTTCTTTCCTGGGATCCTTTGAGTGTTAAAATGTGATATTAATGTACAATTGCAGGGTTCTGTAATCTGTACTGTAATTGTTACTTTGGCAAAAGTTTGTTTTGGTAGCTGTCCTTGAGCTCCATGTGGCACCAATTGTCAGCCATATAAATTTGTCCTATATAGTAAGCACCATTCTGAGCGTTTACTTTTGTCATTCTACATCCTAAAGATCTTACGTCTGACTGAAATTAAAAAAAAAAAATAGAATATATTGTTTTAAATTAAAAATATTAGACATATTTCATGATATTAAATGAAATGAGTTAATTTATCTTACATTTTATGCATATATAATGTTGTGACTTGAAGCTATAGAGATTTCATGTGGACACCCTGTATGTTTGAATAGCTCCTATCATTTAGATTTATTCAGCTACATATGCAGCATATTTTTTCTGATAAGAGCCTCTTGGTGGTTCCCCTGAAACTATCTTGCCGAGATGGCTCCCTACTACCAGGTCACATCAGCTACAGGAGTACTGTTTGGCCTCCCAGGGATCAGAGCCAGATTGTGGTCCCCTCTCAGGCACAAGGAGCAGGGACTTATTGTCACCCTCATCAGGAAAGCATCCAGAAAGTCAGCAAAGCTTTACAGATACCTGCATAGTTCATCAGAAGTGAAGCATCAAAACAGCCAAACAACTCTGCAAATGATTCATTTGCAAATAATTGGTTCACTGGAAACTAGCTCGAACTCATTAGTGTCAATGGCAGCCACCAGGCAGGCCGAGGCACCCAGGCAACAGCCAGCTCCCAAGGTCAGTCCTGTCGCTGATGTTGATTTAACTTACTAGTGTCCTCCTCAGGGTCACCAATTGTCACAGCAGGTCCCACTACTTCTCAGCTAAGTACTGGTCATCCTTTGGACCTGTCCAAAGGATGTTTGTCCTGTCCTTTGTCTTTGTGATTTGCTTATTGAATTTTCTTTTAGTATTTGATTCACGTGCATGTGTTTATTTCCTGACAAAGCCAACTTGTGGTCTACCATCGGATCTGCGATGTTCCTAAAAATGCTGCTTTGGCCGAGTTTCCAGGCCCATAATCACTTTTTCAACATAGTACCTGTCGTCTCTTCTAATCCTTGATAAGTTTCTTGTTTTACTCTTTCTCTATGGATAGTTAGCTTCAGGGAGCTGCCAAAGGGCTCCTCCCAGAAAACTAGCCTTGAATGTCATGAAATGCCTCTTTCTGGTGGAGCCCCCATGACTCCCTTCCTCCCTACTAGGTTTGTCAGTTCATTATGCATCAGCTCACCTAGCAGTAAAATAGGTGCCTGGAAGCTAGACAGCTATTGTGGGTTGCATTATGGGAAATGTTTTATATAGATTATAAATATTTTTTACTTAAAACCCTAAAATTTACCCATATTTCTTCTCTTGAGTTTGAACGTGATACAGTAATAGTGTCCTATACAGAGAATGTTAACCCCCCAGTTGCACTAGCAGTTTATCATGCATTTTCTTCAAATGTATTTATCACTTGATAACTATTTCCAGCTCTACTTGGTAATTTGTTGATGCCTATTACCATACTTGAATTTCACAAAATGTTACTCATTCTCACTCATTCAATCTTCTTTATCCCTTCTCTGGAGGTATGATGCCTAATTAATATCAAGCTTATTTTTATATTTACCTTATTCTAATTGCATATACTGTACTGTAATTATTACAATACTGTACTGTAATTTCACCTAACCTGTGGACAGTAATAAAAGAAGCTCCAGTGGTATTTACAGTACATAGTGTTGATGTAGATAACGCTGCATATTTTTAGGGGTTCTAGACATCATATGCTGAAGTAACATTTCATATTATACCTTATGTATGTGAACTTCAGATGGTATTATATGTGCTCACCTAGTTGTATTTGCAAGGGGGTGAGCCATGGCTTTTGGGTCCCACCTTCCAATTCTTAATCATCTGGCAAAGAGCTCCATATGAATTATGGAGTGAATATTATAGGACATTAATTATACTGTATACAATACCTGTATTTATACACAATATAAGATTTACTTGTTCTCAAATGATGTTTTTAAATATCTTATGACTACTCTATAAAAAAAGTAGAGCGAGTGAATGTGAGGATACGAGATGAAGTGGGGCTTCAGTGTTGAGAGTATGAGGGGGGGGGGGGAGTTACAATGGTATGAATATTACACAAGAAATGGCAGAGAACAAGGCTAAGTGCAACTATATTAAGGAGGAGTACATGCTCTTTTTAGGGGGACAACTAATGAGTTCAATTTCAAGTATGCTTATTGAGACAAAAAAAAATACATCTCAAAGGAATAGAGTAGCTAGGCTATTTCAATCCTTCTAAGACAACTAATGAGCAACACACAAAAACAGGCAATAAGATGACTGGAGTTCTGCTAATTCTCTATGATGCTTTCACAGTATGAAAGACTTAATTTTAAATGTACAATACTCTAGTATATTCTTAACCATTTCCTGTTCCATGTGCTTGTCTTCTCCCCACTGATGGCTCCCTACCCATTGGGAAATTAGTTAATCATGATGAATGGATGTATATACCATGTTGATATGATACCTAATAACTTATGTCTTTTTTGCAGTACTATTATGGTTATTCAGTATTTTGCTAGTCTGTTGTTAGTCTCAACATACTTGTCTGCAGTGCTGCCAATAAAGTTGCATAACATTGTTGTTACTGAAACTTGATAACTATTGTATACTGGAATACAGGATTTAACATGTTTGATGGTCCAGGTAGAAATATTACATACAATCTCAGTTCAGCTTCAAACTGAATGCAAATTGGGAGACCAACTAGTATAAAGTCAAATGTGCAAAATCTTATTAACCTAATGCAAAATTTTGCAAGGGTCACAGTTTACCTTTATCGGCTTTAGTTTAAACACAAAATTTATAAACTGTTTACATTCTTATTAAATGCCTACGGCTGATTCCCTACAGTCAGTAGGCCTACAAAAAAAGATTAGTTTTAAAATTGGAAATATCGAATTGTAAGAGCATCCTATAAAGCCACAATCTGGCTTACCAGCCAATTACTTACACAGGTCTGGTTCTTATAAAATTGAAATCATATTGTATGTATGCAAATGTTGAGCATTGTTATAAAACATAGTAAATATTAAATACAGTATTACTAAAGTGTAACACTCTTTTTAAGATACCTATACCTTACTTGTAATGGCCTATTAAATTAATTATTGTATACATAGGAAAGAGAATGGTTAGCTACTACCAGATGTGACCTTTCCCTTTGAAATATCCCTGGCTAGGTTAAGTACTGTATTAGTCACAATTTTCTACTAATGGGAACTTTATAGAACAAAAGCCTACACCATATGGTCAGAACTGCATTGTCCTGCTAATAGTTGCACACTTCAAAGAATGTCACAATTTTAAAGAATGGAAATTTTGCTGTCAATAAAATCCTCGATGGATCTGTGTCTTTTGACATCACTAATCTTGCATTTCTGGTATTCAAAACAGTGGCTAGAAACTTCAGAATATTCTGTGACACAGTGCTTCTGGGGTTGATGCTTTCTTCTGATTACAGTACAGTACTTACTTTGTAGGCATGATGAAAATTTTGGCTACTGGTGCTTTGCATCATTTACCAAATACTTATTTGATGGGAGCTCACAACAGTACATTCAAATTACTATTAGTAATCACCAAAAGAAAGCAAGTCTAGAAGCCCATACAGTATAGTGCTGTCTGTCAAAGAATATTTAGTATTATAATTGTTGAATGTTAGGCTCAAGGCAAAAATAAAGTATATCAATTGGTGAAATAAAATTCCTAGAGTAAAGCATAACTGGTAATAATTGAGGAACAGGAAAAAACAATAATAAGCGGAATAATGGCCCTTTTGGGTCCATTTATTTATTAGGACTTAACATGAATGCTAGAGAGCTCGAGGACCTCTCACTGGGTCCATTGTGACCGAGAACTGGGCCCCATGTCCTACACCAATCACTCCACCCTTGTTGGTGAATGTAATAAGTGTCTGTGACGTTGAGGAGTTGAGCTCAGAGTGGCCGCTGCTTCAGTGTCGTCTTTACTTATCAAGATGTTAATGTGTCCATTTTCTCTCATGCAAAACTGAATTAGACTGACCCAACTTTTGCTTTCTTTTGCATCAGCAATAAAATTAAAAGAAATTGCCTGAAAAAGTTAGTACCTTCACATTTCACTGAAGTTAGACCACCGAGAGCTTTCTTTTCTGTCATCTGGGCTATTAACACATCCAAAAAAGGGCTGTGTTTTCTTCTGGATATATCTTGACAAAATAAATGAGCTATCAGCACTGACTGTCCCATGCCACAGCCGTCATCTGGATCACACTGCTACCCTGGGTGACAGACTGCTGGCCTATTGGTCTGGGGTAGTGGAATAAGCTATATGGCTGGTTGGACTTGTAATCTGAAAGAGTGGACCAAAATCCTCCCTGTAGGACAGCTGGACTCGAGATGGCTCTGTGCCGCTTCACTGGTCAGCGGCTTGGGCTGCACCCACTATCTTGGTTCACAACACATATGGCAAAATGAAACACAACATTCAGACTTACATCAATGGTGCAAGATGCAGTGCCTGGAAGCCAAGTCAACCGACCAAGTACACTTTTTAAGTACCGCGCTTCACTAGGACTTGTAAGTACAAAAATAATAAAGTTTCATTGTACAGAGTTGTCTGAGTTTACAGTGGTGAGGTTTCCTTGACTCATAGTACATTGTACAACCTCTGGCTTGCTGAGTTTACATTCCCAGCCACCAGGTACTGCAACTGGCAGCACAATTATCAGTATCAGTCACATTGTTGACTTTTGTAATGATACAATTCAAGATCAAATGGTAAACTATTTCAATACTAGTAAAGCAGAAACAGAGGCAAAACAATGTGACACTCAAAATGCACAAGGGAAGAGAGGGAAGCACACTCGCTGGGTCACTGAGAGATTAGCTTCCGGGTATGACATTCATGTGTAGCCACAAAAATAAGTAATCTTGAATCAGGCTCACATTTTTCTAGTTGGAAATTTCTGACTTTTATAACAAATTATATAGACAATCAATAAAAGGTATTATGTTGCTCTTTCATTATTTCATGTAATAAACATAAAAAAAAATAGCTACATTGGGACAACATTCAGATTGTAGCCAAAGTAGTTGCCTAACATCCTCAAGTATTTTGTAGTACAGTACTGTAATAAACTATTGTCTGAATGCAAAAAACAACAAAAAGGTGATCTTACACAGGGTTATCTCTGGCCTAGCCAACAAGTATCTTAGCATGAGGAGCAAGGTAGGTCATTTGTTCTTCAGTATTAAGTTCTCAATGAAAATGTGTGCTAAATATTGACTACGTTACTGTTATCAAACAGTGTCCAGCTCTCATGATACTGTGCTTCCCATCTCTGCTTGTTATACACTACAGTATTCTAGGTTCAGTGAGGGGCCCATATTGTTTTTGGTTTTCTTCCCATGGTCTTGGCCAAGGTTCAACAATGCCAAATATGAATGTCACAAAAACATAATATTCTTTTTCTTGAGTGAGTTTGGAACACAACTTGAAAATATCACAACATTGTTAATATCACAAAGAGAAACATTTTGTGCCTTTGGTTCATTCGAAATGACAAATAATAAGAAAAGTAAAACAGGACAGACTATTTGCAATGAAGTATTATGCAGTGATAATTTGTTTCCAAAAACATTTATGTAACAAAACAATATTCCTGAAAATTTGTTTTAGAAAAAATATAAATTAATGATAATGTTGCACCCTGCAGTCTATCTTGGCAGAGTGAGACTTCATGGAATTACATACAAAAATATCAATTTCTATGAAACAGGCAGAGTTTTCCATGAAGAGGACACATTGGAATAAAAATAATTCTCTTCCCATCATTATTTCCAACACTGAAGAGGAAGAATTAAATAAGTCCATAGTAAAGATGGGCAGAGAAGAGAATCTGCCCTAAACATAAAGCTATGTTACACACAGACACCAATCCATGTTTTGGGTTACTAACCTGGGTAATTAACAGTTAATAGGGACATTAAGTTATACAGCAAACACACTGCCCACAACTCTTAAGTCACTGCTTGAGACCTACAACATTTTCTTCAAACCAACTCAACATGATGACCACACTTGTTTTATGGTGCTGTCTATTACTTGCATGACTGACTACTGTTGTAATGATCGCTCAAGAGGTGTGTAAGAATTCCGGCCACTGTCCTACTATCTATCGACGGCTGTTTACCAAACCACATATCTGAGGTCATTCATTCCATTTTGTAACCCCTCACTGAGCATGTTTGACAGGATTACCTCACTAATAAACACTCGACTATTATGCACCCTTAGAATGGAAAGGAGCTGAAATGTAGACTTTCTGAGAGCAAGACCAGTTTTGTGCTGTGTCTGCTGCTATCACTTACATATTCTTTCCCTCCATTTCTTTTAAACATTGGCTCTGCTTGATACCTGCTCTGAATCTTCATGAGATTTATCATATGTCAAGAGCTTCTGATGTGCCAGAGTTATTAAAGTGAATGATGAAATGGCAACAGCTTAATCAATTTAAAGTTTACACATACAGAGCATCAATGTGAGGTTTGTTTATCAGTGTAACTTAACAAAAGAAACTCTCAAAACTAATTATACATGATGTGAAAAACAATGTACAGGTACATACAATGCAAAGGAATTCTTTCATAAAAACAAGCCTATTTTTTTCTGGATAACCATTTTCTTAGTAATGTTATTAAAGCAGTCTATGTTTTTAATTAACAACACATTACACAATGAAAGTTAAAAGTATAAAGAAAAAAATCTACGTGTTGTATAACCATGCATGGCAATACAGTACTGTATATAAATGATTGTAGACCAGTTCTGACCTCATAAAATCAACAAATAAAACTGAGTCTGCATTAAAAAATAACTATCTTGCTACTTGTCTGAATTTGCTACTAACAAGCAATCAAATTGTTGTTTACAGACCTAAAACCTGCCAGTCACTTACATCCTGGCAAACCAAGTAATGTTTCCTCCCTCTGGAGATCACGAGACGTGCATTGTTCACACATTGGGGTTTGCTCAGCTGTGTGTCAAATGCTACTGTATTCAAAACCAGTGTATTGTGCTGCAACACCAGAATTCCATTTAGTCACCATATGGTCACAAAATGCTTATTATTCAAGCAATTAACATTCATGTAAACTATTATAAGAATTTATACAAATGTAATATTTTAATGCAGTACTACCCAAATGGTTTTCATTATTAAATTCAATAATTCCTACTTGGCCAGATATGCTATGGCTATGTTTACCTTCATTAAATAACATTTCACTTAATGAACCACCCAAGTACATGGGCAATGCACTTGTCAAAACATTTAGATTATTAAATCACTGCTTCTGTTATTTAACAAACTCCTAAATTGGAAGTGTACCGAATCCACGTACAGTAATTTGCTCAGCAATCCTTCTGAAGCTATATCTATACCATGTAGGCTCTTATGCATTATAGAGCAAGCTGGCTTGTGTAAAGCTGTCTACAAACATTATGACCTCTGGATGTTCTTACGTGTACTGTGTCTTCTCGTCAATAATCCCTCACTAAATCTATCCACGTCTTCTTACTTTTACTTTTTGTACCCATTTCCACTTTCATTACTCAAGTGCACTCTTAGTTATTTGCATACCTTAAATTAATATTAGCTGTGGTTCATCTTTTTGCAGTACCCTAATGAATTAAGCCTTATTTTCATTCTACAAGTTCAGAAGGCAGAAATCAGCAATAAATTTGAAAACATGAGAATATGACTATGCTCTGATTAAGTAGCATTATATCTTGAAACAGATAGAAAACTGAAAAGAATGGCATGTTCACTTGTTCACAGAAAAAAAATCATTCTTGTCACCCGAGATAAGGGAAATGTTTTTCCTAAAAGAAGGAACTATAACAATTTGTACTTATGGCACTTACTCTATCATAAATAAAAATTACTATTTACACAATACAAAATACTTTTAATTTGAAATCACCATGTCAATTGCAGGAGGAAATCAGGCAGGTGTATATGACTGACCATCAGCACTGAACAGGAAAATTAAATTACAATACAAGAATGTCAAAGGCTAATGCCTTAGCATTGTGGAGATGGGAGGAGGGGGGAGGGAGAGGGAGCGCTTCTGTTAATACAAAAAAGAAGCTTATAAGATTATTTGTGTACATAATGGAATAATGCTAGGAGCATGTACTGTGGTGGGTTCTGAGGGTGAAGCCTAATACACTTTCCTCTCAAGTATGATGCTCTGTAATTTATGTCAACTCCAACATACAACATATGCATTATAATACTTTACAGGATCAAATTTTCTCTTGGTTATCCAGGACATGTTGGTAATAATTCCTATATTATTATTGGTCTGTAAAGAAGATATTTACCAATGCAGAATTTCAAGTAGTAAACACTAACGTAACCTTAACCCGATTATGACAACTCTGATCACCTATTGATCTCTTCAAAAACAAAGTAACCTTAAAACTGATGAAATTATCGTCAAAGATACATTAGGAAAAACAGAATTTAAGGATGTTGTAATCTGCTAAGCATATGAGATCATTTTGGAAGAATTTATAAATAATGATTACAGTGCAAATCATATAGAATTATCCATTATTATTACAAATGCCAACTGTTTGAGAACAAGGTAAATCAGTTGTCTGATAAATTTAATAAGTTTCAAAATAATAAAAATATACACTTTAAATAACATATAGAAATCCACTGAAACTTTCCAATAGTTCTCTACCTCACCCAGTGAAAAATAATAATCTTGACATTTTCCTTATAATACCTAAACAAAATAATTTGCCTCAAGTAATGTTTTAGTTATACAGTATTTAATGGGTATGATCTGGGTAATTATATACAGTACTGAGAACAAAAATTAAAACCGAGTATTGATGCTGCCAACCCAGAGCGAGACATTCGCACGACAATTACCGATACACACACATACATACATATACACACACACACACACACACACACTCATAATCATGACAAACAGACTCGAGTGCAGGCACACACACCCATAGTCACATATGTGACCAATAAGTGTAACCAAAGTTGCAAAACAGGCCAGCATACTTTCTAGTACTTCCCGCTTCACACTTATGTCAACATTTTAACATGAACAATTATTTCAAATTTGCTTGACAGGATAATCCTATAAAGTTAGCGTGAAAATTGTCAAGGGGCCGAGAAGGTATTTCAGCTACATTGCCATTCACTTGCTGTGTCTAATTTGTTATGTAACTTAACCAAGGAGTTGTAAAAAATTATGGCTAGGAAAACAAGTACTTGAAAACTTACAATAATAACTCTTTACCTGTGTTAATACACATCTTTAAGATAGGTTGACTATCTTTATTATATAAACGACTTTTCTAACATAAACATGCGGTGTTCTTGTGCACCACAGATGGTGTTCTCGTGCATCACACCACACACGGTGTTCTCATATAGCACACCACACACAGTGTTCTCATGTAGAACACGACACATTGTGTTCTCATGTAGCGCACCACACATGGTGTTCTCATGTAGCACACCACACATGGTGTTCTCATATAGCACACCACACATGGTGTTCTCATGTAGCACACCACACACGGTGTTCTCATGTAGCACACCACACACGGTGTTCTCATGTAGCGCACCACACACGGTGTTCTCATGTAGAGCACCACACACGGTGTTCTCATGTAGAACACCACACACGGTGTTCTCATGTAGAACACCACACACACAGTGTTCTCATGTAGAACACCACACACGGTGTTCTCATGTAGAACACCACACACGGTGTTCTCATGTAGAACACCACACACGGTGTTCTCATGTAGAACACCACACATGGTGTTCTCATGTAGAACACCACACACGGTGTTCTCATATAGCACACCACACACGGTGTTCTCATATAGCACACCACACACGGTGTTCTCATGTAGAACACCACACACGGTGTTCTCATGTAGAACACCACACACGGTGTTCTCATGTAGAACACCACACACAGTGTTCTCATGTAGAACACCACACACGGTGTTCTCATGTAGAACACCACACACGGTGTTCTCATATAGCACACCACACACGGTGTTCTCATGTAGCGCACACACGGTGTTCTCATGTAGAGCACCACACACGGTGTTCTCATGTAGCACACCACACACGGTGTTCTCATGTAGAACACCACACACGGTGTTCTCATATAGCACACCACACACGGTGTTCTCATGTAGAACACCACACACGGTGTTCTCATGTAGAACACCACACACGGTGTTCTCATATAGCACACCACACATGGTGTTCTCATGTAGAACACCACACATGGTATTCTCATGTAGAACACCACACAGTGTTCTCATGTAGAACACCACACACGGTGTTCTCATATTGCACACCACACAGTGTTCTCATGTAGAACACCACACATGGTGTTCTCATATAGCACACCACACAGTGTTCTCATGTAGAACACCACACATGGTGTTCTCATATAGCACACCACACAGTGTTCTCATGTAGAACACCACACATGGTGTTCTCATATAGCACACCACACAGTGTTCTCGGCCAGCACGTCACAGTGGTATTGTATAACTTGCATGAGAAGCTGGATATAAATGAGTCAATATAAATGAACAAGGAGGATAAGATGTAAAATGCACGAAAGAAAATAACGGATATTATGTCATGAAAACTATTGAATAATTTATTTCCAAAGAAACAAATTAATGTCCTTCTTAAATTTCAATACACAACATATTGATAACAGGATTTTAAAATAATATTCCTTTTAGATTCAAGAGATTAGTTGGATCCTGATAAACAATTACTCTAGATCATACACTCAATGGCTGATCAGTAGACAATGTTCAACCACTTACTCATTAGCAGGTTTCAGACACAGCAAAAATGGTCAATTTTAAGAAAAACAAAAATGATAAAAGCCACACCTGAAAATACTTTGCTCTATTTGTGTTCACACCCAGAATATCAGCCTAAACAAATATGGAAACAAATAAAATTCTGCCTAAAACCATTCAGCTTTGGTCTTGCCATTCCTTGGCTCTTGACTTTAAGCCTCGGATGTCACAGTGCCCTTGGGGGTGTAGACCCGGGCGTTGGGATCCAATGTGGAGTGTTGTGGGTTTTTTGGAGCGGGTGGAGAGATGGGTGCAGGCGGGGAGATGGGGACAGGCGGGGAGATGGGGACGGGTGGAGAAACAGTGTGGGGACGGGTGTGTGCAGCAGGAGCAAAGCCAAGTCCACACAAAGAGTCCAGTGATGTCTCCATCAACCCATCAACCATCACCAGGGAAGCAGTGGGTTCCATACCAGAAGTTGTCACCTGCAGGATACAAGTTCTTGAACAGGCAATGCAATGAAGTAAAAGCCATGTTCAAAAGACATAAGTATTAGTTGATGTATTCAAAATTTTATAAAAGCCTAACATATAAATTAAAATTCTTAAAAATTAGGACTATGTATTATACTTTTAAAAGCCTAAACATATAATTTAAAATGATTAAAACTGACTACAGTATTTATAATGGTTTTTACTTTATTTTTCCAGTAAAAAGTTGCATTATAAAATACGTAACCAGGTCAAAGCCATTATTTACTCATGTGCAAAGATGTAGTAAAAGAATGATTTCATCTCAATGTTACAAGGTGACTCCACAACAGCTTGATATAGTATCGAGAAGATCTTTCGGAGCAATATACGATGAAATCGATAATGTTATTCCAAGGCACTGCCCCAAAAATATTTTCTCATAGCTATATCATGCTATTGTGATTTCATTGAGCATCTTAATACTCTGAAAATAAATAAATAAATAAAATTATTATATATATATATATATATATATATATATATATATATATATATATATATATATATATATATATATATATATATATATATATATATATATATATATATATATATATATATATACACACACACACAGTATTAGTATACAGGAGACTATTTACCCATGCACAGAGTACCTCAAATATAAAATGCTTGTGACCCAGAGAATTTGAATTCTGGATAATTTAGTCTTTTTAGTCTTACCCTCCCTCCTCTCACCCTAATAAGTAATTCACTATTTACACACACACCTTTCAAATTATAGGTGGGACAAAAGGGCTGATGAATAAAATACAAATGCACATATGTTTCTAAAATGCAAACCTAACCTAATCTAAAATACTGTAAATTTAAATGTAATTAGTCAATTGACAATAATGAACATGAAGTAATTCAAATATCTTTAGAGTGCAGTTAATGGAAGAAGTTATTCTGGTTCTCCATATGAAACTTGACTCATGATACAAACAATATTATGGAACACTGATAAAAATAATAATGAAGACACTGCACAAATACAGGAGCTGAAATGCACTCCCAACCAAGCTGTCAGTACGCAAGTATTACCGTATTTGTCGGCATATAAGATGCACTTTTTTATTTTTAAATGTATCAAAAGTGTGCCCTGCGTCTAATGCGGCCGTATTACGAATGCGAGACCTAGTGGCATAAGCTAGGGAGCCGCACGAGAATATTGGGTAAGTTCGCAAGGTACAAAATTTATTTCTAATAATAAAATATTGAAAGCAAGCAGAGTTATCAGTCTGTTATCACAAACTTATGATATGTCGACAGTTATGAAGGAAGCTCACACCATCTTACCCAGTACTGTATACATAATCCACACCCGATATGTCATACATCATTTAACGACTGTGTTACCTTTAAGACACATTTATTCATTATCTAAATGAAAAATGATCCTAGAAATTTGAAAGGTATGTTCAACTTTCATCTGCTTCTCACCCATTTGCAATTTGTGAATGATAACACCACCAGTGTTGTGATGGTGCGGCACGACCGGGCGCGCCGCCCTGGTGACCTGATGCGGCAACACAAATCATCACATTCAGAAATACAAGTTTCACATCCTGTGTAGCAATTCTCTTGCTCAAAATATAAACAACTATTATGCTGATCTTAAAGGAGGTAAGAGTTGGGGTACAAAATCTGCTTTAAAATATCTTTCAATAAATGTATGATGAAAAAGCTATAGTAGTGTTTTTCCACAAAATATCCTTGTAAAATAGGGGGTGTGTCCTATGTGAGGGTGCGTCTTATACGCCAGCAAATACGGTGGTTTAACACAATGGTTCTACAGCTTGCAGTTGTTCTAGGGTGTAGATATTTATATGATAAAACTACATCAAACTCTCTCAGAAACTGCTTTGATAAATTCTCTGTTTAATTATTCTACTGACCTGTGGTAAAAGCTTTGAAGTGTAATGAATGGGCGTCGAGTCCAGAGAGGCATTGTGGAAGCTAGTTGGGGGACACACTGCTAACACCTCTGTGATCTTGGCCTTCAAGTCTTCAATTTCCTTGTCTTTGGAAGACACCATTCCTAAGATGGAGATTATTTCAACAAATTAGAAGATAAGTAACCTGAATATTCATCACTAGGTAATAGTTTCTGCTTCAAAGATTAACGTGGGTTTTGCCATAATTTATACCTTGTGAAATTTCCAACTGCCGTTTTGCTTCCCCCAGAGCCGAGAAAAGGTCCAACTTTACTCTTGTTTCTGCAGACAGAGATGTCTCTAAGTGCGTGTTCTTGTCCTGCATGGCAGAGAGTGCAGACATGAGCACCTCTGTGTCATTTTGGTTATCCTTGTACTGCCGTAAGGTCATATTCTCCCGCTCCGCATTTCGAACACGGTCTTCTGAAAGACGATGATCACGTCGCAAACGCTTTAGCTCTGCCTCAAGTTCATTACGACGACTGCGACATGATTCACTGCATTCACTTCTGAAAATGTCAAGTGCCCATTTAAGCAGTCAATTTATTATTAAAAGATCATGGATTTTTGTTAAGAATGAGCAGTACAATTGTTCCCTGAATAAAGGAACGGATTTGATTAAAATACTGTTCTGTACAGCATGGGGATAATTTGCAATGTAGGGTCTACAGTACTTAATCTTTATTGATTTACCAGTTTATGGGTAATATGATGTAAGTACACAAAATACTTGTAAGCAAATGGGTCAGAAGATGAAGCAAAAGGAAAACAAAACTGTAAATGCAAGAAAAAATTGCAAATGCTAAACAGAAGACAAATTAAATATAATTTCTACCACTCCATTAGGTAGCAGGATTTATATTATAAATTATATTCAAAACAAAAATTAACTACTGTGGGTGTCAAACATACTTATACTATGTATCTCAGACAGGGATGCTCACGCCATATCTGATCCTACCATGCGAGTCAAACAGATGATCTAGAGTACCACGTAAGATATAAAAGTTCCACACGTGCACACAGGTTCACATTTGCTTTCTCAGGCCTCTAGTAATTAGATGTCATCTTGGAAAAAAAAATCATGGGCATCCCTTGATTCATGGTGCATACAAATATAGATAGATACTGTATATGTAATAAAAAAATATTTTGTAATTTACTGTATGATGTAACTATAATTATTTTTAATTGTCAATGTTTTACATGTTTTATTGAACTACAACAAAATGACACCTTAGTGAGCATTGTGAAAAAACTATTATGTTACACTGAAAATAAATTGGTTTGAATTTATTTGTGGCAACTCCCACCAATTGAATGGATCACACAACCAATGGATCACATTAATGTGATGGAGTCCATATCTAGACAAGGATAAGACTAAACTGGAAAAGATTCAAAGGTTTGCCACCAGACTAGTACCCGAGCTGAGAGGTATGAGCTACGAGGAGAGACTACGGGAATTAAACCTCACTTCGTTGGAAGACAGAAGAGTTAGGGGGGACATGATCACCACATTCAAGATTCTGAAGGGAATTGATAGGGTAGATAAAGACAGGCTATTTAACACAAGGGGCACATGCACAAGGGGACACAGGTGGAAACTGAGTGCCCAAATGAACCACAGAGATATTAGAAAGAACTTTTTTAGTGTCAGAGTGGTTGACAAATGGAATGCATTAGGAAGTGATGTGGTGGAGGCTGACTCCATACACAGTTTCAAGTGTAGATATGATAGAGCCCAATAGGCTCAGGAATCTGTACACCTGTTGATTGACGGTTGAGAAGCGGGACCAAAGAGCCAGAGCTCAACCCCCGTAAACACAACTAGGTGAGTATACACATGTACACCCTCCATTCTATACACATACATACACACCCATTCCCACACACAAAGATTTTACACAACATGGAATGGTATAAACCCATGGTATGGTTTTTGGTATGTACGAAACATACCACAATTATGTGAAATAAGTGCAAGGTGTGAGTATTTTAGAGAGACATTCTGGGCAGTTCTATTGCTATTGCAGTGACATTTGCTTCCATCACCAACTGCAGGCAATATACACAGTTTAAACTTTTATGTTTTTGAAGACCTGAGGTTATCTAAAACCTTATCTGAGGTTTGATAAAGTATCACAGAATGTGAAAACCCTATCTGGGTACCTGGACACAGGTCAAAAATGGCACTCATGGGCTAAATTCTTCACTCTGTGAAGAGAAACTCTTCAACATCATTTGTTATTTGTAGCAAGAGGATAAATAATGACACGTAAT
>WNGS01111181.1:38692613-38732418 GCA_020271785.1 Procambarus virginalis
TATGGGATGCTTAATGAACTATCCACCTCTGGCGTCAAAAAATCAGTTAAGTGTGCAACTACGGTCTAGTTGCAAATATTGTATTGTTTGCACCATCTTGAATCTATTCGTTTTTGTATTAAGAGACAAAGCCCTCGCTGATAGATAATAATAAGATATACAACATTATAAGCTGTGCGCTAAGCACGTCAGCCCACATTTAATATCTATATAACAATAATATAGTAATATTTATTCAGGTAAAAGTAAATACAGTAGATTCAAAAAGTTACAAGCATAATGGATTTCTAGATAAAGCTAGTACATACTATGCCTAAAGTCACTAATACGCAGTGTTTCGGGCATCTCCCTATAATGATTTTAGTATAGATATTTTGATATGATTTTGCAATATGAAAGATGTTAAGACAAACTTATTTAATTCATTCAATTGAATAAGGATAAATCGCCTCGCTTATCTGAAAAATACTTCTGTATTATTAAAATAGAATACTCATGTGCCATCTTATTATTCTCAATTTCTATTGGGCATTTTTTTTTATCTTGAAAGACGAGAACCGAAGCGAACACACGCCAGCGCTATATATGTTTTGTAATTGCGTTTTTGTCTACAACACATACAGTACGTGCGTTTTTTTCTACAACACATACCAGTACATGCGTTTTTTTCTACAACACATACAGTACATGCGTTTTTGTCTACACCTCGTGTATACAAAAGGGTTCCTTTGTTTGTGAACGAACTGGACTTTTGTGTACTGAACCGACGTCCTCCAAACCGATTATATACGATTCGACCCGTGCCCGGCTGGCTGGAGGTTTGTGGCTGGTCGGCCATTATTATTATATATATTATCTCTTGTACCATCTGATTACTCGCATTAATTTGTTAGCAAATTCTATCGTCTCATTTCGGTTATATTATTGCCTTGGAAAATGAGAACAGCAGGGACACAAGCCAGCTTAATGTGTGTACGAAAGGGTTCCTGTATGTACCTCCAGAAGGGGGAAGATGGCGGCCATCAGGTGGCTGAGGCCGGCGGTGCTGGCCTCCAGGACCCTCTGCGGTGGTGGTGAGACACTTCATACATTAATTGTAGCACCGTAATGATGTGTGGCTGGGTAATGTGTCTGGTGCAGTGTGGCCACGTTATGGCGTTTCCCTGGCTAGTGTGGAGGACTGGCCAGGGGTACAGGGAGCTGGCCAGGGGTACAGGGAGGCTGGCCAGGGGTACAGGGAGGCTGGCCAGGGGTACAGGGAGGCTGGCCAGGGGTACAGGGAGGCTGGTCAGGGGTACAGGGAGGCTGGCCAGGGGTACAGGGAGGCTGGCCAGGGGTACAGGGAGGCTGGCCAGGGGTACAGGGAGGCTGGCCAGGGGTACAGGGAGGCTGGCCAGGGGTACAGGGAGGCTGGCCAGGGGGCTACCACCACACACGGGGACACTGTCTACACTAAACAAATGGAACACTGTAAAGTGAGGCGGTGGAGCCAGTCTCCATATACAGCTTCAAATATAGACGTGACAAACCATATAGGCTCGGGAACTCGGGAGGTGGGGTCCCTCGATTGTTTCAAGCTTGGGTTGGACATGTATATGAGCGGGATTGGGTGGTTATAATAGGAGCTGCCTCGTATGGGCCAATAGGCCTTCTGCAGTTGCCTTTGTTCTTATGTTCTTATGAACAACAACATTGGGGGTTTAGAGGCGGGGCCACAGAGCAGCCTATTTTGCACAATTAGGCAAGTTCTACTCCTCCACCCACCCAACCCACTCGTGAGCCTATCTAATCTAGATCCACCTACACCTTTCCCACCCCACCCTCCTTTTTCCCTACCCTTTTCCCCATCCCCAAAGACTGGGGAAAAATCTGAGAGTAAATTCATCGGCTAAAAAGGCTGACACAACATCTGCGGTGCATGCAAAACCTTCTGGGGTACAAATCTCGAGCTATATGTACAACCTACATAACACTTAACCTCGATTATGCAGCTCTAGCTAGGAAATTTATCTAAAATAAAATTAATCATCAACTAGAAAATGTCTTAACACTTTCGTGCTGTCGGCGAAGCACAAAAAAACTTATCCTATGTGCTTTCGGCGTTACGCGAGCCTAAGTGGTAAGACCTAAAAGTGTATACTCTTTTTACTGTCCTGACACTATTTGTAGGCCTACATATTTAAATTTGGTATCGCTGTGTTCGCAATAGAATTGTCTATATGAACATACATATAAAATGCTGCCAAAGCATAAGGAATATCAACACAAAATAAAAATCTATTGACATCACTTGCCGAGAGCGCCAAACAGCAACAAATGTTTCCACTCTTAATGATTGCGAAAACCACATTTATCCTACATCGTTGATTATGGTGTCATTGGAACCGCAATGATTATGGTGTCATTGGAACCAAATCCACGGACATATGCATATAAATATAGAATCAATGTCGCAACTGACCCACAAGAGTGTGGGAAGTGGCTGAAGTGTTACCCGCGGCGGCATATCGGGCGAAAATGCATCGAAAAGTGTATATTCAATTCACTGTCCTGACATTATTTTTGGATGTACCTATTTAATTTTTGTACCAATGTGTTCGCAATAGAATGTTCTAGAAGAACATAAGTATAAACCGTCACATAAGGATGCCTTCGACTTGCAAAAAACATAAAAACTACGTCGATCGTACTCGTCGTGTCAATAATACAGTTGTTATACCAAGATGATTCACTGCCATGCCATTTTCTTTCATAAGCTCTTAGGTTATTAGAAAAAACTTAAATTTCATGGCGAACATTTCTAAACTATCCCAAACAAAATCGCATAATAAATAAAATTTATACAAATATTTTATCGCGCAACGCGAGGCGGCGTTGACTGAGCAGAAACGAGAGAAAAATATTGGTCGCCGGGGTGCGGGACGAGAGCCCGAAAGTGTTAAGATATGTGGGAAAGAGCTGAAGGCTAAGAGAACTAACCAGGCTACAAGAATGTACCGTGTGTATGCTGTACTGTATACAGCATGTCACCCCTGTGTATATTCCTTACTGTATACAGTATGTCACTCCTGTGTACAGCATATATCACTCCTGTGTGTATGCCCGACTGTACACAGCATGTCACTCCTGTGCATGTGCCCGACTGTACACAGCACATGTTACTCATGTGTGTATGCCTTACTGTGCACAGCATATGTCATTTTTGTGCCAATCTGACATGCATTTATACATGTTTTTATATATGAAGCGGTTTGAACAAATCCACAAGGGCCATGATGAGGATCCTCTCGGATGTAGGTTCGAACCTATGTCCAAGAGGATCCCAATCGCTGCCTTAATCGACTGAGCTACGACATGGTAAAAGAATTGCAACCAGAAGTTAATTTGAAACCTTTGTGGATTTGTTCGTTTGATGCATCACGCTATTGTGATTTGTGTGTAACGAAGAGGTTTGTTCTTGACGTGACTGTAGTGTGCACTGAATATTAATGTATATTAATTTAATGGTGAATTTTTTGTGAACATTATTTTTAATTTCAGAATTCATTTTAAAACAAGCATCAACCAAATTACCTCTGGTGACACAAGTTAACAAATTAAGGACTGTCTCCAATGTTGCTACAGTATTGCAGAGAAGTGCTCAACACCCTAATGTGCAGCAAGAAGTTGTTGTTGACACAGACAAGGCAGGAGAGGAATTAACTAAATGTAAGCATCTGCACCACTTTTATAATTATTATTTATTGCTGCTGCTGCAGTATTGGGAAAATTAATTGGAGCAATGAAGAGATTCAAACCCTTGTACCGGGTACTTACCAAGTACATGAGTATAAGTCTTTTTGCCAGGTGATAGGTTGGAGTTTGTATTTGGCTGATTATTGGGCGTAATGGGTTACCTGGTTTGTGTCTTAACATTGCCATAGTCCTTGTGTAATTATTATATTATTATTATTATTATTATCCAAAAGGAAGTATAATTTATTTGTAAAATTAAATTATGAAATTCAAACTTTTCTGTGGGGAATTGACAGCGTAGTGGGGTGATCAGAACAGTCTGTTCACATCTGAAAAGTTCTAGGTTCAAATCCTGTGGTAGGACCGATAATTCTGTTTGGACATGTTTTTTTTCACATGCCACTTTTCACCTAGCAGTAAATAGATACCCGGGAGTTAGTCAGCTGTTGTGGGTTGCATCCTGGGGAAGGTCAGTAGTTGGTATATATAGGGGGGACCTCAGTAAGTAAAATAGGCTTCCTGTTCCTAACAATGTGAAACATACCCAAGTGAGCCATTAAAATATTAGAACATCTTTAGTGTTAGATTAGTAAATGAATAATGGTTTTAAACTTAATAATAGTTTGACTTTAAATAACTGACTAAAACTAAAGTTTAGTCCAAGTTTAAAACTGAGAGAACCTTTTTGCCTTTATCTTTATAGATGTAATCCAGCAAGTGAATAGTCAGATTAATGAAAACAAACATGGGAGATTGTTTGCAGTTGCATTTGTGCAAGGGAAGCAGCACCTGGTCACTACAGAGGACTTGGTGGTGGTTCAGGGACTCTTCCCACCCAATATTGGTGATGTCATCAGACTAGAGAAGGTGAGATGCAAGGTTATGCTTTATATACTTGTTTACAGTATGCCTAAGTTAGCGCTCACACTCTTTGAAATTATCACAAACTGAATACTGTGCAGTGCAACTTTGATAGAACAGACTAATGAGACTGCAAACTTTCTAGGAAGTTTCCTTTTTTGTTTTCCTTGCAGCTAATGATACACATCTCTTTGCATGTTTATACGCCCAAGTAATTTATAAATGATACATTTTAAATACTATACACTGTATGGTTACCTTGCAATAATTTCTGGGCTCAACATCCCGACAGCCCAGTCCTCGACCTGGCCTCAGCCTCCAAAAGTTGAAGTATTTTTTACAATCAGCCTTACTCTGTAAAGCCTCTTTACAGTATAGTATTTGTGATCCAACCACTTGGACTGGATGGTAAAGCGACTGTCTTGCTTCATGCAGGTCGGCGTTCAGTCCCGACCATCCAAGTGGTTGGGTACCATTCCTTCCTCCTGTTTCATCCCAAACCCTTATCCTGACCCTTTCCCAGTGCTATATAGTCATAACGGCTTGGCGCTTTCCCATGATAATTCATTGCTTCCTTCCTTCAGAAAGCTTGTATACAATACCATACAGTAGTACTGATTAAAATATAGGGGTGTTCATATAGTACTGGACTTGCCTATGATATTGAAATCAATTTTATTAAAAGTATTTTATTAAAATCAGACTAAAACTAAGTGGTACTGTACTGTACATTATTAATTACATAGTTATAAACTAGTAGAGCTCTCTGAGCTAACAATAGTACCCATACTGCTTGAGGAATTGGCACTAATTAGAAGTTCTGCACCAGAGCTTTAAGATTCTTCAATGTCTACACAAACTATTTGAAACAACATATGCCACCCAGCTATTGAAGTGGTATTTTATAGTGTATTTCATTGCCAACATCTTTATCCTTCTGAACATGTACACATTCAGCAATGTAATCCTATGTTAACAAACAGTTTCTGTAACCTTCACAACATTATCCATGAAGTGAGATCTTCATTAGCTTCTAATTATTCTACTTGTGTTAGTGTCAAAACCTTCAAAGTCATTGCTGTCATCATAACCATCTTTCTCCATTGTATATTATTTCATAATCTGTGCACAATTTTTCTTTACACTCAACTTTATTCCAGCTGCAAATGTCATCCTTAATTGTATACTTTTTACAAATTCTCTGTTCTTCTCCAAGTGTTCCCATCAACTAGCACCAGAACCTTGTCCTGCAATTTTTGTTACAGGTCTTCTTGCAGCATAAATCAAACTACATATATTTCATAGAAGACCCTTGCAGATTATTTTCCCATACTCTGATTTCATGCTGTTCATATGAGCAAGAGCATTATCAAGCAGCAATAGAGACTGCACATAATTAGCCTTCTGTATGCTTTCTTACATTTAGTATCCCTTACCCCTACGTAAATATGCGCTTGAAACCGGTCTAGTGTGTACGAACCAGTAAATCGTATATGATTTGAGCATTGCTTGAGTGATGATAGTGCTAATTTTACATTCTGCTAGTTTTCTGTACTCTACAAGCAAACATCTCGGATGGCAAAACTACAATCTTGGGCAGTTTTATCGGTACACGTATTGTATACGTAAAGAAATTTTATTTATGATCACAATCTGTTGTAGTTTTCCATTGAATGGTTTTACATTCCACTTCAGCATTTATTTTGTTGAGTAGATATTTCCCTTATAGTTCTGTGAATTTTGTTATAAAATGGTAAATATTCAAGCCAAATACTGTATAGTAGTCTTTTTTTTTTTTTTTTTTTTTTTTTTAGTCCAAACCTTTGCTAGTACAGTAGTGCTCTTTTTTTGGCATTGAACTTTAAAATATGCATTTTCTGCTTTTATACATAAACAGCATTAATGTAGATACCAAATTCCTCCGTCAGCTGCTACACTCCACAACCTTCTCACATGTTTCTGTTTTCAGATTCTTGCCGTGGGTGGACGAGATTTTACGCTTTTTGGAAGACCACTCCTAAGCAAGGATTTAGTCAATATTGAGGCAACTGTAGTGGAGAAGACACTCTCACACTGCCGCGTTTTTCACTCTTATAAGAGGCGTGAAAATGCGAGGAGAACAAAATGTAAGTTTAGTGCACATTACTGCAGTGATGTTCTTTGAGGTGTATTTTTTTATTTACAACTATGAAAATATTTATATAGTTAGCAATAGGTACAAATTAATGCTGAACTAGTACAGCAGAAAGGTAGTCATAGCCCCGTGGTGTCAAACATGTTTCCCATCAGTACATGAAACAATCATTAAAGATTTTTTTAAATGAGCAAAATAATTTTTACTTGCATTATATAAAATGTGAGTACAGTACCTGCAACCCACTGGCTGTTTCAGCTGCATCTTAAGTATCTTAAAATTAAGAGTTTCAGATATTTAATTTTTTCAGTTTATTTTTTCAATTTATCTATTCATGACGTTAAATATTTTCAGTCATTATTATTGGTACAGTAAATGACAAAAAAATCTTATTAGTAATTAAATTAAATGAAAACAAGTCTATAATAGAAAAACTATTATATTTTTGGTTATAATGTACAGTGGAACCTCAGTTTTCAAATTTTTTGGTACTCGAACTCAATTTCTTTGAAAAATTTGAGTCGGTACTCGATGTTTGCCTGGGTGCTGGTACTCTGAGAGAGAACTCTATCAACATCAGGGGCCCGAGACTGTTCAACACGCTCCCGCTACACATAAGGGGCATAACTGGCAAACCCCCTCACAGTGTTCAAGAGAGAACTGGATAAGCACCTCCAAAGGATACCTGATCAACCAGGCTGTGACTCATATGTCAGGCTGCGAGCAGCCGCGTCCAACAGCCTGGTTGATCAGTCCAGCAACCAGGAGGCCTGGTCGATGACCGGGCCGCGGGGACGCTAAGCCCCGGAAGCACCTCTAGGTAACCTCTAGGCTAGGGTGCTTGAAGTTTGTGTATACATGTAGAGGTCCACCGAGAGCGTGGCGTCGCGGCGAGACGCTGCTCAGTTTACCAGTGTCCTGCCTTAGTGAAGACTGCGTTTGAATTCTTTGTGAAGAATTTCATTGTTTTTTAGCTTTTTTGGTTTCTGAACATAAAAGTAATTATTGTCTATCATGCCATGGGTCCCGAGAAAGTCATTGGTTAAGTTCAACCTAAGAGAACAACTGTGAGGATGACCATAGAGCAAAAACAAGAGATCATTAGTAAACATGAAAATGGTATGCGGTGTGTTGAAATTGCTAGACACAAATGTTAACGATATGCTCTGTAATTGCTAAGAAAAACAAAATTATGAGTGCTAAATGGGCAACAGGTGTAACAACAATCACGAAACAAAGAACACAAACACTTGTTATTATTTGAATAATGAAAAGTTATAAATTTGGATAAATAATAAGCAGTTAGCAGGTGATAGCATTTCAGAGGCCATCATTTATGAAAAAGCATGAAGATCTTATAAAGAAAACCCCTGAAACGAGTGTTGCAGATACGAAAGAATTTAAGGAGAGCAGAGGACGGTTTGAGAAATTTAGAAAAAGAAGTGGTATTCATAGTGTTGTGTGGTATGGGAGAGTACCAGCTCAGATAAAGAAAGGGCTGAAAGATTTGTTTGCCATTTTAAAAAAAAATTTGATAGTGAGGAAGATATACCACAAGTGTTTGTGACAATATGGGGTTATTCTGGAAAAAATTGCCGAAGAGGACATACATTACCCAGGAGAAGATGTCATTGCCTGGACACAAGCCTATGAAAGATAGGCTAACTCTTGTGCTGTGCGGTAATGCGAGTGGCAATTTTAAAATTAAACCCTTACTTGTGTATCATTCTGAAAATCCAAGGGTTTTCAAAAAATATAATGTAGAGAAAAATAAACTGTGATGTGAAGGGCTAATAGTAAGGCATGGGTGACAAGGCAATTTTTTTTACAGAGTGGGTGAATGAAGTGATTTGCCCTTCCATCAAAAAATATATGCAGGAGAAAAGTTTGCCATTCAAAGCCCTGCTTCTCCTCAACAATGCTCATGCTCATCCTCCAGGCTTGAAGGATGCATTGTTGAAGGAATTTAGTTTTGTTACAATAAACTTCCTACCAACACCACTCCTCTAATTCAGCCTATGAACCAGAAAATCATTTCCAATTTTACGAAACTTTATGGCAGGGCACTTTTCCAGAAATGTGTCCAAATGACTGATGTCACAAACCTCACACTGAGAGAGTTCTGGAAAAAAACATTTTCACATTCTTGAGTGCTTTAAACCTCATAGACAAAGTCTGGGAAGAAGTGACTATAAAAACCATGATCTCTGACTGGAGAAATTTGTGGCCTGAATGTTGCAGAACGAGACTTTGAGGTGTTTGAGCCTGAACCTGAAGTGCCTCTTGTTGAGGAAATTGTTTCTCTGGGTTGGAAATTGGACTTGGAGGGATGGATGGTGCTGATGTGGAGGAACACAGCGAAGAACTGACCACCGATGAACTCCTAGCTCTTCAAAAGGAGCAGCAACAAGAGGCAGCTGGGGAAATTTCTTCATGGGAGGAGGAGGATGCAGTAAAGGATGTCTCTTCCTCAACAATTTAGAAATGATGTAAAATATTGGAAGAAATGCAAAGTTATGTTGAAAAGTCTCACCCAGATAAAACTTTAGCATGTCGTTGTGTTAACCTTTTTAATGACAGTGATGTCTCGCTTCAGACAAGTGTTACAACGTAGGGAAAAACGAGTGTCACTAGACAGGATTTAGTGAGAAAAACAAGCAGTAAGCGAGAAAAACAAGTAGTAAGCCACAACCAGGTCCTAGTGGTATGCCTGCAAAATGTATGAGAGTGAATACCCCAAAAATGTCATCACTTCCTGATGTTATAATGGAAGGAGACTCCCCTTCCAAACACTAACACCTCTCTTCATACCCCCATGTCCTCACCGTCTTCCATACGCCAACAAGAATCCTCAATAAGGGTAAGGTACCTATGAGTAGTTTTCTGTATAAAATGTATTTCTTAGTGTATATTTCATGGGTGTGAAATGGATTAATTCAATTTACATTATTTCTTATGGGAAAATTTGTTTGTTTTTGGTTTTCGAACCGTTTCTAGGAACGGATTAAAATTGAAAACAGAGTTATCACTGTTCTTTATTTCAATTACTAAATTAATATTGCATACTTGCAAAGATATTAAGTTTGTTGTATTTTTATATTCGCTTCGTTTGGAACTCATTTTTCTTTACATTCCATTACTTTAACAATTTGTTATATAATGTGAGTAAAAAATTATTTTGCTCGTTTAACAAATATTTAATGATTGTTTCGTGTATTGTACGTTAATATGTGGGAAGAGCACAATGTTTCCTTATTACAAATGATAGAAATTTATAAAACCTAAAAAATCTTTTGACAGTTATATCTGGATCTGATTATAATAATATGCTTTGGGAACATAGCCTGATATTGTTACTTTGACCATACAGTTTCTATTAGAAAATAGAAACTGAAAAATTATATTTATATAATTTTTCATTACCGTTATTTAATTTTTCATTACCCATTCAATTCCAAGCCTATTTTCTGGCCCAGAGTAACAATTTCCTCAACAATAGGCACTTCATTTACAGGCTCAAACCCCTCAAAGTCTAGTTCTAACACACATTCAGGCCACAATTTTCTCCAGCCAGAGATCAGGGTTCTTTGAGTCACTTCTGACCAGGCTTTGTCAACGAGTTTTAAAGCACTACAAATGTTAAAATGTTTTTTCCAGAACTCTTCGAGTTTTGTGTCATCAGTCACTTCAAAACATTTCCGGAAAAGTGCCCTTTCATAAAGTTTCTTAAAATTCCCAATGATTTTCTGGTCCATAGGCTGAATTAGAGGAGTGGTGTTAGAAGGAAGGAACTTTATTGTGACAAAACTAAATTTGTTCAACAATGCATCTTCCAAGCCTGGAGGATGAGCAGGAGCATTGTCGAGGAGAAGCAGGGCCGTGAGTGGCAAACTTTTCTCCCGCAGATATTTTTGTATGGCAGGGCATACAACACCTGGTTGATACCTGCTTGATGGGGTTCTGGGAGTTCTTCTACTCCCCAAGCCCAGCCTGAGGCCAGGCATGACTTGAGAGCTTGGTCCACCAGGCTGTTGCTTGGAGCGGCCCGCAGGCCCACATATCCACCACAGCCCAGTTGGTCCAGCACTTTTTTTTAGAAAACAATTTAATTTTCTCTTGAAGATGTCCACGGTTGTTCCGCAAATATTTCATCGTTTTTGGCTACATTCTGGTTTTTGGTGGGATTGAGTGTAAAGTATGGTGTCACAGTCAAAAGGTTACTCATGATTTACGTGGTGGACATGCACAACTAGGGTATGCAGTACAATAATATTTATATCAGTGGTGTGCCAAGAAACTGATATTGATGTTTATACACTTCATCCTCCATTGAAATTCTTCATTGAACATTCTTTCAGCGTCTTCAAAAGTACCACTTGGTTTATCAGTGACAAGATCACTCCTTTAAATCCATGTGTTGCCTCAAAACACAGCCAATGTATAGGTTTTTGTTATATTTTCCACGTGTGGTAGTACTTGGATGTGATATTATGTGATCCTTATGGAAACTAAGGCATCACTTTGAATGTTTTACATTTTTGTTCTAGGGTTTTCTGGGTGAGTACACCCCCTCCTCATGAAAGGAAAATGGGGTAATAATGAAAATACTTTGGAAATATTATACAAATTTCATAAATAGATTCGTCAGGTTTTATTAACCATATATCATTCTTTTCAGTTGGACGGCAGACACACACCATGTTAAGAATAAACCGCATTGAAATTACGCACAACATTGATGAAGTTCAGGCAGTGGAGGGTGTTGATGGACGAATATTCTAAGTTAAGGGAAATACAAGTTGTATAAAATTATAATTTTTTGTTTTCAAATAAATTTATGATTAATGAGTAATTTTCTTGCCATTTATCTAGCCATTTTACAGCTTAACTCTTGCTCCATGTTGAGTATAGTAAGCTATGTACTGTACTTATAAACAATTAAAACTGGGAACGTTTAACTGTAACATCAGTTGATCAACATGCAAGAAATAACAAAGTGCAGATAATAGGGAAGACAAAAACAAATACTGTACTGTACTAAGGGTTCTTCCAGATATATAAATGATTAGGGAGAACATTGAACCATTGACAATGGAGACGGGTAAAGGCTTTGAGTTGGGGAAGAGCAGGGTGCCCCGTGCATGCCAGCCCTCATACTGCAAGTGTGTGCTGCCCAGGCATTGCAGTTAGCTGTATAATGCTCATGAATAACTAGAATAAAATAACTAGACTAAACAAACTAGAATAAAAAAAACTCTGAACTACAATGTCAATCCTGACCTTAGAAGCTTCCTAGAAGGTTGTAACAGAACTCATGGGCATCACACCAGAAACAAATACCTACAGTATTTGATATTCCAAGAGTGGGACTAAACCAAAGCAGAAATGCTCTCAAATCAAGGGACCAAGAATGTGGAAGGATCTACCCAATCATGTAAAAGGCTGTACCTCAAGCAGTTTAAGAGTAAAACCAAGTGCTACTTAATTAGCTCCATGTAACCTACCTTACCCCTAAATGTCAACCCATGTCTTGCTTTCGTTAAACAATGCTGTTTGCTCCAACTTATACAATTGTTGATTTCTGCCATGTTCTCCCTTTTATTTTTTATTCCTTTTTTCAACAATTTATACCTAATCCCAATTACTATTAAGTTTTAGTCTGTTCCCCCCACACCTTGCCTGAAATGCTATGCATATTAGTGGCTTTAGGTATTGTATGTACTAGCTCTTATCAATAAATCCAACATTATATTTGTAAATCAACTATGTACTTTTCCTGAATAAAAATGATTTTTAATAATTTATTATTAAGAGGCTAATTTTTTCGACACTGTAAGAGGTGTTTGTTGATACTTCACAACAAGTTACTAGGCTTTTTGCATTTTAAAGATAATGGATATGGGTTGCCCCAGAAAATCAAGTAACAAAAATTACTTCAACAGTATTATCCTTATAAATAATTATGTAATATTCTTATTAAAAACGTTATTATGGTATGGCATATTAAATTAAGAAAGCATGTTTCTTGTACATGCCATACAAAAAAAGGTATGTCCTTATGTCCTGTGGCAAATGCACGAAGTGATATTATTTGTCTTTTTTATAGTATGTCATTTTCAAACTTTATACACTCAGTTTACTGCTGTCAATTACATCGTCTATATCAAATATATCTAGGCATATGGATGATTGAATGTAGCTACTGTCTCCCATGTTCGAGGCTCCTGATGTGCAAGGTGAATGTTACATCCATGGTAGTGTGGTGAACACAGTTTTTAATAAATATTGATTTAATGGTCCTGCAGCACAGTGATCTACATCTTCTGTTCACGCTCTAGAAATCCAGGTTCAATCCCCATGCGGGACAAACTGTTGTGAATATTTGCATCCTGGGTAAGGTCACTAATTGCCCTAGGAAAACTGCAATATCCTAAAATATATAATTGAGGTAGAACCACTCCTCCCCCTTACCCAAATATTGTATTGGTTTAGATTAAAACGAAATATTTATCAACTAAATACCTCTGTACGTGTGTGTTTTTTAGTGTTGTCTTAACCAGTTACATGGTAAACAGCATTGATAATTTTTGGGTATTTTTTCAAAGCTTTATAACATTGCTGAAAAGACAGGACAGCATGAGCGTAGCTCTTGTCCTATAACTATACTTGGGTAATTACACTACTAACAATTTATCACAAATAAGGTATGTCATACTGGAATGTAAATGTGTTAACATTGGACTGACTTAAAATTACAGCACTTCTAACCCTGCAAGTAGCTGAATTGAGAAAACTAGTCAGTGTGGTGTCTGTGTGATGCTACTTTGTTTGTAAATTATATACGGTATACTGTATTTAAAATTTCAATGGTACTTAATTTAACAGCAAGAGTAGTACAAGGATTGTGTGATTAGTTTCTTGGTGGGGGCATTATGTCTAAGTGTAGTATCTTCCAGGGTGGAAAGTGTTCCTCACGTGTGCAGAGCTCCTGCAGTCTAAACATTTTTACCAAGTGGCAATTTTTTGAACCCATTAGGTTTTACCCACCTGTTGTTGGTTCTGGGGATCAATGTCCTCATGGGCTGGTCTCAGCCCATGAGTGCCAGCTCTGTTTACCAAAAATGGCCCACTAGATACAGATGTGTTGCCAAAGCTTCAGCGTTCAAGCAAGCCCAACATCTGGGTCAACGTCCCCAGTTACATGGGGACGTTGGTCTCCTGGTTGGTGCCTTTCTTGTCATTCTTGAAATAGTGCAGTTTTAGTTTTGTGGTTTTTCTTCACCTATAGAGGTAAGGTAAGGTAATTATCAAAAGAAGGCACCAAACCGGGAAGGCTATGTAGCACCATCAAAGCGCAAAATAATCAGAGGGCGCTAAATATCACCAAAAATGCCAATACGAGAACAAAAACGCATAAGGCGAACAATATCAAAAGTATCCGATTCACCTAGAATTCTATCGAGGGACAAGTGACCGCGAGGGACGGTCGGAAAGCAAGACACACGCTCGTCCTGGAAGGCAGGACATTCAACAAGGATATGCACAACTATAAGAGGGACAATTCACTTATAGAGGGAATGACACTCATTTAAGTATGAATTTATTTTTCTTAGTGGTATATGACTTGCACAAACTATTATTTCAAAGCCCCCCATATATTCCAACGTTACATCGTTTTCTGTTTACGTTCCTACAATCCATTCTCTTTTTTTTCGTTTTCCAAAGCTTACATTATTGTATATAATGTTTGGCTAACGGAACATTATGATGTAATAATTTAAGTGCTTATAATTTACTGAGAAGCGCCAAGATTGCTACTAAAATGCGTCAAAGACCAGGGTTCAAGGAAGAGACCTGTGCCGTTTCAGACTCTTCCCCCCCCCCCCCCCTCTGGTGAGGCGAGGGACGATGCATGTTATGGACCCATGTAAGGGGAACCCGGGAGTCGCGCCAGTGCCACAGGGTGTGATTGCCGTTATAAGTGATGTCAGACTAAATGGTATTAGGTACTTTGAGCTCTGTAATTACTCCATAAACCTCAAGAATATTATAAGATATACTTATGTTGTACCCAGCTTACCGAAGGGGAGAGCTAATAAATCAGCCTTATATTTTCTCATCTGGCTTGGTCAAGAGTTGCTTGTTATTGTATTTGAAGTTGGTATCTTCTCCCCTGTATATGACTAACCTTCCTGCGAGATGGTAATATTAGATGAACTTATAGCTAGTTTTTTATTACACTAATCTTTCATATAGAATAGGGTAGCAGCACATTGCAGTGTAACCTAAGCCTGTTAAGAGATGCACTGTATAAGTGATCTAAATCAAGGATTGAAATACTTATTAATTTAACTTTTTATAACTTCAGTAAAATATTTTAGTAGAGTATTGATCTGTCAATAATCTTCGCTGACGATTTCACTAGTTTTAATTATTTAGCCTTACAATCATCCAAAATACAAAAATAAGGATCTATAAGTGAACCACATATTTTAATAATTTTGGTACTCCAAAGTATACACCCAAACCACAATATGCTAAAAACGTAATGCAACCTTTCAGAGTCCAGAAGCTTCCACTGAAACAATCTTGTGCATTAGAGAAGCAGAGGGTAAAACTCCTATACCACACACCGAGTAAGGTATTGCATGAAACCCTTGAGACTCCTTGAGGGTTCAGTTGAAGCCCAGGTTGTATTACATTTATAGCATATTGTCGTTACTGGCGTGTGCCTCGGAATAACCATTGTGCAGGCTCTAATCAACCTCGTGGCCTCCCCTGCAGATTTTCACTATACTTAGATTGAGAATAATAAATCAAAGGTAAGAGGGTCATTAAATATGCACCCAAACTCTTACAGATGCCTGTAGTAGTGAACAAGTTAAGGCACATCACCATTGTGTGAAAAATAAGGATTAATTACACGTGATTGAAACTTCATCCATAAATTTATTTAGAAGAAGAATCCCAAGATCTTCCCTCCAAGATGCTTCCTTTTCGCTTCTTCGTGATCCATAATACCACCCGACGTCGTCAAGACAACATATCTGAAAAGAAAAACACAATGATTATACGTCTACATTAATAATGTATAAAAAGTACTGGCTACCCTAATCGCTTAGGATTGTAGATTACCATGTGTGTGTGTTACAAGAAACCCATTGTTGCTTGTCTTGAGCAGCAGCTTCTTATCGCCCTCTCCTACATGTTTTCCATCAGTATCTCTCAGATGCACATCAAAGGCGTAGGAGGCAGAAGCTTCTCTAGTTCAATTTACAGATCAAATGATTTAGTGATTGTGAGCTATTTATTATTTACTAATTATTTATACTATTGAATAATACGGAAAAAATCACATTGAAAAAATTATGGAAAATTATATTCGTGGCAACTCCCACCCCATGGAGACCCTAGGGCAAATGCCACCGGCCTAACACTAAACCAACACCCATGAATTGCTAAATTTCATTCATTCAACACTGCATATAATATATATTTTGTTCCGTTTCCTTGTGATCTGGGAACACACTAATAATATTAGAAAGAAAAAAATTGAAGGAATAAATTTTTATATGCACACCACAAGGTTGTCACATTTAACAGGTGCACAGTACCAGTGTTCATGCAGGTATTTAGGTGTGTGTGTTAGTTTGGTGGTGGTTGGAATGAGTGGGTAACGATGTACTACACTCATCTTACAGGGAGCAGAAGGATTTGGAGTGGCCTGGAAACCAAGCTTCCAAAAACTTCATCCCACTAAAGGCAAGAGCTAGCCTCTGATATGGAATATACAACTGCTTAGATCCCAAGAAGTAAAGACAGGTTCTTAAGTGGTACATACAATGCTAGGTTTATGCTAAACTATGGGTACAGATGCATAGGCAACTAAGTTTTTTTTAGGGGGGGTGGGGGTGCTGCAAAATGCCCAAGAGATGACGTATAAATATATCCAGAGAATCACATAATTGGGTGGAGTGAGCAATGAGAGGCATATCTCCAAATAGTGAAAGAATAATAGGCATCCATCAATCTCAGGAGACTATAGAGTTGCACTCTGGAGTGGCCTCGCCAGAATAGTTGATAACTGGAAGATTAGTAATTATCAAGTGTTACCAAGGTAATTATGAGAACATTTAGTGATCTTAAGAAACTGAACAAATAAACCTTACTGAGAATGCTGCATTATCCAGGCTTAAATTAATTTAAATTTTCCAACCATTGTTTGCCATGATGCACTAAGCTTTGATATTGCAACATGCCTTACCCAACATTCTCTTTACATTTATTTTTACTATACTGCACTTAACAAATTTCTGCATCTAAATATTTATAAAAGTTTTCTTTTACTGAAAAATAAAACAAAATTGTCAACGTTGGGCAAAGCATAACAGCATTTAAATCACTCTGCCCCAATATAACTCGGCTCTGTCTGTTCAGAAGGGGATGTTAAAACTTGATAGTACAGCATCATCAAAACAAGTGTGGGGGAAGGGGGGGGGGGAAGCAGTTGAGCAGTTGTAAACGAACTGTTTCACAGTTTTCAGCTATCCATTCTATTACCATAGTACAGTACTCTTAATTCTATTAACACTATTTCTTTATAGGTTGTAGAACATTGCTTTATACATCAAAAGACTTATTTACCATTATACTTTCACAAATAAAAATGGCGAAAGCTTTTACATGCAACTGAGTGAACAACTGAAGTAGGTGGAACGTGTTAGGTAGCCAATGCCACCCTCAGAACACTTAAATGCTAACCAACCTAATTAATAAAATATTCTACAACCAAATTCCCTCTTCACTGTACTGTATTTAGGAATGCCATCAAAATTGTATGGTATCAACATTAGTGATGATAATAATCACCAGACGTGCACATAAATAGGAAGAAACTTACCCAAACTGACGCGAGGGAAGAAGGTTCGTTGTCCACTTCTCAATAGTATTAATTTTGACATCAAACCGAGGGGAAATAACACCACATTTGATAAGACGGCCAGTCAAGTTCACCACAATCTTGCCAGCTCGGTGATCATCCACAATTTCAAATTCTCCAATGTACCCTAAACAAGAAAGGTAATTGAATACTAAGAAGACTAATACAAATTTATATAAAAATCAAGGTCTGTTCCAATGAATACAGTACTATACATAAAAGTAACATTATCAACAACTATTATTACCCATTCCCATCCCCCCCCCCAGTTTTGCGAGGTAGGGAGGAATCTACAAAAAATGTGAAAGATTACACTTGTCCAATCGTCTTACACTTCACACTATATATCGTATAAATCAACACTGCCATTCTACATCAGTTATCCACAGCTTCACAAGGCCAGAAGCATACAGTTTCTTGCTAATAACTTCTTTCATCTAGCCTTATACACCAGGTATGAAATTAATTACTCATTACTGGAGCTGAATTACCCATATTAATTTAGTTGAAATTACTCAATTTCAACAACTAATTTTTCAAATTACTAATAAACTGAACATCCATTGAAACTTGTATGAATTAAAAAAAAAATAAATAGTGCAAACAAGCATGTGAAGATACTTTCATAAAATAAAAATAAATAAAAATTTTTACCTCTAATTTTTTTTTCAGCTTTCATCAGCTTTATCTTAACAACTAGGAGTATTTAAATTTTAAACTTACCATGTTTCATCATTACTGTCAGGAATTTGACGACTACTTTGGAGCATGGCCGAATCAACACCTGACGCTTGCCACGTTTTTCAGCATTGTTTATACTCCTCAGAGCATCTGAAAGGGCGTTCATTCGGACCATCTTGATGAATGGTTAGACCTGAAATATACAACATTTAACAAAATTAGAGAAGTTTTAATTGTAAGGCCATATCTTAGGATTAGGGCACAGTGTGAACATGATTCTTTGAAGCAAGTGTAAGCTGCTTTATATACAGGGAACAGGGAAAGCTGTGGTAGTGGTTTTGCATCTGTGGAATAGACCTTTTGAAAAATCACCCTGGGTATGGAAGATCCCAAAACTAACCATAAAACACTGATAACACCAGTGGCAAACCACATATTACTGTACCCATATTTTATATTAATATACGATTGGATAACGTAATATTTTGATCTTTACCCTTAGGTATAGCAAAGATTTAAAACTCCCACGGGTGTACAGGGCTCGCAACCTGCTCTTCAGGGCTCCAGTAAATGCACGCCATCTTGAAGAAAAACGTCTGCATCTCCCCTGGCTGTGGGAGCCTCAGTACTGAGAATGCAACTAAGCTTGTGCATGCAGCAGGAGCTCTCAGCACTGCTGTGCAGCTAGAGGCCACAGCATATAATAATGATAAATAAAATATGGTGATTATTTTATTGAGTCATAGATGATCCTAACTGCGAGGAAGACTACACACAACATGTAGGTATTAGTGAACAATGCTAGTTATGATGTTCACAGCTTGAGGCAGACAGCCACAGCACTAAGCCATTGTTTTATCCATGTACACACCATGAAATGACCTCATGCTCCTTTAGAATATAATCTTGTGGAAATGGATTCGTATTCACGTTTTAGTAACAAGAGTGTAATACTAATAGTAGTTGTGCTCTATGGCTAGTCTTAGCAATGTGCATCGTATATTTGAAGGCATTTTCTTGGATCAGGTAATACCTGATGAGGCATCATCTACTCAATCATGTGCTCCATGTTGTGTTTTGAATTCATCACCACACCGACCAGAAATGCTTGTGTGTTCTTTAAGGTGCATGCATAAAAATGTTGATATATATGATATGTGACATGAATACTGTGTTAGTACAAATATTATACACAGTATGTGATATAAACAACATTGATAACCCAATGCATGATTACAATTGTGGGGAAAAAAAATGGTAACACATTTACACTGAAAAAAATATGATATACTGTATTCAGTACGCTGTTACAATTTCATATAAACACATGCGGGACTGCTTAACTTGATAACCAGAAATAAGGTTATTAAACTAGCCAGAAACAGTACGCAATAGCGCATAAAAATGTAGTTATATATAACGTGAATACAGTATACATATACTAGTACAATAGTGTAATAACAGTTGCTCTCTACATGTGACAAATATGCACACCATAATTTTCAAACGTATCAATGCCCGCCATATCTTGAGGTTACTCTGAGATGATTTCTGAGCTTAGCGTCACCCGTGGCCCGGACCTCGACCAGGCCTCCTTTTTGTTACCCTCCAGGAAGCACCCTGTAGCACCTGTCTAACTCCCAGGTACTTATTTACTGCTAGGCAAACAGGGGAATCAGGGTAAAAGAAACTATGCCCATTTATTTTCGCCTCCACCGAGGATCGAACCCAGAACCTTAGGACTACAACGCGCTGTCAATTCAGCTGTCGGGCCCCCTCTATAGTATTTGATTACATAAATTTCTCGAATTACACACTTTTCAATATTACATAAAATCCATCATTGAAATAATAATGATTATATTTATGGCAATTGTCACCCCACGGGTTTCCCGGGGATAGCTTTGAGGAGAGGTGTTAAGTATTTGGAAGGAGAGTCCCCTTCCATTATAACAGCAGTGATGACATTTGTGGGGTACACACACACACTTTTGCTGACATACCACTAAGACCTAGTTATGGTTCACTGCTTGCTTGTCTTGCCAAGAATCTGTCTATAGACACTTGTTTTCCTCTACATTTTAACACTTCTCTGTAATGAGACATTACATTGTCTCTCAATAAATGATCTCTTGTTTTTCCTCTATCGTTATCCTCAACTATTTTCTTCAGTTGAACATTACCACTGACTTTCTTGCAACCCATGATGTGATACATAATAACTTATGTTCAGAAATAAAAACAAGCACAAAAACAATGAAATCACAAAGAATTCAAGCGCGATCATCACTAGGCAGGAGACAGCGGTAAACTAAAGTGCCTCTTGCTCGATTGGCCCGTAGGTGTATAAACAAACTCCAAAAACGGAGGCAAACTAGTACCGAATCAAAATTTTCAAAGAAACCAAGTCAAAAATACAAAAACAGGTTTCACTGTATATATATATATATATATATATATATATATATATATATATATATATATATATATATATATATATATATATTTGTTTACATTCCATCAAGAAATTCATGTTAACAAAAAAAAAAAGAAAACATTTGGATTTTTTTTTTTGGTGCACAAGAGGGTCTCATGAGAAGGCTGCAAAGTAACAGGGTTCAACCCATCCTTAGACCAAGTCCATTCCATCCAGCAGTCAACCCCAAAGACGTATTCATCAATTTTAACATGCTGTTCATTCAAAATAGTAATTCTCAAATATTGAATATTATAATATAACATTATGTGCATATTTATGCATTGGTTAGGTTAGGTGTTTAGGTTCTCTTGGCAATTATTTGCATTTGCAGTATGAGGGAGAAGCATTTACAGTGTTGTGGTTTGAACAAAAATAGTCAGTGAAGCACTTGTTCTGGAAGCGTTTAGACTTCATCGAGTCGTGTACACAGATAAACAGCAGGTTGAGTGGGTGCATGGAATGGACTTTGGCCTTTGTTTATGAGGACAGGCTGCAGGGTTAATGTTGAATGGTTCTTTAAAAATAAGTCACCAAACATTGAGACACCTCTCAAACACACCCAGATGCTAGTCTCTGGAACCAGAAATGTTATTCTAGGGGATACAAGTAACTGTGCCAAAACATTTCACCAATGGATTTTAAAAGCTCACTTTCCCCCAACTTAACCAAATCTAGCTTAAGTTAATGCAGCCTAACTTAAGTTTACATGGTTTTTACATTTAGAAAAGTAAAAATGCATGTGTACTGTTTGATCACACCCCATTCTAAGAGTGCTGGCAAATACTACAGATAGAAACAATATACTGTATAACTATACCATTCATGGTAACAAAGAAAATTCCCTTACACTTGTGTACAAAACTTCGGACTGTTGTTTTTTTGTAACAATTCTTATATGGTGTTACAATGAGTCTATAAGAAGAGACCTATTTTAGTCCACATGAATGCCAAATGTTTGGGGAACAATGTGTTTACTGGGCACTACCAAAGATGATTATGAGCAAGTGCTAAGCCAATGACTATACAGCAAGCACTACCAAAATACAGGTATTGTATTTAAATAAGATGGCTAAAATAGTAGTGATAATTTTAACTTCTATGTACACATTAGTGTGCTCCATGGGTCTGTATCCCATGGAGCACGAATATATAGTATCTAATGCACTATACTCACAAACCTTAGGTGATGTACTAGAAACAATTCTTTGTTCAGTCTCACGCATCAGTAAGATAAATTTCAATATGGATTTAAAAAAAAAAACGAAATACATATGAAATGTGAAATTCCAGTACATAAAAATGCCAGTGTACAGTGTTACCCTCCCTTATTCAGATGACATCTCAGTTACTCCTGAGAAAGTGCTGCACTTTTCAAGGGATAAGTGTCTCCCCAACAATGTGCATCATATGAATAAAAAGTCACTTTACCACATAGTTTGTATATTTTTAAACCTAACACATCACATGGCCAAGATTGTTTGAAGCATATTGTATCTGGGAGGAAAAAATAACTTCAAACTAAACTTAAGACAATTTACAGATAACCCGACAGCCTGGTTACAAATAACCAGGGCGTCTGACAGCAGAGTTGACGGCACTTCGGATTCATAGTCCTGAGGTTCCGGGTTCGATCCCCGATGGAGGCAGAAACAAATGGGCAAAAAGCGTCTTTCACCCCGATGCCCGTTATCTAGCAGTAAATAGGAACCTGGGAGTTAGACACTAGGACACTAAGCTCCGAAATCAAGATAACCTAAAGATAAAATGATCAATATGGGCTATGGTCAAATGGCACACAAGCATTTTAAAAAATCTTTCAAATTGTAAAAACTGTGTTCATTAGATTAGGATATATTAGCTTAGGCTCAGAAAGGCTACACTATGTTTGGGCTGTTAGGTTAGTACGTAGGTCATTATAGGTAGGTTTTAAAATTTGTTGGTCTTGGATACACTGACTTATCTGTGTACATGACTGCAACATGACTTTAGCAGGATAAATGGTATTATACAGAGTTGGGAACATTTATTTAATTAGGATTTTTTAACACATTTAAATATGGCAGCTTAAGTATAATGCTCAGGTATAATGGTATAAAG
Source organism: Procambarus virginalis (assembly GCA_020271785.1). NCBI lineage: Eukaryota > Metazoa > Arthropoda > Malacostraca > Decapoda > Cambaridae > Procambarus > Procambarus virginalis. The sequence goes on from WNGS01111181.1 coordinate 38,715,540, forward strand.
GCAGTTTTAGTATATGGTGCCATGGCAGTCCTTATGGTGCACACATGCCCCCATGCTTTATGAACAATTTGGCCTGGGTTTGTATCCTGGTCAGGGATTGACTAGGCATCAATCCTTAACTATATGCCTCTGTTCACCCAGCAGTGAACAAGTACCCAGTGGTTAAACGATTTGGCGGGTCGTATTCCAGATAAAATCAAGATTAAGACCTGCCTGAAATGCTGTTACAAGACCTAGAACAAACATTTTTCTAATTAAGGGATATTTTTTTTTTGGGGGGGGGGGGCAGGAAGTCTGTGTATGCATATTTAAGGCATATTGAGGTTCCCAAACATCACTATCGACTCCCAAAGACGTAAACCCACAATTGCTAAAGTCTTAACGTTACGTGAACAGAGGCATCGGGTGAAAGAAAACATACCCATCCATTTGTCCTTCCAGGGGAATCAAACCCGGGATATCCCCCCACTCGAGTCATCAATGCCAAGTGAAACTACGTGTAGTTCTATTACCGAGCTTGTCCCACGAGTCCAGTAATGACCAATGTGGAAACGTGATCATGTCTGACAATGCACACCAAAGTATACAAAATAATTTCACCAAAGTATACAAAATAATTTTAGTTTTGTTTGCTTAGAATAGGAATGATCAGGCTAGGTTAAGATAGTGTGGATGTGTAGCTGTGTAAGACGTTAGTTACCCTTGCTAAGACAAGACCTGCCCCTACACCCCCATACACGGTCACCTACACAAACATCACCTACAACAAAATAATTAAATTCAAAGAACTCTTCGAGCAGAATTATTTCATATAGATTAGGAGGTGGACCTCAGCAGCAGAATGAGTCGTATGGAAACATATACAATTATGGCCCCAGGATGTCAACAGCCGCGAGGTCCCCACAGAGGCTCACGTGTAGCTCAACACCTTCATCTCTACTCCTCTCAGGCACTCCCCCGCATATATTCCCTGGCCCTACAGCCTCCTGAAGGCGTGGCCGCCCACGAGGCCGGCCAACACGCCCAACACACACTATAAACACACAAAACACACCACAAGGGAGCTCACCCGACCCGCTCTCAGAATATGGCCGCACCAGAAAGAACACCCGCGGCCCGCCACCTTCACAATCTTATATGCTTTCTTGACTTTTATCATTATTTACGTTAATTCTATTGATTTATTAACATACTTACTTTCGTTTTATTTTTTAAATAGTTTGTAAGTGTAAATGAATCGTTATATGTATTATAAAGATATTAAGTGTTGTTGAATAAGCATCGAGTTGCGCACTGCACGTTCTCTTGCAGTTTGTATTTTTTTTTAAATTTTGTGAAAAGTATTCAATTCGTAAATATATTTACCGTGCCTAGTAAATATATTTGACGCATGATATGCATACACTGAGATATTGTCATCAGCGAAACGTAGGGGCGAGAAGACATAAATGAAGAATTCAAAATCAAAATCAAAATCAAAAAAATTATTCAGGTAAGTATGCATACATATAAGATGAGTTACAAACAAAATGGTGGATTTATAGATAGAGCTAGTACATACAATACCTAAACCCACTAATACACACAGCATTTCGGGCATGATTGAAATTCCGTCTTCTAGGACGCCATCCACCTTTCAGTAAGAAGAGAATAACAAGAGCAGATGGTGTGATACTGTATACAAAAGAACACCTAACTGCAACCAGCAATGTGGAATTAAACACCATGAGATCCTTAGAATCTGCATGGTGCAAATATACTAGCTCAAGAGTACGACTTAATCAAACTAGAAATGCTCTACAAATCAAGGGACCCAGAATGTGAAATGACCTTCCCAATCATGTTAAAGGCTGTACCTCTCCCAACCAGTTTAAGATAAAAACTAAGCACTACCTAATTAACTCCCTGTAACCTACCTTACCCTTAAATGTCAACCCATGTCTACTACTTTTGAACAATGCTGTTTGTCGACCAAATTGTATTTTTGCTATTTTTCTGCCATGTTCCCCCTTTTTTATTTTTATATGTTCTCAACACAGTTTATACTTTAATCTCAATTAGTATTAAGTTTTAGTCTGTAGTGTTTTTCCTGCCCGAAACGCTTTGCGTCATAGTGACTTTAGGCATTGTATGTACTAGCTCTATCTATAAATCCATCAATGTTTGTATCACACCTTGTATGTATGTACTTTACCTGAATAAACATTTGAATTTTGAATTTGAATTTGAAAATGGTAGCAAACTAACAATGGGAGTAACAGGGCAGACACAGCAACAACAGAGGAAGTTAATGATTTAATGATCTGCATAATGTGATAAATGCTGCAGCTGAAACCGAAGCCATTATAATGGGTGACAACCACGAGACAATAGACGGGGTGAATCTAACATCACAATTGCAAGAACAATTTCTTAACCTAATGCAGGACTCCTTTCTCGTGCAGCATGTGACAGAACCCACCCGAGGTAACAGCACTAGATCTTGTGTCCCTGAACCCGTTATGTGCCGCTGTAGACTGTCCACTACCGCCCACAAGATGGGTATGGGTTGCACTGCCGCCCACAGGATGGGTACGTGGTACACTACCGCTCACAGGATGGGTATGGGGTCCACTACCGCTCACAGAATAGGTATGGGGTCCACTACCGCTCACAGGATGGGTATGGGGTCCACTATCACTCACAGAATAGGTATGGGGTCCACTACCGCTCACAGGATGGGTATGATGTCCACTACCGCTCACAGGATGGGTATGAAGTCCACTACCGCTCACAGGATGGGTATGGGGTCCACTACCGCTCACAGAATAGGTATGGGGTCCACTACCGCTCACAGAATAGGTATGGGTCCACTACCGCTCACAGAATAGGTATGGGGTCCACTACCGCTCACAGGATGGGTATGGGGTCCACTACCGCTCACAGAATAGGTATGGGGTCCACTACCGCTCACAGGATGCGTATGGGGTCCACTACCGCTCACAGGATGGGTATGGGGTCCACTACCGCTCACAGAATAGGTATGGGGTCCACTACCGCTCACAGGATGGGTATGGGGTCCACTACCGCTCACAGAATAGGTATGGGGTCCACTACCGCTCACAGGATGGGTATGGGGTCCACTATCACTCACAGAATAGGTATGGGGTCCACTACCGCTCACAGGATGGGTATGGGGTCCACTACCGCTCACAGAATAGGTATGGGGTCCACTACCGCTCACAGGATGGGTATGGGGTCCACTATCACTCACAGAATAGGTATGGGGTCCACTACCGCTCACAGGATGGGTATGATGTCCACTACCGCTCACAGGATGGGTATGAAGTCCACTACCGCTCACAGGATGGGTATGGGGTCCACTACCGCTCACAGAATAGGTATGGGGTCCACTACCGCTCACAGAATAGGTATGGGGTCCACTACCGCTCACAGGATGGGTATGGGGTCCACTACCGCTCACAGAATAGGTATGGGGTCCACTACCGCTCACATGATGCGTATGGGGTCCACTACCGCTCACAGGATGGGTATGGGGTCCACTACCGCTCACAGAATAGGTATGGGGTCCACTACCGCTCACAGGATGGGTATGGGGTACATAGTAAATAAACAAAATTGTGTACGATGTAACTTAATGTATAAGTTCCGCTGTGTCACGCTGATCTGTACAGAACTGCAGTCAAGAGCCCACGTCAGTTCTACTCTATCTCTGCACCTCTCGCCTTGTTTTGGCCGTAAGTCCACATCGATCAGTTATTCTTTCTAGCGTTGGTGAGAGAAAGGTTACAGAGCCATTTGCTGGGCAAAGGGGCTGCTGCAGCCTAATTTTCTTTCACCAAAATAATTTAAATGTTAACTATCATATTCATATGCTTCTGAAGTACCACACTCCAATCTGCTGTGCTACAATTGGATGATAACAATTACATAATGAGTTCAGGAGGTACATGCGTTAAAAAGGTTGATAACTGGGTATTCCTCTTACAATGAAGTTGACGTGTTAGCAATTCGGGAAGTGTTGATTCCGCCTCTAAACAGTCAATCAACTGGTGTGCAAATTCCTGAGCATATTGGGCTCTATCATATCTACATTTGAAACTGTGTATGGAGTCTGCCTCCATCACATCACTGCCTAATGCATTCCATTTGTTTACTACTCTGACATTGAAAACGTTCTTTCTATTATCTCTCTGGCTCATTTGAATACTCGATTCTACCTGCCCGCCCCCTTTATGCCTGCCTGAGACCGTGCCTACCTTAGGTAGGGGTGTAGCACTGAAGCAACACATCTGGCAAGACGATCTGTTGCACGTTCGGCTTTCCAATATTATCAGGTTGGGGGACTGGCCTGTCAGGTGCCTACAAGTATTGCTACAGGAGGAGTCTCGGGGTCCGGTATGGGAAGATGAAGTCAATTGACCCGAGCGTTGAAGTGGACGACATCCAGGCCGCTCTACGTGTTAGGTTCCTGACCTGGTAACGCAACACAGGACCTCGTATCAGGTCCAGCTATCGTGGCTGGGCATTCTAGTTGCTGTATTTCAACTTTCTTGTGTTACGCTGCTATAATTGCCATCTATTGGGACATAGTCGCCTCACCTGCGTAATGCAACATGCTGTGCAAACTGTGGCAACACAAATCATACAGATAGAGATAATGGTGGGTGCTCTGCCGCATCTCGCCACCTTTTATGCCATGGCCCTCACAAGAGTAGCGGGTACCCCTCGACAAGAGCTGTTTCAGAGGTTGCGCGCTCTCAATCAGCCTACCGTTTCTTTTCGCCTCCTGGTTGGCCTCTTCACAGGTAGAAACTGGCAGACGTACTTTCCTGTCCCGGCCACATGCCTCATATGCCCAGGCTGCTAATCGATTTTCCTTCCTGGGTCGCCTCGACATGAACGAAAACTCCACCACGGATACAGACATGGACACTCAGTCCCGGCCGGAGCCCGGCACTCGTCACTTCCTACCTCTCCCGAGAGAAGCCAGCACCGACGTCGACGACACACCCGTCGATCGGGAGGTTCTGCTCCATCATCGGAGTAGAACAGAACAACGAATTCGTAATACTTGATTATCGGATAGTTCTGTCGAGTATCCTCTGGTCCCCCAGGTGCTTTCCCAGGGGGGCATTGTGACACTGGTGGAACATGAGGCCCAGAGTGAAGCACCCACCAGTCGCAGGCCCCGCCAAGAGGGCTCGCAAGCCGATCGCCGCTTCCGTCAGGCAGAAAGTTTCAGTTTAGTTCATTTATTATGCACCCCATACCCATCCCGTGGGCGGTAGTGGAAAGGGTTACAGAGGCACATAATGGGCTCAGGGACTGAACCCCACAATTCATTTTTTGATACCACACATTTTACTTACTATGTATGAGGATTTTATAGCTTTTTCTGGTGGTTCATCTTTTGGAGACGTCTGTGCACAGGTGGTCAGAAAGTTAGTTGCTGTATTTCAGGGATACTAGACGTGCCCCATCTTGAGAATACTGTCGTGTTTTGGAATTCCCGTTCCCTTTTTAAGAAGACGCAATTCCTACACAATTTTCTCGCCAGCTCACCACCGTTGATCGTGGAACTCTGTGAGACTTGGCTTACTGACGATCTTTCCTTCACGGTGCCGGGGTATTCGGTCTACAGACAGGATCGCCCAGTGCGGGGTGGAGGGGGACTTGCCCTCTTGGTCAGGGACCCGGGCCAGTCCTGAGCTCCTTGATCCGGATTTACTCCTTCCCGGGCGGGCATTTGGAGTTCATGTCAGTGAAGGTTGCCCTCTCCCATATGGGTGGAACACCTTTGGAGTTCTGAATAACCTTTGTCTAACCTTTGTCTGACCTCCAGTCAGATGTAGATCAGGTCTTTCTATGGGCTACAGAAAATAATATGGTGTTTAACGAAGACAAGTTCCAGCTCATGCGCTATGGAAAAAATGAAAATATAAAAACTGAAACCACGTACAAAACTCAGGCAAATCATAACATAGAACGAAAAGGCAATGTAAAGGATCTGGGTGTACTCATGTCGGAAGACCTTACCTTTAAAGAACACAATAAGGTAGCCGTCACAACTGCAAGAAAAATGACAGGTTGGATAACAAGAACTTTTCACACTAGAGATGCTATACCGATGATGACACTTTTCAAAACGCTTGTGCTCTCTAGAGTGGAGTACTGCTGCACAATGACAGCCCCTTTCACTGCGGGTGAAATTGCTGACCTGGAGAGCGTGCAGAGATCCTTTACTGCTAGAATCCACTCGGTAAAACATCTAAACTATTGGGACCGACTAAAGAGCCTAAATCTGTATTCCCTTGAGCGCAGGCGGGAGAGATACATAATAATTTACACGTGGAAAATATTAGAGGGGCTGGTCCCAAACCTGCACACGGAAATAACATCACATGAGACCAGAAGACATGGCAGGATGTGCAGAATACCCCCGTTGAAAAGCAGAGGTGCAACTGGTACTCTGAGAGAGAACTCTATCAACATCAGAGGCCCGAGACTGTTCAACACGCTTCCACTACACATAAGGGACATAACTGGCAAACCCCTCACAGTGTTCAAGAGAGAACTGGATAAGCACCTCCAAAGGATACCTGATCAACCAGGCTGTGACTCATACGTCAGGCTGCGAGCAGCCGCGTCCAACAGCCTGGTTGATCAGTCCAGCAACCAGGAGGCCTGGTCGATGACCGGGCCGCGGGGACGATAAGCCCCGGAAGCACCTCAAGGTATCCTCAAGGTAAGGTAAGGTTGTCTACCGGAAACCGTGAGGGAACTAGAACACTATTTTGGCCAGATCACGGATACCTGCTTCGTCATGGGTGACTTCAACCTCCCCGGCACTCATCATGCTATCGAGTCGCCTCAACAACACAGCCGGCCGAGTCATGTTCCAGTTTCCCCTTGATTCCCCAGACCTCTTCTTACTGACGCCGCCAGGTTTGGGAACCTGGATAGATGGGCATACTTTCACTCATTCACTTTCATACTTCACTTCACTTTCCCCATTTTGCATCCGCAAGATAACGTAAGCTTTTAAGGGCTGATAGATGTTAATCTTCTTGTTTGAGGAGCTGTTCACTTGAGACAGTTAAGCAAGTCCCAGCTGTGTCTGGGTACAAGTGACAGGATGAACAACCCTTATTGGGGAGTGTTGTACATGATGCTATGGCGGTATGTCCACTCACTAGATGAGTGGCGCTGCCCAATAAATTCGCCCCTCGGGGCAAAATTTAAAATTTAAGAGACTGCAGGATCCCCATGACCACAGAGTACGGTACTATCCCCCCCATCCGGTCTCAGGCAGCCGGCCGGAGGACATCCGACCCCTGGCCGTCGTCGTCCCTCAACCATCAACAACAAGACGCGAGTATTGAGAGAGAACAGTGCACAAGATGTCCTCTTGACTATAAGTTTACGGGAACTATACTTGTGTAACGGTTCTATTGTTATGTAAACTATGGTGACAATAAACCCAGACACTACATGAATATATATATCCTAATGAGAGATTCAAGGCTCTCATTACTTGGAATAAATTTCTTAAGATAGAGTGTGTTTCACAGCTTTAAGGCTGTATTAATTAATGAGCACTTAATGAAGTGGTGGTATTGCTGGAGTCAAAAGTGTAGGTTCTTTGTGAGGTGTTATGGTGTAGTGTAGGAGATATGGCAGTAAAGTAAATACAGTATTACTGTACTATATCATATAAAGAAGTAGATAAGATGACTCTTTTTGCAGTCATAATTATTATTTTTATACTGCATTTGTTTTTATTTCTTCCAGGCTGATGCCTCCTCCCCATATTTGAAAGTAGGGNTTGGGCTCTATGGTTATATGCTTGCTAGAGTCCAGGTTTCTTTTTTTGTACATTGCTTAAATTTTTTGTTTGCTATGGCTCCATAATTGGTTTCTAGGGCAAGTTTAGGGATTTAGGTAGGCTAAGAAGATTTTTGTTTGGTCGAGCTAGGAATGGAGTTTGGTTGGGATCTGGGGCTGTTTAGCTTGGTGGGGGTTAGATCAGATGTAAACTTGCTAGGCTTGCTGGTTACCACACACTGGACAGGGTCTGGTTACACAACTGATCGGGCTCCGTTACACAACTGGTCGGGCTCCGGTTAAATACTGGTCGGGCTCCGGTTACACAACTGGTCGGGCTCCGGTTAAATAACTGGTCGGGCTCCGGGGGTGTAATTGGGCTTTGGGTTGTGCATGGCCGGGCTTCAGTCGTGCATGGTTGTTTCTCCAGGGGTTGGTTTGTGTACTAGTGCTCCAGATTTGTTTGCTTTGGCCTCTATGGTTATATGCTTGCTAGAAGTCCAGGTTTCTTTTTTTGTACATTGCTAAATTTTTTGTTTGCTATCGCTCCATAATTGGTTTCTAGGGCAAGTTTAGGGATTTAGGTAGGGCTAAGAAGATTTTTGTTTGGTCGAGCTAGGAATGGAGTTTGGTTGGGATCTGGGGCTGTTTAGCTTGGTGGGGGTTAGATGAGATGTAAACTTGCTAGGCTTGCGGTTACACAACTGGACAGGGTCTGGTTACACAACTGATCGGGCTCCGGTTACACAACTGGTCGGGCTCCGGTTAAATAACTGGTCGGGCTCCGGTTACACAACTGGTCGGGCTCCGGTTAAATAACTGGTCGGGCTCCGGGGGTGTTAATTGGGCTTTGGGTTGTGCATGGCCGGGCTTCAGTTCGTGCATGGTTGTTCTCCAGGGGTTGTTTGTGTACTAGTGCTCCAGATTTGTTTGCTTTGGCCTCTATGGTTATATGCTTGCTAGAAGTCCAGGTTTCTTTTTTTGTACATTGCTAAATTTTTTGTTTGCTATCGCTCCATAATTGGTTTCTAGGGCAAGTTTAGGGATTTAGGTAGGGCTAAGAAGATTTTTGTTTGGTCGAGCTAGGAATGGAGTTTGGTTGGGATCTGGGGCTGTTTAGCTTGGTGGGGGTTAGATGAGATGTAAACTTGCTAGGCTTGCGGTTACACAACTGGACAGGGTCTGGTTACACAACTGGACAGGGTCTGGTTACACAACTGATCGGGCTCCGGTTACACAACTGGTCGGGCTCCGGTTAAATAACTGGTCGGGCTCCGGTTACACAACTGGTCGGGCTCCGGTTAAATAACTGGTCGGGCTCCGGGGGTGTTAATTGGGCTTTGGGTTGTGCATGGCCGGGCTTCAGTTCGTGCATGGTTGTTCTCCAGGGGTTGTTTGTGTACTAGTGCTCCAGATTTGTTTGCTTTGGCCTCTATGGTTATATGCTTGCTAGAAGTCCAGGTTTCTTTTTTTGTACATTGCTAAATTTTTTGTTTGCTATCGCTCCATAATTGGTTTCTAGGGCATGTTTAGGGATTTAGGTAGGGCTAAGAAGATTTTTGTTTGGTCGAGCTAGGAATGGAGTTTGGTTGGGATCTGGGGCTGTTTAGCTTGGTGGGGGTTAGATGAGATGTAAACTTGCTAGGCTTGCGGTTACACAACTGGACAGGGTCTGGTTACACAACTGATCGGGCTCCGGTTACACAACTGGTCGGGCTCCGGTTAAATAACTGGTCGGGCTCCGGTTACACAACTGGTCGGGCTCCGGTTAAATAACTGGTCGGGCTCCGGGGGTGTCAATTGGGCTTCGGGTTGTGCATGGTCGGGCTTCAGTTCGTGCATGGTTGTGCTCCAGGGGTTGTTTGTGTACTAGTGCTCCAAATTTGTTTGCTTTGGGCTCTATGGTTATATGCTTGCTAGAAGTCCCAGGTTTCTTTTTTTGTACATTGCTAAATTTTTTGTTTGCTATGGCTCCATAGTTGGTTTCTAGGGCAAGTGGAGGGATTTAGGTAGGGCTAAGGAGATTTTTGTTTGGTCGAGCTAGGAATGGAGTTTGGTTGGGTTCTGGGGCTGTTTAGCTTGGTGGGGATTAGATGAGATGTATACTTGCTAGGCTTGCGGTTACACAACTGGACAGGGTCTGGTTACACAACTGATCGGGCTCCGGTTACACAACTGGTCGGGCTCCGGTTAAATAACTGGTCGGGCTCCGGTTACACAACTGGTCGGGCTCCGGTTAAATAACTGGTCGGGCTCCGGGGGTGTTAATTGGGCTTTGGGTTGTGCATGGCCGGGCTTCAGTTCGTGCATGGTTGTTCTCCAGAGGTTGTTTGTGTACTAGTGCTCCAGATTTGTTTGCTTTGGCCTCTATGGTTATATGCTTGCTAGAAGTCCAGGTTTCTTTTTTTGTACATTGCTAAATTTTTTGTTTGCTATCGCTCCATAATTGGTTTCTAGGGCAAGTTTAGGGATTTAGGTAGGGCTAAGAAGATTTTTGTTTGGTCGAGCTAGGAATGGAGTTTGGTTGGGATCTGGGGCTGTTTAGCTTGGTGGGGGTTAGATGAGATGTAAACTTGCTAGGCTTGCGGTTACACAACTGGACAGGGTCTGGTTACACAACTGATCGGGCTCCGGTTACACAACTGGTCGGGCTCCGGTTAAATAACTGGTCGGGCTCCGGTTACACAACTGGTCGGGCTCCGGTTAAATAACTGGTCGGGCTCCGGGGGTGTTAATTGGGCTTTGGGTTGTGCATGGCCGGGCTTCAGTTCGTGCATGGTTGTTCTCCAGAGGTTGTTTGTGTACTAGTGCTCCAGATTTGTTTGCTTTGGCCTCTATGGTTATATGCTTGCTAGAAGTCCAGGTTTCTTTTTTTGTACATTGCTAAATTTTTTGTTTGCTATCGCTCCATAATTGGTTTCTAGGGCAAGTTTAGGGATTTAGGTAGGGCTAAGAAGATTTTTGTTTGGTCGAGCTAGGAATGGAGTTTGGTTGGGATCTGGGGCTGTTTAGCTTGGTGGGGGTTAGATGAGATGTAAACTTGCTAGGCTTGCGGTTACACAACTGGACAGGGTCTGGTTACACAACTGATCGGGCTCCGGTTACACAACTGGTCGGGCTCCGGTTAAATAACTGGTCGGGCTCCGGTTACACAACTGGTCGGGCTCCGGTTAAATAACTGGTCGGGCTCCGGGGGTGTCAATTGGGCTTCGGGTTGTGCATGGTCGGGCTTCAGTTTGTGCATGGTTGTGCTCCAGGGGTTGTTTGTGTACTAGTGCTCCAGATTTGTTTGCTTTGGGCTCTATGGTTATATGCTTACTAGAAGTCCCAAGTTTCTTTTTTTGTACATTGCTAAATGTTTTGTTTGCTATGGCTCCATAGTTGGTTTCTAGGGCAAGTGGAGGGATTTAGGTAGGGCTAAGAAGATTTTTGTTTGGTCGAGCTAGGAATGGAGTTTGGTTGGGATCTGGGGCTGTTTAGCTTGGTGGGGGTTAGATGAGATGTATACTTGCTAGGCTTGCGGTTACACAACTGGACAGGGTCTGGTTACACAACTGATCGGGCTCCAGTTAAATAACTGGTCGGGCTCCGGTTACACAACTGGTCGGGCTCCGGTTACACAACTGGTCGGGCTCCGGTTAAATAACCGGTCGGGGTGTCACTTGGGCTTTGGGTTCTGCATGGTAGGGCTTCGGTTCATGCATGGTTATGATCGAGGGGTTGAATGCTAGTGCCTCATGTTTCTTTGCTAGATAATGGTTTTTCTTTGCTATGACTAAGTACATGTTTGTTTTCTAGAGCCCCATTGTATATTTGCAAGAGTTCTAGGTTTCTTTGCTGTATGGGTTCAATTGTTTGTTTGCTTTGGCTCCAAAGTTGTTAAGGCAAGGAGGTGGGTGGCGGTTGTTAGGTAAGGCTAAGGAAGGATTTGTTTGGTAGAGCTAGGGAGGGAGTTTGGTTGGGCTCTTTGGCTGTTTGTTTGGCTTGGTGTGGGCTGGATGAGTTGTTTGGATGCTAGGCTTGTGGTTACACAGCTGGTTGGGCTTCGGTTACACAACTGTTCAGGCTCCGGTTACGTAACTGGTCGAGCTCCAGAAGTGTCACTTGGGCTTCGGATTGTGCATAGCCAGGTTTTGGATGTTGTTTTAGGTTGTTCATGCTAGACTTGAGGGTACACAACTGGTTGGGCTTGCAGTTGGACAACTGGTCAGGCTTGTGGTTACACAACTTGTCAGGCTTGCGTTTACACAACTGGTCAGGCTCTGGTTACACAACTGGTTCGGCTCCGGGGGTGTAAGTTGGGTTTCAGGTTGTGTATTTGGGCTTCGGTTCATGCATGGTTGTGCTTCAGAGGTTTTGTTCGGTTCGTTCATGCTAGTCTTGCAGTTACACAACTGGTTGGGGTCCGGTTACACAACTGGTCAGGTTTCGGGGTGCACAATAAATTACCACTCGCTGGTTGAATATGGGATGCTTAATGAACTATCCACCTCTGGCGTCAAAAAATCAATGAAGTGTGCAACTACGGTCTAGTTGCAAATATTGTATTGTTTGCACCATCTTGAATCTATTCGTTTTGTATTAAGAGACAAAGCCCTCGCTGATAGATAATAATAAGATATACAACATTATAAGCTGTGCGCTAAGCACGTCAGCCCACATTTAATATCTATATAACAATAATAATAGTAATATTTATTCAGGTAAAAGTAAATACAGTAGATTCAAAAAGTTACAAGCATAATGGATTTCTAGATAAAGCTAGTACATACTATGCCTAAAGTCACTAATACGCAGTGTTTCGGGCATCTCCCTATAATGATTTTAGTATAGATACTAATACGCAGTGTTTCGGGCATCTCCCTATAATGATTTTAGTATAGATATTTTGATATGATTTTGCAATATGAAAGATGTTAAGACAAACTTATTTAATTCATTCAATTGAATAAGGATAAATCGCCTCGCTTATCTGAAAAATACTATTGTATTATTAAAATAGAATACTCATGTGCCATCTTATTATTCTCAATTTCTATTGGGCATTTTTTTTATCTTGAAAGACGAGAACCGAAGCGAACACACGCCAGCGCATATATGTGTTTTGTAATTGCGTTTTTGTCTACAACACATACAGTACATGCGTTTTTGTCTACAACACATACAGTACATGCGTTTTGTCTACAACACATACAGTACATGCGCTTTTGTCTACAACACATACAGTACGTGCGTTTTTTTCTACAACACATACAGTACATGCGTTTTTGTCTACAACACATACAGTACATGCGTTTTTGTCTACAACACATACAGTACATGCGTTTTTGTCTACAACACATACAGTACATGCGTTTTTGTCTACAACACATACAGTACATGCGTTTTTGTCTACAACACATACAGTACATGCGTTTTTGTCTACAACACATACAGTACATGCGTTTTTGTCTACAACACATACAGTACATGCGTTTTTGTCTACAACACATACAGTACATGCGTTTTTGTCTACAACACATACAGTACATGCGTTTTTGTCTACAACACATACAGTACATGCGTTTTTGTCTACACCTCGTGTATACAAAAGGGTTCCTTTGTTTGTGAACGAACTGGACTTTTGTGTACTGAACCGACGTCCTCCAAACCGATTATATACGATTCGACCCGTGCCCGGCTGGCTGGAGGTTTGTGGCTGGTCGGCCATTATTATTATATATTATCTTGTACCATCTGATTACTCGCATTAATTTATTAGCAAATTCTATCGTCTCATTTCGGTTATATTATTGCCTTGGAAAATGAGAACAGCAAGGGACACAAGCCAGCTTAATGTGTGTACGAAAGGGTTCCTGTATGTACCTCCAGAAGGGGGAAGATGGCGGCCATCAGGTGGCTGAGGCCGGCGGTGCTGGCCTCCAGGACCCTCTGCGGTGGTGGTGAGACACTTCATACATAATTGTAGCACCGTAATGATGGTGTGGCTGGGTAATGTGTCTGGTGCAGTGTGGCCATGTTATGGCGTTTCCCTGGCTAGTGTGGAGGACTGGCCAGGGGTACAGCGAGGCTTGCCAGGGGTACAGGGAGGCTTGCCAGGGGTACAGGGAGGCTGGCCAGGGGTACAGGGAGGCTGGCCAGGGGTACAGCGAGGCTTGCCAGGGGTACAGGGAGGCTGGCCAGGGGTACAGGGAGGCTGGCCAGGGGTACAGGGAGGCTGGCCAGGGGTACAGGGAGGCTGGCCAGGGGTACAGGGAGGCTGGCCAGGGGTACAGGGAGGCTGGCCAGGGGTACAGGGAGGCTGGCCAGGGGTACAGGGAGGCTGGCCAGGGGTACAGGGAGGCTGGCCAGGGGTACAGGGAGGCTGGCCAGGGGTACAGGGAGGCTGGCCAGGGGTACAGGGAGGCTGGCCAGGGGTACAGGGAGGCTGACCAGGGGTACAGGGAGGCTGGCCAGGGGTACAGGGAGGCTGGCCAGGGGTACAGGGAGGCTGGCAGGGGTACAGGGAGGCTGGCCAGGGGGCTACCACCACACCGGGGACACTGTCTACACTAAACAAATGGAACACTGTAAAGTGAGGCGGTGGAGCCAGTCTCCATATACAGCTTCAATATAGACGTGACAAACCCATATAGGCTCGGGAACTCGGGAGTGGGGTCCCTCGATTGTTTCAAGCTTGGGTTGGACATGTATATGAGTGGGATTGGTGGTTATAAATAGGAGCTGCCTCGTATGGGCCAATAGGCCTTCTGAAGTTGCCTTTGTTCTTATGTTCTTATGAACAACAACATTGGGGGTTTAGAGGCGGGGCCACAGAGCAGCCTATTTGCACAATTAGGCAAGTTCTACTCCTCCACCCAACCCAACCCACTCGTGAGCCTATCTAATCTAGATCCACCTACACCTTTCCCACCCCACCCTCCTTTTTCCCTACCCTTTTCCCCATCCCCAAAGACTGGGGAAAAATCTGAGAGTAAATTCATCGGCTAAAAAAGGCTGACACAACATCTGCGGTGCATGCAAAACCTTCTGGGGTACAAATCTCGAGCTATATGTACAACCTACATAACACTTAACCTCGATTATGCAGCTCTAGCTAGGAATTTATCTAAAATAAAATTAAATCATCAACTAGAAAATGTCTTAACATTTCGTGCTGTCGGCGAAGCACAAAAAACTTATCCTATGTGCTTTCGGCGTTACGCGAGCCTAAGTGGTAAGACCTAAAGTGTATACTCTTTTTACTGTCCTGACACTATTTGTAGGCCTACATATTTAAATTTGGTATCGCTGTGTTCGCAATAGAATTGTCTATAAGAACATACATATAAAATGCTGCCAAAGCATAAGGAATATCAACACAAAATAAAAATCTATTGACATCACATGCCGAGAGCGCCAAACAGCAACAAAATGTTTCCACTCTTAGTGATTGCGAAAACCACATTTATCCTACATCGTTGATTATGGTGTCATTGGAACCGCAATGATTATGGTGTCATTGGAACCAAATCCACGGACATATGCATATAAATATAGAATCAATGTCGCAACTGACCCACAAGAGTGTGGGAAGTGGCTGAAGTGTTACCCGCGGCGGCAT
The DNA here is from genome assembly GCA_020271785.1 of Procambarus virginalis. NCBI lineage: Eukaryota > Metazoa > Arthropoda > Malacostraca > Decapoda > Cambaridae > Procambarus > Procambarus virginalis. The sequence goes on from WNGS01111181.1 coordinate 38,730,970, forward strand.
ATCGGGCGAAAATGCATCGAAAAGTGTATATTCAATTCACTGTCCCGACATTATTTTTGGATGTACCTATTTAATTTTTGTACCAATGTGTTCGCAATAGAATGTTCTAGAAGAACATAAGTATAAACCGTCACATAAGGATGCCTTCGACTTGCAAAAAACATAAAAACTACGTCGATCGTACTCGTCGTGTCAATAATACAGTTGTTATACCAAGATGATTCACTGCCATGCCATTTTCTTTCATAAGCTCTTAGGTTATTAGAAAAAACGTAAATTTCATGGTGAACATTTCTAAACTATCCCAAACAAAATCGCATAATAAATCAAATTTATACAAATATTTTATCGCGCAACGCGAGGCGGCGTTGACTGAGCAGAAACGAGAGAAAAATATTGGTCGCCGGGGTGCGGGACGAGAGCCCGAAAGTGTTAAGATATGTGGGAAAGAGCTGAAGGCTAAGAGAACTAACCAGGCTACAAGAATGTACCGTGTGTATGCTGTACTGTATACAGCATGTCACCCCTGTGTATATTCCTTACTGTATACAGTATGTCACTCCTGTGTACAGCATATATCACTCCTGTGTGTATGCCCGACTGTACAAGCATGTCACTCCTGTGCATGTGCCTGACTGTACACAGCACATGTTACTCATGTGTGTATGCCTTACTGTGCACAGCATATGTCATTTTTGTGCCAATCTGACATGCATTTATACATGTTTTTTATATATGAAGCAGTTTGAACAAATCCACAAGGGCCATGATGAGGATCCTCTCGGATGTAGGTTCGAACCTATGTCCAAGAGGATCCCAATCGCTGCCTTAATCGACTGAGCTACGACATGGTAAAAGAATTGCAACCAGAAGTTAATTTGAAACCTTTGTGGATTTGTTCGTTTGATGCATCACGCTATTGTGATTTGTGTGTAACGAAGAGGTTTGTTCTTGACGTGACTGTAGTGTGCACTGAATATTAATTTATATTAATTTAATGGTGAATTTTTTGTGAACATTATTTTTAATTTCAGAATTCATTTTAAAACAAGCATCAACCAAATTACCTCTGGTGACACAAGTTAACAAATTAAGGACTGTCTCCAATGTTGCTACAGTATTGCAGAGAAGTGCTCAACACCCTAATGTGCAGCAAGAAGTTGTTGTTGACACAGACAAGGCAGGAGAGGAATTAACTAAATGTAAGCATCTGCACCACTTTATAATTATTATTTATTGCTGCTGCTGCAGTATTGGGAAAATTAATGGAGCAATGAAGAGATTCAAACCCTTGACCCGGGTACTTCCAAGTACTATTTATACAATATACCTTTTGACTCATGTTAAAAACATGAGTAGTAAATTAAGTCTTTTTGCCAGGTGATAGGTTGAGTTTGTATTTGGCTGATTATTGGGTAATGGGTTACCTGGTTTGTGTCTTAACATTGC
>WNGS01111181.1:38738648-38797392 GCA_020271785.1 Procambarus virginalis
GATAATCACTTGAATTCTTTGTAAAGAAATTTCATTGTTTTTGTGCTTTTTTGGTTTTCTGAACATAAAAGTTCTTATTATATATTGCACCATGGGTTCCAGGAAAGTCAATGGTAATGTTCAACTGAAGAAAATAGTTGAGGATGACGATAGAGGAAAAACAAGAGATCATTCATAGTGAGACAATGTGATGTCTCACTACAGACAAGTGTTAAAATGTTGGGAAAAGCAAGTGTATAGACAGTTTCTTAGTAAGACAAGCAAGCAGAGAGCCCCAACCAGGTCCTAATGGTATACCTACAAAACGTAAGAGAGAGTTCCCCAGAAATGTCATCACTGATGTTACAGTGGAAGGGGACTCCCCTTCCAAACACTAACACCTCTCCTCCTCACCCCTTCCTCACTGTCTTCCATATGCCAACAAGAGTCCTCAATAAAGGTAAGGTACCTAAGTATTATTCTGTATAATATGTATTTTTTAGTTAATATATTTGAAGGTGTGGAATGGATTAATTCAGTTTACATTATTTCTTATGGGAAAATTTGTGTTTTTGGTTTTCATTCTGTCTCTGGGAACGGATTAACTACGAAAACTGAGGTACCACTGTACAGTATTACAACAGTACAAATTGGCAATTAGAGAGGCATGTGTTGTGTTAATAAAATGTAATAAGGAATTAAAATGTTGAAGATTTGAGTGCAGAAGTAAATAAATACAAGATTGTATAGAAGATAAAGGAATGCTTTGGGCATTGGGTAATAGTATACTGATGAGTTTGAGGGGAACGACCAACAGAAAATGGCCATTCATCACATGTAGAAGTAAAGATTCAGTTTGAATGGTGTACAAGATATGGGAAGGGACAAGGCTGTGTGTGAAAGTAGTTTGTGAGGGAGTGAATATTTGTTTCTACTCTATTTCAATTCATGAGGAGCACTGTACACTATATGAAACAGTAAGGTGCTGGATTGTGGTTAAACTTGTCTGTGTGTTATATAGTGACTGGCACAGCAGGTGGACAAGTGATATACAGTGTAACTCCCCTGCATAACTGCAACAAAACCTGCTGGCCAACATCTATATGGGTGAGAGTCTAGCTAAACAAAGAGGGGGGGGGTGGGGGTGGTATGGGCTTAATGTGTAACCTTTCCTACTTTTTGATGATAAACTTTCACATTAATAAGCATTATTTTTCTCCCTTGTCAAGTTATTTAGGATGGAATAGTATTGTCTAGAGAATGGTGTAAATGTTACTGTGTATGGGTGTTAAAGGTAGTGAGACACACTACCTCATTTGTTATGATAAGCGTTTTGCAATGGGTTTGAATGTAACATTGAGTAATTTTTAAAAGAACCAATACCTATAAAATAAACATAATACTTATTATTTACTTCATATAGAAAATAAATGGCATTTAGGAGTTTCATTTTACATGCAAACAAAGTTTTTTCATGCTGGTCCTTGGAAGGTTGTCCATAACTGTATGAGGATGAATTATTACCACTGCTCTGACCCACAAATATGAAGGGCTGCAAGACTTCTCAGCTGGTGACTTACTTCTTCAGTTAAAGCTTTTTCTTACTTGGTAGCATTGACAAGATCTTATTACTACTAACACATATTACTTCCAGGTAAGACAGACTAAAAATATAAAGGTGCTAAAGTTAGACTGAACCATATTTTGTAGGCCTTTAACTTCTGCAGCTCTTTCCTACTTCATAAGCTTCTTGACCACTTCTGCTCATTTGTCAATGTTTGACTTTGCTGTTTATATATCGTCTTATGTAAGAGGCTTGGTTTAACATTCAAAGTAATGTATAATCTAGATATTTATTAATAAATGTGTAACCATTATTATTGTTACTATGATTTTGAATATTAATTAAAACAAACTTTTCAGTGGATTATTGAACATGAGCACTCTGTCAAATGCTCTATCTGACTCGAGGAGTTTGGAAAGCGCTGCATCACCACTACCTGCTCCTGCATATTGTCAAAAAAGGCACACGCATTGCTCTCGAGGAACAATACCTGTGCCATACTCGAATAACAATTATCATCAAACAAGACACAGAAACCTAAGTTGGGCCAGTAATGCTTCAGAGAGAAAGTTGGAAGAACATGAACCTCTTAATCTCAACCCAGACAATGCACTCATTTGCCCTCGAGTGAGCAGCCTGAGTGGCGCTCGTCCTCGAAGGCGTACTTCTCTGCCTGAAACAAGCCACTTGCACCATTCTACTCCTCTTCCTCGTCGTCGAGAAGCATGGGGCCGTGCCTACAGTGAGCAAGAGCAAGCCCAGGAACTACAAGAAGCTGCTACTGATCCACTTGAAATACTTGATTGTAGCACTGGGTATGTACAATACCATAATTCAATAGGTTTATATAATGTTAGATTTATGTGATAGAGATACTAAGCAAGGGTTAGTAGGATTAAATAGCCTCTGAATAAAATGTACTTCCAGCAGTTAGAGCTGGAGTGACCTTTTCTCCTTTTCCTCCTTAACCCCTTCAGTGATCTTGCAGGGATGTTTGTACACATCCCTGCAGTGTTGGTGCCTAGAATGTTGTCTTTCCTCACTGTATAAAAGTTTGGGCTGTGACACAGTGGATACCTTTGGTGGAGTGCAACTAAGTAATTCTGCTCAACATGTCTGATAATAGTTTGAAGTCTTGATTAAAAAAATGTGTATACACGTGTTGGCCAAGTAATGTGGATACTGTATATTACATTCTATCATTTTGATGTCATACACAGTGAACAATGCCATTTTAGGGAGGACACTCATTGAGATAGTGGTAACCTACAGGCACTAACATATTAAAATCACACACAAATTCCCTTCCTAGAGTAATGCACAGGATAGAATATGCTAATTGACTATGGAAGTGTATTCCTTGATGCTAAATGAAACTTTTGAATATTGTTGCAGACATAACATAAGGGAAATATATATTTCAATTTTATAAATATTTCAGAAGTGATGTATTCATAGAAGATCCTCAGGATGGAATTGAAAACCCTTCTGAAGATCCTCATGATGTAGTTGACACTGCTCAATACAGTTTTGGTGTAAGAGCTGAAGCATTGCCAGAGCACATGAGTAGAGAATCTCCTTTGCGCATGACTGGTGGAAATTCGTCAGCATTGATTGGTGAGGTTCAAAGAGGAGGAGACCATGAAGGTATATTGCACTCACAAAGCAGTACAACCATTATACTGGAATATGAAGAGGAGGAGTTGAATGGACCACACATGGCCATTAAGAGACAAAACTCGGCCCCATCATCAAATGAAACCCTTGAGAAAATTGATGGTGTAAGAAAATTTTTACAGGTAAGCATTATTTTGCATTATATGTATATAAAATGGACCCACAGTGTAATGAGCCTCACCCCCCCTATTGAATCCCCACATGGGTCAAACTGTGTTCAGTGTAAATTCAGTAGATCTTACAAATGTTTGTTTTTTGAAGGTTGTTCACCTAAAGTTGTTGGGACGGGGTTGTGTTAACAGCCGACCTAATCTAAATGTATACTGCTGTACAGTACAGTACTTGTAATCTTTTAATCGAGCTCAAATACCAAATTCATTGTATGTAATGAAGTACCTCTTTCTGGTGGAGCCCCATTGGCTTCCTATAGCTATCTCACCGAGATTACTCCAATATTCCATTCACATGGGAACCAAGGAGACTAGATCAACCTAAAGAGTATCTACCGAAACTGTCGCTGTGGCACGCAGGTAGTGGTGAATCTGTCACCAAACATAACAAATGATGCACCCATCAGCAAAATCAACCAAACATCAATAACCAAAGGACCCCTTTGGAAGCCTGCCAACTCATTCTTTGCCAGAAGAGGAGACAGATGCAAATTAAAAATATGGCCAATTGAGCCAAAGGAGCATCACCACCACCACTGGAGGAGAGCATGAAGCTCATCAACCTGACAACCAGAGGCAAGACATAGCAAAAACTCTGGAACTAACCACTGGGCACATGCACTTTGGAGCACAAAAAGCCAAGTTCACACAACAAAACCAGACAAAATGTGAAGTGAAGCAAATACTATAATGAAACAGTGCACTAGCAAAAATGGTCCCCACAGGACAAGTCCTAAGATGTCCTGCACTTAGCTTAGAAGCTCTTGGACTTGCTGCAAGATGTGACAAAGGAGCACTGCTGTGTTGCTCAAGGCTATGCATAAGCAGAGGAACTGATCTGATAGCTGATGCTGAACTGACCTCTGGGCTGCCTGGTGGCAGCATTTTGGTACTAACAGATTCTAGCTAGTTTTTTGTTTTGTTTGTTTTGAATTATTTGGAGAATTGTTTGGTAGTTTAGTAGCTTTTGAATCTTGTGACCCTCAGCCGTTTCCTGTAAAGCTTTGCTGACTTTCTGCATGCTTTCCTGGTGAAATGGTAGAATGTCATATGCTCCCTGCACCTTATGTGAGGGTACAGGTTTTGGCACTGACCTCCAGTTGTCCAGAGGAATTCATGCAACTGATATAACTGGTAGATTGGAGCAATCTCAATGAGCCACCGAGGCGTCCCCAGAAAAGGGTATAATATAGTACAGTAAATATATATTGTAAATGCAGTGCATGTTTTGCACCAAGGGGTTGAACTTTCCTCGAGTAATTTTAGATATACCGTACTGTACTGTATTTCTAAGTTTTTTGTTTTTCTTTTTAATATTTTTTTTCTGATTTTAACGCTTCACGCACCTTAAAGTATTGTGATGACCAGATCAAATTAATATTTAAGGACACAGTTTTACAAAAGTTTCAAGAATGCACGGGGCCTGACAGCTGAGTGGACAGTGCTTCGGATTTTAGTTCTGAGGTTCTGGGTTCAATCCCTGGTGGAGGCAGAAACAGTTGGACAGTTTTTCACGCTGATGCACCTGTTCACCTAACAGTAAATAGGTACCTGGGAGTTAAACAGCTGCTACGGGCTGCTTCCTGGGAATGTGTAACTAAAAGGAGGCCTAGTTCAAGGACCAGACCGCAGGGGCGCTAAGCCCCAAAATCATCTCAAGATAACCTCAAGATAAGATGTTATACAATACTGAGCATTAGCCTCCACTGAGCCAAATACACCCTCTACTGAATATTTACTCATAGGTGTATACAGCACTTTTAAATGTAGTTTGTGTACTGCATTTTGTACATGGGTATCTTGTCAAATCTATGCCACGAAAACAAACACCGACTCGACTGAATCTTTCCAGATACAGTATTTTTCAGTAAAGCTGAAATTCCACCAAAAGTCAATGAATTTATTAAATCTTGTTTATCAAAGAAATGGGTTCCATTCAGGCGAGCTTCCCCTGTACAATTTTTCTTTCTTTCTTTGCTCAAAAACCTCGGGTTCTGTAACCATATTAAAGTGAAATGTAGGTCTTGATTTATACCAAGGGTGTTGAATCCCTCTACACACAAACATGTGTGAACTGTTTTCATGTATGTTTTGGGAAATGTCCAGAAAGGGTTAGTAATGATCAGGGCATGCTAGCAACATTTATTTCTGGAAATTTATTAAAAATGTCTTTGCCTTCCAGGTTCATGACTCTGAAGAAATGTTTAAAGAACCCCTCAGGAGAATTGAGAGCTTTGTTAAGAAGAGGGATGAAAGTAAGCGGATAAAACTGGACAGGGATGACTCAGACAATCTTGAACAATGATGGTAATATTTTGAAGCAAAAAACATTGTAGGAAATCATAAATGAAGGTGAACTTTATACATTTTTTTTATATATATAACAAAGTGCCTTAACATTTTAAAGCAAAGTGCCTTAATGTTTCATAACAAAGTGCCTTAATGTTTTAATTTGCCAAAATTTTTAAGTTACTAAATTACCCTTTTTTTTAAGTTTATCGAATATTTCAGACCTGTGGTAAAGCAGTGGAAATATTTCCCTAATTTTTGGTGTCAAGCACAAAATATTAAGATATATGCCAATTATATAATTATTATTATGTAACAAGCTCTTTATTAGTTGACTTCATCATAAATTTATATAAAAAGTGATCTAAATATACTATTGGCTTTTTAATGTCACATTGCATGTTAGGAAGTGAGAAGTCTTTCTTAGTCCACAGCTTTCACACTTATTGTATCAGTTAAGTTATATTTGTGTGGTTCGTGAGGTAAATACGTAGGTACTGTACTTGGACGCTAAACCAGAATCAGCTTAAGAGTGTCTGCTTCTAACCCTGCTGATATTTTCCCCACAACTACTCTAAAATGTCAAGGTAATCCCAGGTCTAATGAGTTGTGCTTTTCATGTTTTATTTTGTATTGTAACATTAGGGACATTATAACAAGAAATCTTTGTGTATAACACAGAAATGTTTCTCATTTAAGCTACTTTTAGAACACTTTTAGTCCTTGACATAAAACCCAGACAATGCGTGTGATTACAATGCTGTGCATGTAATACATTTGTTTTAGTGTTTATGATGATTGCTTGGGAAGTAACTTGAGGTTGTAGTTTATATCTCATTATTGAATATAGATGCCATCTTGAAGATTAATACATGTATTGTATATACAGTACTTCTGGATGTAGTAATTGTGAATGCCAGAGAATAACAAGCAATCTAAAAAACATTTTACTTGAAAGTGATATTAATTGTATTCATTTAAATTTGCATTTAACTGTTGGGATATATTGCAGTTGTATAAAGGCTGTTATTACTGAGTTCTTCAATAAGTCTCGGGTTTCTTGTTTAAAACACTGCCATTGTTAACAAATGAGATGAATGAATGCAATAACTATGAACATTGAAATCTCATAAACTTGCTCACCTGTATAAATTGGTCATAATTTTAAACCCCTCCAAAAGAAATATTTTCTTATGTTTAACCTCAAATAACAAGCACCCTTGTTACACTGTAAACGAAAAGTTTGGACCAGCTTATGACTAGTAGTGGAGTTTCTATATAATTATAATAATATGTATGCAAGTTATCATTACCATCATATTTTTAAGCTGTGTGATTTATTTCATAATGTAAAGTTATTACCTGCTACACAAGGGTAATTATAAAATGTAATAGCCAGTTTTTACTTAAAATTGCAAAATTTTTATTATGTACTATTTAAATCTACATTGAAGATTGCAGTACAGAATGTAGCCATTTATTTGGTTCATTCGCCAGAAAGATAATATGGGCATTAATTCCACACTTTTTTTTTATTATTATGTGGTATGAGTATACTTGGTAATATATTCATATGCATGTAATATACCAAACCTTCATTCAAGGTTTTCTTGGTAATGTCTCTATAGCCAGATGTAAGTAGACACTAGTTTGGTTTTATATTTATCATGTGTACTTGTGCTCTCTTTGCAGGTAAAATTTTTTTATTTATTCATGTTGAGATTTTTGTTAATTAATAATTATTTTATATTTAATACAAGAATTTGTATACTTAGACTTATTAAGCATTGCATTGCTTCATTAAAAATTACACCTACAATTCAAATTGAAGTAAGTTTATTGAGGTATAAATACACACAAAGGGATGAGGTAGCTTAAGCTATTCTCACCCCATTTAGTACGTGTTTATATATATATATATATATATATATATATATATATATATATATATATATATATATATATATATATATATATATATATATATTGTATATGTACACACATTACAAGCAAGCAACATGTTATGGAACATTCTGAGTGATAAATATATACATTTCTTTACACCTACAGATTATACACAAAACATTACAATCGTCTTTCATGACTCGTTGTATAATCAGTCAGCAAGACAAATTAAAGTCTGTGTGTTGTTTCCGTATGTTACAGGAGGTGAATGAATTTAGGAATATACCAATAACATGTGACATTCAGGAAAAAATATTGACAAACTAAAAGACTCAAAAACCCCAGGATCTCTAGGGCTTTTAGGTTTTAAAACCCACCTGGAAAGGTCAAGTCAAATGGGAGGGGGGGGATCTTCGACAAGCCACTGGCTTCCTGTCCTCATCGAGACCACTAGTGTTAGTGTCCTTCAGGTAAAAGTTTCATAGGTTAAAGTGGAGCTAATTTGGCCAAATGGACATAATTATGATGGCCATTCGTCAGTTTGCATGCAGTCTAATTTCTTTTCACTAACTAATTTTCAGTGCAATTTGCACTAAAGTTTATAGAACAGTGAATATATTTGAACAGAGCATAAATAGTGAATATCATTGGAACCGGTTTAATTATTATGTGTATCTTTGTCCTAATACATGGGAGGGTGGTGAGTGTATCCACGTAGTGGTTTTCTGTTAAAGAAATTGTATAATTGAGAGATATATGTGGAGAGCGTGCAGGAGTCTCTTTGTGTATTGTATGAGATATTATAGCATCCTTACAAACTGAAACTTAACTTGTGGTGAATTTATGTATATACAACATTTACATACTTTGGCAAATAAAGAACGTTTTGTATATGAAGGAATGCAAATCGTTATCAGAACAAACCATAGCTGATTGGATTCATACAAGGGTCAGGATGTGGGATCAATGTTTTCTAAGAAACACACACACAAATGGTGCAATAAATTCTCAAGCATGCCAACAAATCTTGATAAATATACATGTGATATATGGAACTAATGTGCAATATTGTTTGGCTGCCTATTACAGCACTGTAAGGACTTCTTTTCATTGAGATGTATTTGTGATTATTACTTCATATACAGTATTAACCATACAGAAAATGTGTTTTTTCCCATACAAAGAATAGAGTTTTAATGGTTTACATGTATGTCCATCTTTCTCCTTGCACACATGTTATTTGTCATCTTCTCATTGTCATAGTAGAAATAATTGGTAATTGCTTCACTCTTTTTCATCAATAAGCTATGCAATGGTGTGTTCAGGCCAGGCTCAACATGTGTGACAGGGTGTTCAGGCCAGGCTCAACATGTGTGACAGGGTCTTCAGGCCAGGCTCAACATGTGTGACAGGGTGTTCAAGCCAAGCTCTCCAAGTGTATGACAGGGTGTTCAGGCCAGGCTCTGCATGTGTGACAGGGTGTTCAGGCCAGGCTCTGCATGTGTGAAAGGGTGTTCAGGCCAAGCTCTGCATGTGTGACAGGGTGTTCAGGCCAGGCTCTGCATGTGTGACAGGGTGTTCAGGCCAGGCTCTGCATGTGTGACAGGGTGTTCAGGCCAGGCTCTGCATGTGTGACAGGGTGTTCAGGCCAAGCTCTCCAAGTGTATGACAGGGTGTTCAGGCCAAGCTCTCCAAGTGTATGACAGGGTGTTCAGGCCAAGCTCTCCAAGTGTATGACAGGGTGTTCAGGCCAGGCTCTGCATGAGTGTACATTATACATATAATTTGTACCAATTTTTAATTGATAATTGTATACTATATCAATAACCTGGTAGATGCTGCAGTCATATCAGTAATAAAGCAGAAGCTTTGAGGAGTCCTGATATTATGTTGGCATTGTATGTGAAAGCCATTTATTCTTAAATTAAGGTATTACACTATATTGAGAGAATTATGTTCAGTTGATGGTTTATTGAATAAAGTAACATTATTGGAAAATGTCATGGTACAAATGTTTGTTTTAAGGATAACAATATAATAGTGTGTTATAAGTATAGTGTGTTCTCACTTGACCTGTTCCATGACATTTTCAAAACATATAGTATTTTAGAAACCATTGGGTTGATTTGACAAGATGCTGTATGTGTGTTACATTTACTGTTGCGATGGTTTTCTTTTTTCGTGGTCATGGGATATGGCATCCTATGACAGGTAACAGTAAAATGATCATAAAGATTATCATGTATACAAAAGAATTTTTCTCGGTTTGCCTTTGTATTCATCATTGGAAGTCTTCTCTTCGATGTATTATACTCATTATTATTAGATCCTTTGTCAGCTAAGTTGTACAGTATTAATTATCATCTTTTGTTGAATTGCTGCTGTTACTGATCAGTTTGCAGAAGTCTTTAAATTTTAAATACATCAGGTTTTTCATTATGGCTGTGATATTAATTCTTCTAAAATGTATAATATAAACAACTTTGGATAATCATTTTCAATTTGACTTACACAGATGACTATTAGTGTATGATGTACAGCAAAAATCTTTGAAGTGCAAATGTTTTTACATTTGACATATGGTGCTTGTAATAATTGGCTTACACTAATTTTTTGTGACTTGTTCATTTGGTATATGAATGAGTGGGCATATAGTTGTGCACTAAATAGAAAATCAGTAGCTCTTCCCCAGTACATAGAACCGTTGAAGAAATTCTGTACTGTACTAAAAAAGGATAAAATTCTACAAAAACATGATAGTGAGCAAAGTAAAAATATTTTAAAAATTTTATACAGTACTCATTTTTTAATAATTTATAGAATAATAATATTAAATTTGTAAAAACAAAAATAAACTTGTTTTATCACACCTCTTGACTTTATGGCTTCTTTATGGTTTTCTAGGCATTCCACTCACTTTCATAGGTAAGCTTTTATTGGGTGTGTAAACAATATCCTAACCATCAGGATAGGGTGACATTCAGTACTTCCATCACTTGTGCCACAGTGTCTAGCAATAAGACATCTTCATACTATTCAAAACCCTCTCAGACTGCTATGAAAAATTTAACACAAATAATTAAAGGCTTCTACTTATCCTAAATGGCCACTGCCACCAAGAGTTGGTAGAAATAGCATAAGTGCAACCAACTACAGCTTAATGTAGTCCTCAGAACTTTTTAAAAAACAAAAACTGCAGGCAACACAAGTCACATTTCCCAGCATGTATATTGACACATTATGAATGGAAAGACTAAAAACACATTGTAATAACATTTGAATTGCCAGCTACATTACATGTTTATTAGACTCAGAGACAAGCTACCAGCTTTACTCCTAATTAGTTAGCAGATGACAAGTCACAATGTGGCTGAAGATATGTTGACCAAACCACACACTAGTTGATGGAGACGACGATGTTTCAGTCCGTCCTGGATTATTAAGTCTATTATGACATTACCAATGGACCATTATCACAATCGACTTGGTAATGGTCCAAGACAGATTGAAACGTCATCCCTTCATCTTCTAGTATGTAATTTGGTCAGTGTATCTGCTAATAAGTTTTCTTATCACTAGGCTGAAAACTTTAGAAACAATAAAAAGTTTGAAGCCATGAGGATAATTTTGTTGCTCCCAAATGCACAAAACCCAACACAGTGGAAACTGCTAATTGACAACTAAAACTGTTTTCTTTACACGATCATGAGATATTTATCATTCTGAGTTCAGTTACAGTGCCATAAATACATAATTACAATAATATATTTTATTTCAATATTTCTATCTTGCTATCATTGTCATTAATATATCTTGGATGAACTATATTATAAAGTAATATAGTTCTCAAAAATTATCAACCATCATCTGATTAAGATCATTCTTTCTACTTTATTACCACACAGTATTTAATTTACTTGACCCATTTATTAATTACAGTTTTACCCATTAAATAATTGCAATATTCCCTTGCTATCCTTGCTAGTTATTTTACTTACGAGAACGTACAATGTGTTGTAATTACAGATTTTGGTGATTAAATGGTACATTCATGTAAAGCCTCAAAATGTACTATTGTTATTGTCATAATAATGAGCACTACTAAATACATTAATGGTAATACTGTAAGTCCACTTTCACACATTAATCCCGCATACTGAATGCACTCGAGCAGAAACCCTGAATTAAACATTCGTCTAGTACAGTACAACAATTGTCAACTTGTAGATCAAAACCGCAAATTTTTTACAGAGAACCTTGCCAGCAATGTCCCTCTTACAGTCGTGCATATCCTCGTTGAATGTCCTGACTTCCAAGACGTGCGTGCGTCTAGCTTCCCGACTGTCCCTCGTGGTCATTTCACTTGACAGAATCCTTGACGAATTGGATACTTTTGATAACGTTCGGCCTAAGTGCTTTTGTTCTTGTGTTGGCATCCTTAGTAATATTTAGTGCCTTTTGAATATCCTGCAAATTTGATGGTGCTACATAGTCTCCCTGGTTTTGTGCCACCTTTTGATAATTAATTGCCAACAATGTACTACTGTACTACCAAATCATCATATTGGTAATTAGCTTAATATAAGGTCTCAAAACAAACCCTGATGTTAATGCCTTACTGCAAGCACTCAACTCTTAAATTATATTTTGTAATAAACTTTTCTGTGGGGAGCCCCTTTGATTCCCTGGAGCTATCGGACAGATATGCGATATATTAGTTTGAGGCATTAGTCAATGAAGTTCTGCCTACCGGGGACCACGCCAGAACCTGACCTCCTCAGAGAGGCAAGGGAGCAATGGCCTCTGGAAAACCCACATGTGGTTGGGGGTTTTCCTTGTCTGCCATCGACCGTGGTTAGGCACCCAGAAGGTAGGTTTCTATGATCTTACTATCATGCAAGAAGAGCCACACATCAATGGATCATCCAATAAAATCAGATGTTACTATGCTCGGCTTAGACTCTGTTACTGTACAAGTATTTCTGGGAATTCTCATTATCTGCTGATGTAGACCTGACCAAATGTAAACTGTGTCCACAAAATTATTCGCACACTCTCCATCACTATGTGATGGAGTGTGAAAATATACATGAAATCAGAGACAACTCTATAACACATATTCAAGAGATGTGCAAATATTTAATTCAAAATGATCTGCTGCCAGAAGTCTTGGCCAGGTATTCTCAGTTTGCTAACTGTATGTAGTAACTAAGTGATTGTAACCTATCCACCGCTGCCCACTGGATAGGGGGGCAGTGTGCAGGATAAATATATAAATTGTGACACTAGCTCTCCACATTTATTTATTTATTTGTTGTTGACTTCAACCTCGTTCTTGCAGCTCCTGCAAGTGCTGAAACCAGTCATATTGGCGTTCGCCTTTCTATTGGAAACTTTCAGCACCGTGGAGAGAGGGGGACCTGCTGCTTGGGTAACAGCTTCTCCTCCGTATCGACCTACCCTGGCTTGGGCCCCTGAAGAGGCCACTCCAGACCGACACCCAGAGCGCAACTCCATAGTCTCCCGAGACTGAGTTATGCCTATTACTACTTGTCGTCGGTCTCGAGCTCATTATTGATGTGACGATGTGCATTGAATTTTCTAACTTGCTTAGCTAAATGAATTGTGGGGTTCAGTCCATGAGCCCATTATATGCTTCTGTAACCCTTTCCACTACCACCCAAAGGATTGGTATGGGATGCATTATAAATGAACTGAACTAAACTAACCTTCATTCTTTCCCAAGGTGCTGCATATAATGTTCTGATTGTACATTGTTCTGTGCTGAACATTGTATACGTCATTAGTATTGCTAATGTTAACTAATGTTAACTCCCAGGATGATTAACCATCCTGTGAGATGGGGAGGCAGTCATCGGGAGGATAAATCCTTCATGCAAACTGCACCTACTATCAAGAAGAAGAAGAGACGGGGATATTAGATGAACTTATAGCTAGTTTTTTTTATCTATTCTGTGTAATCTTTCATACAGAATAGGGCTACAGCACATTGCTGTGTATACCTAAGCTTATTAATAAAAAAAACTGTAGCTATTCACCTAATTTATTGGAATGTATAAATTGGTTTTGTATGAAAGTATATTTTGAGCCAGCGACCAGTACTGTCATATGCAACACAAACAAGCATCCCACAGACTGACGATTTAAATGCGAGCACAGCACGCTGTATATCTTTTCACGACCAAAGATCACATTCACTCAAAACAAAAAAATCTTCCACTACGGGTTGTTTATGCCCGTGCCACCTCTTGGGTGGCTTAATCTTCATGAATCAATCAAAAACAAGGAACAACGATTTCAAGTTCAACAGGCTTAGGACTTAGGACACAAAACAGATGTTTTTATTCACCCATGTGAGGCATAATGCACAACTACCAAATTATCAACATTATCTTGGAGTCAGAATCCACCAATCACTGATAATTGTACAACAAGTGGAAGCTGCAGTTATAAAAGCAAACCAAATCCTAGGAAGAGTCAAACGAAATTTTGAGGAAGGAAAAGATAGTTATATAACTATAAATCTCTGGTGTGCTTCCACTTGGATTATTATATCCACGCATTGAGACCTCATCTTCAGAAACACATAACTGTTTTGGAGAAAGTTCAACACCGGGCGACTAAAATCTTTCCCGAACTAAGTCGACTTTCATACCAGGAACGGTTGAGGGCCACAGGGACCAGACATGACAGGGCTGCTCTCGGCAAAACTTTTATATTACTGAACAATTTGGAAGATATTGACCCAGAACACTTCTTGAAAAGGTTAAAGTAAGACGAACAAGGAGCAACGGTTTCGAGCTCAACAAGCCACACTGAAGGATGGAAAATATTAGTTTTCACCCATAGAATTATAAAATTGTGGAAACGCATATGCCAAAACATTGTTCGGTAAAATCCCCCAAACAAATGGGAGGAGCCTTCGACAAGCCAGACAACCTTCCTGTCCTCGTGATCGAGATCACTAGAGAGAGATACCTGAATTTGCCCGAGGGCCACCCTCGAGTGAATTCAGGGGAAATCATGGAACCACCTTCCCGACGAAGCCGTAAATAATAAAACATTGCTCGATAAAATTACCGGGGCAAATAAGGGACATTTGACAAGCCACCGGCTTCCTATCCTCACTGAGAAATAGTGACCCTCTGGTAAATTCAGGTAAATCTTAGCTAATAAAATAATCCAGAAAAGTTTGCTTATTGAAGGCAGGGCTGTGTTAGCAGCATTATACTCTTTGAGCAAAGCAATACAGATGGGTACTGGGGCCCATGCCTGTGGACCTATACTTACATAATCACGTTAATAATCCAGAAAAGTTTGGGTCCACATACGAGAACCACGTTCTCGTATGTGGACCCTCCTTAATTTGGTAAGCCTCTCGGTGTGCTTGGTAGAGTTAGGGGGGGGGGGTTTGTCTGGTTAGGTGAGGTGTTTGTTTGCTAGGCCTCTGGGTACACAACTGGTTGGGCTCTGTATGCTGGTCGGGATATGGACATTGCTTGCAATGAAGTTACAAGCGTAGTTGCGTATCGTTTCGGACACGAGACGCTTCGGCTAAACTCATTTTCTGTTTTAAAACCGGATGTATTGTTTTGCTAGGCTGTATTAGATTATGTTATTAAGGTTAGGCTGCATTGGGCTCGGTTGGATTAGATTGGTTTAATTTGGGTTACGTTAGATTGGGTTGAGCTAGGTTAGTCAGGTTTCAAAATTCAAAATTCCACTACGCCACAGAGCAGTCTTTGGCGTAGTGGTAAAGCATGCGTCCGGCTCTTCGCCAGCGCTTTGACCTGGGTTCGTATCCTGCCGGGAAGGATTGACCGGGAGCCAATCCTTAACTGCTCACCCAGCAGAGAATAGGTTGTTAAACGATTTACCGGGTCGTATTCCTGGAAAAATATAGGATTAAGGACCTGCCCAAAACGCTATGTATGCTAGTGGCTTTACAAGAATTTAAGAACTCTTTTTTATATATAAATAAAAAAAAAAAAATCCGCAGATGAATCTTCCTGTGAGACTTGTATCTGGCATAATTAAAATATTAAATTAAATAATTAGTTTATTAGACAATATATGATATTCAGATCTACAAGTTACATTAGAAAGATTTATAATGCATATCAATATTAATTTACACACTCCTGGCGCTATACGCTAGGAATTTTAAATATTAATTAATATGGAGTGAAAATCATTTTAGGCAGAGGGTCTCTGGGTCGGTTGGACGGTTACGGTTCATCAACTACGACCTGGTCAGTCGTCAGGAAGCAGCGGCGGCGTGAACAACGTCGTTCCCGTATAGGTAAGGCTGATATATATATATTTTTTTTGCTAATTTATTTGAGCAGTTGGGAGGTACGCATGAATATTATTTATTTATTTATATATAAGACTGTACATTGGGGGTTAACAGAGAACATAGAAATTAAGTTGATTTTTTTTTTTTGAGATATATACAAGAGTTGTTACATTCTTGTACAGCCACTAGTACGCGTAGCGTTTCGGGCAGGTCCCTGGAATACGATCCCCGCCGCGAAGAATCGTTTTTTCATCCAAGTACACATTTTACTGTTGCGTTAAACAGAGGCTACAGTTAAGGAATTGCGCCCAGTAAATCCTTCCCGGCCAGGATACGAACCCATGACATAGCGCTCGCGGAACGCCAGGCGAGTGTCTTACCACTACACCACGGAGACTGCGTGAATTTACATTCTTGTAAAGCCACTAGCACGCATAGCGTTTGTGGCAAATATATAGTCTACCTCCACCGACAATGCTTAATGCATTATACATTTGGTCGCTATTATAACATGAGTTTTTGTTATGTCTCAGAGAGTCATTGTTTCCGTATTTTTTTTTCATCCGGGTTGTGTAGTATTCAAATTTTGTATTCCACTATTGCTAAATAGTCGGTCATCTCTCTGATATTGTGGAAGATTTTGAGGATCATGATTTGCCAACATTAAATGGGTAGGATATTATGTTGAATACACTTCCCCAGAGTGTTAAACCACCCCGTCGTCAGACTAGGCTCGTTAACGCGGCGGTCGACACCCCCCCCACCCCCGCCCTTCCCACCCCCCCCCCGCCCTTCCCAACCCCCAACCCCCCCCCCCCCCCGCCTCCCCCCCCCCCCCCGCCCTTCCCAACCCCCCCCCCGCCTTCCCAAGACACATCTACTTTCATGTACTGTGTATTAAAAAGTTTTTATCGTATATAAATTAATTTTATTTATGTCTAATATGCGTTATAGTAGGTTCGGTATTTAGGTTCTGTTGGCAATTATTTGCACTTGAAGTATGGGAGGAAGAAGCATTTACAGTTTCCTGTCCTCAGCCAGGCTTGTCAAGTGTCCCCCCCCCCTCTCCCCCATTTCCCTGATGATCTGTTCCACTGTATTTTAAACCCAGCAGAGTTCTGGCGTTACGGCTCGGCGGGTAGGCGATTCCACGGGTTTACAATCCTATGGGTGAAAATACATCTGTTTCCTGTCAACATTCTGGCTTGTTGACGTTGATCCCGTTGCCCTTGTTCGTGTAACATCTGACCTTTTGAAGACATTGTTCTGATCGACATCCTCCAAATTGTTTAGTATTTTAAAGGTTTCTATGAAGTCATGCCTGGTTGTGGGGGTGTTAGCCCGTGGCCCTCAACCTTTCCTGATACTAGAGATGACTAGCTCTGGTATGATTTTTGTAGGGTTTGGTTTGCTTTTTTCCTGCCACTCACCCAATTGTTGTTGGTGATTGTGGATTCTGACTCCAAGGTAATGTTGATGATTTGGTAGTTGTGTTGTGTAATGTTATGCTTCACGTGATGGATTCTGACTCCAAGGTTTTTNTGTCTAGATTTCTTGATATGCAGCGCTTCACTGATGTCTAATCTTCTAATGTCATTGTATCTATCAATTATTTCGTTGTTACTCGTCAAAATATCCCTGATGATCGTCTCGTTGTGTGTGGCGATGATATGTTCCTTGATGAGCCCTGTTTGTGCATTTTAATCGCCTAGAAGGGACGTTGTTGTCTTGCCTATATACTGATTCCGTTGGGGCTGACAATCCCTAAGTGGCACGTAAAGGCGTAGACAACGTTGGTCTCCTTCAAGGCGTTTTTCTTGGTGTTGGGAGAATTAGAAACATGTTATTGGAAGCACGGGTACTGCGGTATTAGTTGTTCCGTCGCCTGTTGCACACCTCGCCCCTTCCTTTTTTATGATGGCTTGCACATAATTGGTTATGTCGATAGCTAGACGGTAGCTAGACAGCTTGTGATAAGGTAGCTAGACGGCTTGTGACGTACGGTAGCTAGACAGCTTGTGACGTACGGTATCTAGACAACTTGTGACGTACGGTATCTAGACAGCTTGTGACGTACGGTATCTAGACAGCTTGTGACATACGGTAGCTAGACAACTTGTGACATACGGTAGCTAGACAACTTGTGAAGTACGTTATCGGGTGTACAGTGTCACCTGGCAGCATGACAAGTACTCTGCTTATCTGTGTTTCACGGTAGCACCTGCATAACCTTGGCGTCCGTAATACCCGTATTACAGCTGCTCGATATGAAATTCATTAATATTCATTATATAGTAAGCTTGCCTATGAGAAACTAATATGTTAATATTAACACACACACAACACGAGAGTAGCTGTCATCCTGTAACTACACTTAGGTAATTACACATTTAGCTAATTACGCACAACACACAGCAGCAACACATGGGAATTTAAGTTAGCAAACATAACATCATTTAAGAATCTATACAAGGCTTTCATATTAATAAACACTACCTATGTGAGACCATTACTTGAGTATGCAGCACCAGCATGGAACCCACAACTTATGAAGCACGAAAAGAAAGTAGAAAAAGTTCAAAGGTTTGCAACTAGATTAGTACCAGAAATGAGAGGGCTAAGCTATGAGGACAGGTTCAGGGAGCTAACTCTTGCAATTTTAAAGAAGAAACAGAGAGTATATGATCATGACATCCAAGATCCCGAGGGGAAGAGACAAAGTGGACAAAGAAAGCCAATTTAAAATACAAGGAGGTAGGATGAAGGGACATTAGTGGAAGCAGGACACGCAGTAGTGGCATAGAAATGTAAAGAAGCTCTCATTCCCTATACTGGTGGTCAGCAAATGAAAGAACTTTCTTCTACATTGAAGGAAGTGGTTCTTGAAGCTAATTTTATCCACAACTTAAAGAAAAACTATTAGGGAAACGTTAAGATTGAGAGGTAACTGGCGCGCCAGGTATAGCCGGGCAGGAGGCGGGGCAGGAGGCGGAGCAGGAGCTGAACCTCACTCCTCACTGTGACCTTACCCTGGTTCCTAGGGTCAAGGTCCCACGGCCCGGTTTCTGACCAGGCCTCCTGGTTGATGCTCTGGCCAACTAGTCTGTTGGACGCGGCTACTCGCAGCCTGACGTATGAATCACAGCCTGGTTGATCAGGTATCCTTTAAAGGTGTTTATCGTGTTCTCTCTTGAACATTGTGAAGGGTCGGCTAGTTATGTGTAGCGGGAGCGTGTTGAACAGTCTCGGGCCTCTGATGTTGACAGAGTTCTCTCTCAGAGTACCTGTTGCACCTCTGCTTTTCAACATGGGTATTCTGCACATCCTGCCATGCCTCCTGGTCTCATGTGATGTTATTTCTGTGTGCAGATTTGGATCCAGTTCCTCTAATATATTCCACATGTAAAGTATCTCTCCCGCCTGCGCTCTAGAGAGTACATATTTAAACATTTTAATTATTTAAAATATTTATTATTGGCCCTCCTTATTTAGATATTTCATTGAGAGGATTCTAGCAGTAAAGGATCTTTGCACGCTCTGCAGGTCAGCAATTTCTCCAGGTTTGTATAGGGTTATCTTGAGATGATTTCGGGGCTTTAGTGTCCTTGCGGCCCGGTCCTCGACCAGGCCTCCACCCCCAGGAAGCAGCCCGTGACAGCTGATTAACACCCAGGTACCTATTTTACTGCTAGGTAACAGGGGCATAGGATGAAAGAAACTCTGCCATTTGTTTCTCGCCGGCGCCCGGGATCGAACCCGGGACCACAGGATCACAAGTCCAGCGTGTTGTCCGCTCGGCCGACCGGCCCCGACTGACCTAGGGCTGTTATTTGTTCAACCTTATTTCACCCTAGAGAGCACTAGTGTGTTGAAGAGTATCATTGGTATGATATCTCTTCGTCTGAAAGGTTTTTGTTATCCCACATGTTATTTTCATTGCTATTTTATTGTTATTTTTTATTTTTATTTTTATAGCTCATTGAAAGACCTGATTTACATCAGACTGGAGGCCGATTTGTTGTGTCCTCTATGTTGTTCACTCTCATAAAAATCCTAGTGCCATCTGCATAAGATGATACGGTTTTAAATTGTCATTGTCATTGTCTAATATGAGGATGAAAAAGGTACTAGAGCAAGCTGCAGTGCCCTGCGGGGCAGCTTGTCACGGTGGCTGATCCGGATTTTACTTTGTTGACTATTACACACTGGGTAATAGTTCGTTAGGAAATGGGTAGACACACACACACACAACTAGGTGAGTACTCACCTAGATACTCACCTGGTTGGTACTCATCAACTAGGTGAGTACACACACACACACGCACAAATGGTAGCAGAGAAGACCCTCTTAAATGAACAAGTTATATGAGAAGATGGTGGAGGCCAACACCGTCAGTAATTTTAAAGTGTTATATGAGAGTGCCGGGAAGACGGGACACCAACAGATTTTTGGATTGTTGCCGTCGGAGGCGGCTAGTTTGTTGTGCACCCCATACTCATATACACATCCTGTGAGCGGTCGTAGTTAAGATAATTGCACTTAGTTAATTACACGCAGCGTAGAAGTATGTAGAGTAGAATGATAAGACGTGTGGACGCTATGGTGAT
Organism: Procambarus virginalis; assembly: GCA_020271785.1. Taxonomy (NCBI): domain Eukaryota; kingdom Metazoa; phylum Arthropoda; class Malacostraca; order Decapoda; family Cambaridae; genus Procambarus; species Procambarus virginalis. Next base: position 38,759,161 of record WNGS01111181.1, read on the forward strand.
AAGAACACATATATGACCACAAGCTGTGTTTAATGTTTACGTAATTGTTGGTAAAAGACAGATCCACGCAATATGGTGGTGTGTGTACTGTGTGTCACTCCTGCCCAGTTACGTAGGCACCAGTCAGGGCGGGAGGGAGGAGTGGGGCAGTAGGTGGCAGAACACTGAGTGTGAAGGATCAGTTAGTGTCAGTGTGCCTTAGGCTCTCCCTGGAAATATGAACCTACAGTAGGCCTTCGTCGCAATATCAAATTCGGCCAACTCTTTTAACAAAAAAATACACATCCAGTAAGTATTTGATCATACATTCTTTTTTTAAGCACACTTGTTTATGGTTTGATACATTATACAAGATTGCTTACAAGTAAAGGTGTACATTAAGTTGGTTGAGGCTATGTATCTCCAGTGCCACACTGGGGCACTGGAGGCTGGCAGCTATTGGGTCTCTTTGTGTTTTGATGAGTTTAGAACCTAGATTCTTGAGAAAGCTCTTAGTACAGCGACTTATCTTACCCATGAACCAAAGAGCCTATTTCTCCATATATATTAGACTACTTCCTTGTGATTGGCAGTGACATTTGCTTGAAAAATGCTGAAGTTGATGCAGGTATAAGCCAGGGCTGAAATTCACATGTTGTACCACACCAATTGGCAACCGTTCTGTCAAGGGTGTGCTGTAATCCCGCCCAAGTGACCAAAGGTATTGGTAGAGTTGTGGAGCATGAGAAAACTAGCGTTAGTTCTGGGGTATTAGAAAACTTCTCTCTTGTGCACCCGTCTGTGCTGAAGCTCCACTAGATGATACCAATGGCTTCGTTGTGTTTTCAGTACAACGTTTGGTGTTTTCAGAATTTTACACAGTTCAAACCGTATCTGTCATCTTCTGCCTTGCCGCAAATATATATTTCAGTGTGGATCGTAAGAGGGAGGTGGAGGACCACTGTAGTGTGGATAGTGAGAGTTGAGCCATGTGCCAGTTAGAGACATAAGAGTGAAGAAGTTCATGCATGGAAGAGCCCTCATCGCTGTGATATAAGCGACCTCTTTGGTTGTTACAATTTGGAGGAAGGTTGTAGCCTCTCCTCGATGAGGCTATTTTAGCCGGATTGCTTGTGGGCTTCATTATGGTTTGAGTGCTGTGGCTGTGAGCAAATCCCACTTGCTGAGGCATTGTGTGATCCCGCTGAGTTACCTACGTGTTCAAGATGTACTTAATCAGGAAGTCAGATACTAAGTAGGTAGATAGGAAGTGGGTGATTGAAGACATTATCTAGCATAGATTTCAATGCAAAAAAATGCTTATTTGCCTAGTTTTGGGCTGTGGTCAGATGGTGTGCAATATTTTTTGGAGACACGCCTGACAAAATAGGATAACCTGGAGAGGGACTTGCACCCAGGTGAAAATGTAAAAGCCATCGATGTCTTCAGTCCTCTGATCCATCCTACTGAGGTCAGTACACTTTCCAAGGATCTTGTTGATGACATCCGACCCGTGAGGAGTGTGGTGGAGAGTACTGTTCACGGCGCGTATTAACAGCTGAATTTCAGGCAAGGCATCTTTTAGTTACGTTATCATGTATTTGTTGAAAAGATTCTGTTTCTCAAAAACTCACGGTGCGGCAGGGCTCCGAGAGGGAATCTGAGGAATTGGAAATTTTGTGATCGCAGAATTGTAACTGAATCACCGCAGTTGAATTATTATATGAACGAATAAAGATTGATATGTGCTAGTGGATAGCAGCACTGCATCCCTTTTGACCAGCTTGAAGCCGTTCTTTAAATCTAATTTGATCAGAACTTGGGAGTCTGCAATTTCAGCAATGCATGCTCATGTTGCTATATATACCACCCTTGCAGCCTTGATCTGCTCCATATACCGAGCTCTTTAGGTCTCTGCATGTTGGCCGCTTCCTGGCTGACTATTTTCACAGCAGCCATAGCCACGAGGCGACTGAAAGAACTGCCGACAGCGATGGGCCTGGCGGGTAGCTGCTAAAGTCAGAGTTACAGCCCCACTCTTGTGCCAGGTAAGTCCACCACGGGCTCACCACAGCCCGTGCTACTTGCAACTTTTGGTTCCCAGTACCTGAATCTAAAAAACTCAGTTCAGAAGGTAAAAATGGTGACCAGCAGGGGATGGATGATCAAGTTCTTGTGGACTCGATCTCATGTTGGACTCTGTGAAGATGAACGAGCACATGTGCTAGCGGCCGAGAGTACTGAAGGATACCACTCACACTGAAGACTTCATCCCTAACACCGTTTTATAAATCAGGAGCATCAAACAACATCACAGTGAGAAGATAGTTGAAGGGGAAAACAGGATAGAAGAGCAAGTCAGTGAATCCATTCACTAGTATAATAAAGTTGCAACTAACAACCTCAATCATTATCGAGGAAAAATATATGGGTGAAGGAGGGGAATCCACAATTACAAAAATTCGTCTTGGATGAATTTTTGTTCCCGTGAAGATTCGAGATAGGAACAATAGCTGAGCAGCAAAATAACAGAATCTTCAATATGAATGAAGAGACATTAGAGATACGTGTAATATAACAAATCCCACATTCTTTCTGTCAAATAAAGATACTGTCTTTAAAGGTTTTCCCACCTTGCATCAGCAGCATATACGTAAACCTAATGGTTGTGAGTTGTTAATCCATTGTTTGACAGTCCCTTCTCTTGAGACAGTTAAGCAGGTCCCAGCTGCGTTTGGGTACAAGTGACAGGATGAACACCTTAGCAGGTTTTCTTCATATTGGTGTGCATATAGTTGTTGTTTGGTAGTATCTTCACTCATAGGATGAGTGATGCTGCCCAATACTGTCACTGTGGTGGTGTGTCCACTCACAGGAAGAGTGACGCTGCCCAATACTGTCACTATGGGGATGGTGTAACAAAAAGGAGGCCTGGTCGAGGACCGGGCCGCAGGGACGCTAAACCCTGAAATCATTTCAAGATAACCTCCATATTTCGCTTCCAGTAGATGAACGACATACGAGAGTAAGAAGCAAGTAGTGTATTGTGAAGACTAATAAAAACAAACAGCAGCTTCCCTATGACTGTGTAATATCTCCATAGCTCAAATAATTATGTATTAGTAATAAGACCTACAATTAATGTATAATGATTAACTGTAAATATATAGCTATTGGAATGGAACATTCTCTGTAGCTAGCTGATATTATTATATTATAAGGTGTGAAGGATAGAGATAATTGTTAATGTAATAATCACCGTTGAGGTCTGATAAAGGCCTTTTGTGCCCTCTGTAATCCTGTTTGCGCTACCGCTCACAGGAAGAGTATGGGGTGCAAAATAAACTAGCCGCCTCTGGCGGCAACAATAAAACAATCTGTGTATACCGAGAAAACTGAGTCTACCTCTCGATGTATATATCCCTATCTTTTATTGGTTGACCCATTGCATGCCCTTGCGTGTTGCTGGAGTACAACGACCCCTGCCAGTAGAGTACGATACCCCGACAGTGAGGTACGACAGTCGTGGCAGCGAAGCACGACAATACTTGCAGTAAAGTACGACAGCCGGCGAGGGCGGACGGATCGGACAAAGGCAGAGCACAACAAGTAAACCTCGACACAGGATGGCCTGAGGTGGCTCAAACCTCAAGTTTTTATCCAATTTTGACCCTGCTCTGACCTGGGCACACTCTTGAATGGTGGAGAGACTAGGAAAGAAGCGTGAGTTAATATTGGTCTCACAGTATTTACTCCGGAGATGTCAAATTCAAGTTCCTGCACCTGAAATAAAACATTTTCATGTGTTTATTGCAGTGTGTTTTCGTTTATGAACTTGTATAATGTATTTTTAATAATGTTTTACCGTGTAGCCATTATTGTCAGAGTTTTCATGAATGAAGTATGAAGGCACAATACGTGCAGAGAAGTGTATTGAATGTGATAAATGTTCAATTCAAACGTGTATGGCGGGAGGTAGGAGCGGGTACTCGAATCCAGAGTTAGAGCCAAGTGGAAGATGAGACTGGGCAAGGCCTGCAGCTAGTAATACAGCTGTAATACAACGGTGTATTTGGAAATCAGGACTTATGGTATGTTGTGATAAAATCTATAACGTTCATGTGTGCTATTAATTTTCACTAATATGCACAGTACTAGGCTGAGAATTTATTTATGTGCAGCTGTGAAGCAAGTACAATACCATGTGGCATTTTGGTTAGTAACAAGGGTTATATTGTAATGTCTTGCAAAATTATTTATTGCAGCATAATATATAGTATAGCAGTACAATATGCAGAAACCATGCTGGGGGGGGGGAACTTTGACAAGCTGCTGGCTTTCTGTCCTTGTTGAGGCTCGGGTAAATTCGGGTAGAAAAGATACCTTAACTCTTTGGTTGCAAATTACATTTGGTTTCTGATGGCTCCCTTACACCCTCCCCTCTGTCCCTTCGGTCAGCAGCTTTTATCATTGGTGGTTGGTGGTAGTCTGGTCTCCCCTCCACCCCACACTCCCAAATGAGGAGGACGTGGAGCTAACAAGCAAGAGAGCTACAGTATTTGAACGGAGTTTTGGTTGTTTGTTTTTGATGAGGAAGTTCTTTTGATACTTGCACGGAAATCAGATTTGATGCGTAGGAGTTTGATTTGATACGAAGGTCGCATTTTTCATGTAGGCAGTAGTCTGTTTTGATTCACCTACCTTTCTGGGTGCTTCTCTTGTCGATGGCAAGAAAACAAACTTTAAATATAAAGTGCTTATGGGCCATTGCTCCCAGCGCCTCTCTGAAGGGGCCAGGTTCTGGTTCATGGTCCCCGGTAGGCATACAAGAATTCAGTTACTGATGACTCCAAGTAGTATGGTGCTTGATCAGTAAGATAGCTTCAAGGAGATTCCAGGGCTCCCCCAGAAACTTGAGTTTCGTCCCGCCAAACACACACCGAAACTTCAACGTTGGTACAACGTTCGAACAAGTTTTAACACCTCCTAGCAAGTTATAACAACCAATATAGCAAGTTGTAACAACTTTTTAATACATCATTAACACATTAAGCCAAGATGTAACAACTTTATTACAAGTTGTAACAAGCGGAAAATAGAGACATTTTCGGTTTGTGTTTCCAGGGATTACATTCAATGCTTGAGTATATAGACTTGTACTTGACTACTGTATACTGTAATGAACCACTCACTTCCACTATCCCTGATCATATTTATTTTGTAATATATATAGAGTATTAGTGTTTGCCTGATGAAAGCAAGACAAGTTACAATTAACATAACTGATACATGTCTCTCATTTATTTAGTTTGAAAGCAAGGCATAATGGATGCAACTCGGAGGAGGATCCTGCGGGAACATAAGGATGCTATAGCTGAAGAGTTAGTACGCACAGAAATGACACAACATATCATCTATGAGCTTAGAGAGGAAGGTGTCCTGACTTCAGAAAAGGCAGAGGCATTCAAGGTTAGTATGGAGAGACATTTGTAATGACAATGAGTCACAGTAATGTGGCTGAAGATATGATGACGAAACCACACACCAGAAGATGGAGAAACCACGACGTTTCATTCCATCCTGGACTATTATCAAGTCGTATGTGAGGAAAGAGAGAGAGAGATTGATGATTGATGAAGATTAAGCCACTCAAGAGCCATGGGCATGAATAGTCCACTCAATAGCCGGAAGAGAGGAAGAAATGGGCAATAAATAAGGAAAGAGTAAGGAGTAGGAAAGAGAAGACAAAATGTAAGACTAGGATGAAATGTACAAAAGGTAAGAGTGTAATAATGGGATGAGAGAAGGGTGGGATAAGGTAAGAAAAAGAAAAGTGGGTAGGCTTATGTCGGGTCACACTTGTTACTTTCTTAACAAACGTGACCTGACTTGAGCTTTTTCATTTTTCTTGCCTTTCTCTTATTCTTACCTTATTCCATCCTTCCTTTATCCCATTATTAGACTCATCCCTTTCATACGTTTCATCCTATTCTTGCCTTTTGCCTTACTCTTGCCTTCTTCTAGGAATTACTGTCTTCTCTTACCTGTTCCTCACCTCACTCTTTACTTATTTATTGCCCATTTCCTCCTCTTCCTGTACAGGCTATTCATGCCTGTGCCACCTCTTGGGTGCTTAATCTTCATTAATCATCTCTCTCTTCCTCACATACGACTTGATAATGGTCCAGGATGGAACGAAACGCTATGGTTTCTCCATCTTCTGGTGTGTGGTTAGGTTGTAACATTTGTGATACTGTATATTAATATTAAAGTTGTTGGGAAAGGAACTGGGAATATTTATAGATAGGATTGATAAAAAGAAAGGAAATTAATTTAAATTATGCATTTTTGTTGAAAATCATAATAAAATTAAATCAGTGTGTTCATTTATTGTTACATATTGTGTGCATAGTCATATAAATTGGTTAGCAGGTGTTGTATACAGTTAGTGATGGAAAAAATCACTAATGGATTTAGAGAAGGAAGTTAATCCCAGCCACTTGTGAGGTGATTAAATACCATAATTTACATTTTCAAGAAAGAGTAAAGGGTGATATGAATGAAGTACAGAATATGTATACTGTAAATAAAGAGGTATAACAAGAAGAGACCTAATATTGTTTTGAATATACAGTATTAACAAAACAGAACAAAATAATGTACGTATACTAAACAAGTTTAGATTTAGGCAAGACCTGGGTAAATACTAATATGATAACCTAATAACACACCTAATAAGGTGTGCATAGTCATATAAATTGGTTAGCAGGTGTTGTATACAGTTAGTAATATTTTGTTGTGCATTATTTCTTGCCCAAAGAATATTAAATTGCCAAAAATGTAAATTTCCTGTCCTGTTGTTGGGGACAGGAAGCTTGTACAGTACATCAGCTTATCGAGGTCTTCCTTGGCCAGCTACTAACCTTCCTCAGGATGAACCAAAAAAAGTTGTCCTACTCCTAAGTACCTACTGGTATTTACTGCTAGGTGAACAAAGGCATCTTGTGAAAGGAAACTCATCTAGCAATCTGTCCTGCCATGGAAATTGAATCCAAACCTTTGGTTGTGAGCCAGTGACTGGAATTGAACTGTAAAATGTCACCTGGCACAGAATCCTAAGTATATAATAATTAAGAAAACTGCAGAAGACCTGTTGACCCATACGCTTGAAGTAATTCAGCAATAGCAAGTCTTTTATGTTACCCAGTAATCGGTCTGATAAATTGGCAACCCTGCTTTCATATTAGTATTTACCCAGGTCTTGCCTAAATCTAAACTTGTTTAGTATACGTACATTATTTTGTTCTGTTTTGTTAATACTGTATATTCAAAACAATATTAGGTCTCTTCTTGTTATACCTCTTTATTTACAGTATACATATTCTGTACTTCATTCATATCACCCTTTACTCTTTCTTGAAAATGTAAATTATGGTATTTAATCACCTCACAAGTGGCTGGGATTAACTTCCTTCTCTAAATCCATTAGTGATTTTTTCCATTCTATAGTGTGGTGATTAAAATTGAACTGCATTCTCTGAATGGGGCCTAACAAGGAACAAATATATAGCTGAGGAATAACCAAATTATGCAATGTAAGTGTGCGGTGCTACCTTGGGTGACTAACAGCAGTTTCTTCAACTCATTTCATCCATGCTCAATGCAGCTGTTTGAGTTTTGGTTTATTGAAGTTCATGCTTTAAGAAGCCAGTGTGACTTGCTTCAAGTCTAGGTAATCTATTTTGTATTGAAAAGAGCACTGAATCAGTAAATAGTTCACATGTTAATACTTTTTCTGGCAATAATTGAGCTCAATGTTAGCAGTAGCAATGCTGCTCTCAAAGCCTAGGAAAAATACTAACATTAAATTGAAAATAAAATATAAATTTCATAATACATAATGGGTAAATTTATAAATTGATTTGCATATATTCATTACTTTAGGGCTGTAGTTACACTTAACTGTAGTGCTTGTATAGTATTATAGCTTCACTTAACTGTAGTACATGTGTAGTATTGTATACTATACAATATACAGTGGATATAAACTTAAAAATGCTCTGACCATAGTTAATTTTTAAAAATTTTAAAGTAGAAATTGTGCTCTAAAGAAAAGGACAATGCTATTAATTAAAAGGAGCATTGAAAAAAAACAAGGAGTATGAGAAACAGTATATGAATGACATGGTGTAATAATATCCTTTAGAGGAATAAGAAAGTGCATCATATGAATACTTGTTAAATGGCAACATTTTTATACCTACAGCAGATGGAAACTACAAAAACCAGAAGGATGAAAAATTTGATTTCATATCTTGAAACGTGTGGAGAAGGAGCATTTCAGAAATTATTGAAAGTGTTAATGCAGTTGGGCCTGAGTAGTCTTGTTATGCAACTAAATGAGAGGATCAATGAGGAACACGGCGGGAACCTTGGGTAATTTCATCTAACAGTTTCATGTACAGTACCAGTGTTTTGTTTTAAAATCCTCATATAAGTAGTGTTTATAGACTTTGCTTATACAGTATGTTAATTATGGGATTTAAACAGAATTTTTTTTTTTATATTGGTTATCTTTTTTGTTTAGTGGAATAGCAATGAATTAGAGGACCTGACGTCCATGCCAAACATCCATATTGGCCAGCCAGGTCAACTGCCTACACTGCCTCGTCCTCCAGGCAGAAGGCCTGAGACGCCAGACTATCGCATGGTTGAGAGCGGTATCCCTAATGAACCTTTGATAATAGATGTAGTGCCTTATAGGGAGGTTGGTGGTCAGGACTTGCAACCTTCATTGGTAAGTTTAAATTAGTATACTGTACCTCTTAATTCTGCAAGTTTAACTTTAATTACATTTGGTTATTGGCAATGTAGCATCTTTGTTGGCTAGTACAGAATTATCTTCATAATAACGGAAACTGCGCTTGCCCAAAGCACTTTGGGCCATACGCAGCAACTTTTTACATCCATGCCACATGTTTATATTTGTCTGACTAGTACTTAAATTTTTCCAGTGTGTTTGCTTTTAACATTGCTAAAGTGGAAAAATCTTTTGTAGCTGTCTTAAATACAGCCCACTAATGAGCAATTCCTTTGTCTTGTCATCCTTCATTAGCATGAAGAGGCACTTAAAATATTTTGGCAATAATATTAACTTTTGAAGAATATATATTGTAAAAGTAATTTCTTAAGATTTTTTCTGATATAAATCTGTCATTGATTGATTTTGACTTGTAATTTAAACGTCGCTTAAATTAACTTCGTAGGTGAATGATTAGTATTGTTTGATATTTTGACAGGGACAGATAACCTAGATTATTTACACTGAACTCCATGAAGCATTATTCTGCCATTAATGATTGGAGATAAATATTAAATGAAATAATAACTCCTGTGATGACCGTTTATCTTTCCAGTGTTTAATAGATATATTCTCTCTCCTCAGGTGTATAAAAATCTCACCATGCCTCGAGGACTGGTATTCATGGCGAATTTTAAAAATTTTAATAATGATGAACATAGTCCTCGTACAGGGTCGGAAACTGATGTGAAAAACCTTACAATGTTATTTTCACAAATGGGTTACAGTATACCAAACGTCCACCTGAATATGAAAAAATACGTAGTATATACTTTTAATGTTTATAGATAAGTTTCTTGGTACTGTACATCAGCATTGTAAATCTGTATGCCTCTTCTAAATATATCTTTATTTTCTCTATCAGTATGTGCTTGACAATATTATGGAGAAACTAAAATTTAAGCAAGTTTCAGATAAAGTAATTGTGAGGTAGCTTGAGCAAACCTCCCACTCGTCTAAATGAATACTACTGTACTGTACATAAATTGATGAAAGATAATGTTATGCAAAAAGTAGTATTTTTCTTTTTTGACAAAATATTTATGCAGTTCTTCCACTTGCATATAATTGCCATATATATGGTTTTAAACATAAATATGCACACAAATTGACATAGCTACCATGTTTACAGTCTTGGTGGGCAATTCCTATACTCAATCAGAATGTCAGTAGTCTAACCAAAATTCCACATAAACACTAACTCCACAACAAAGTCTCAAAGCTCTTTACATTCTTACTTGACTAGCCCCATCAGCAGGTTATATATATGCAGATGGAGACCAAAACTATTCAGTTATGTAGCTTATTAGGACAGGCAGTACTGTAGTTTGGGAATGGAGAGTACGGAAAGAGTAGAGTTTACAGTGGAAATAACTTTTGATTTGTGAAAATAAGTTTTATTATGGTGCAGGTGATGTGTAGCGAGATGGAGCATTGGAACATTTTCCAGGATAATTTATTTGACATTTTTTGGGAATCTTTTGGAATTTCCATATCTAAAATATAAAGATTTGTAGATTTAAGTTAAGAGTTTGTATAAGCACAGTACTCTTATCTAATTTCTGCTTTAAGCTGTACTTGCACATTCCCAAATTCTTAATTTAATTTGACATGCTACTACATTTTCTTATGCCTTATTATTAAGTACTGTACTGTATTATATACAGTACAGTATTTAATAATTGATACAAATGTTTGAATTTCAAATGGTAGTGTAATTTACAATATTTTATATTTTCAGGAAACAATAAAGGCTTTAAGGGAATTTCAGTCCCTTGACGAATTGAATTATGTGGACTCTTGCATAGTGGTAATTATGAGTCATGGCCGCGATGAAAAGTCTTTTTACACCTCTGACAATAATTATCTCAGTGTGAATGATGTAGTGGAAAGGTTCAGCAACAAGGAATGTCCAGCACTACAAGGAAAACCTAAGATATTCATCTTCCAGTACTGCAGGTAAAGAAATAGTGTAATGGTTATTCATCCCAGTTACAGGCACCGGACTCTCCAGCAGACCCAACGGGACTATGATGATTTAACCCTTAAATTTTGTAAAGAGTTGTATGTGAAATTATATGAAAATTCAGTCAATTAATGCTTGTGGAGAGATGATCCTTGTCAAGCTTTACAGTAACACTTGCGGCATCTCCACGGAAGTAAACAATTAAAAAACTGGCTGCAACACCATTTTTCCGACCCTCTCTCTCTCTACTGAGGGTCATAGTTATAGAATATCATAGATATAATTTCTTTAAGGGTTAAGTATGAAATTGCCTCTTTTTTTTCATATTAGGGATTTGATGTTTTCTTTATTGATTTTGTTAATTTCTGTACTGTATTACTGCGGAAAAATTCTTTCCAAATTTACTATTATTTATCATGGGACAATATAGCGAGTCTTGAATAAGAAACTTTTACATATAAAAGAAAAGCTCTTTCCAAACTTGTGCATAGAGTCCAATGTGCATATGTATGTATTGATACTTGTTTCTTACACTGGCAGCATTTACTGTGCCTCAGGAGCATGTGTTGAAGGTCAGACTTGGTCAAACATTAGATGACCAAATTAATTTTTTCTAGTCATGTGGAATGAGGTTCATTTATTGCATCCTATGCCAGTTTTTTCAGTCAACTATTGTCTCCTATCTTAGTCAAAGGGTTAACGACATGTGCACCAATATCTAATGTAATTGAGCAAAACTTGTAATTTCCAGAATTAAAATAAGAACAACTATCTTTGACTGTGCCATTAACTTTGAAACACCCAGTACACTACAGTAGGCATGTCAACCTGAGGGTTCCCCGAGGGCCATATGGGTCACGTTTGTGTTGTCCTGAGGGCCACACACCACAACTAAGTGAAGTCATTTAATAAAAATTATTGCAGAATATTTATGTTACTTAGAAACATAGAATTTGCATACAAATGGTTTAGCGCCTAGCCACATTCATGAAGGGGCCGCATGTTTGACATACCTGCTCTACAGTGTTTTGGTAAATATTTCTTATTAAATTTTATTGGAATGTGAATTGATTAATATCCAAATACAGTACAGGTATATTTGGTTCCATATCCAATCTCAATAACACTTGTGGCACAGAGTACCGAGTCAAACCGTAGCTGCATCCTGAATAAAACAATTTCCATTTCCTGAGGTCTACATGCTCTTGTTATTGAGCTGTTACATTTACAACAATAACAAAGTGATAAAGAAAACATGATCAAATTTATGCATAGAACTCGCACCTCAAAGTTGATTGCTTAAAATATGCTAGTGGATCCTGATATGAATTCTTTGTAGATCATGAGTGTGTCACGGTTCAATTGTACTTAAATTAACAATTGATTAAATGGAAAAGCAATATTACAATAGACTTGAAAAGTATAATAAGTAAAATTCAGAGGGCAAATGATAGAAAGTTGTTGCCAATAGGCAGTGGAAGAAAGTCAATGAAACTGCATAGCAATGTGGGATAAACATATGAACAGAGAATGATGAGGAACTATGTTCTGGAAAGGGAAAGCTCGTGGACAAAAATGTCCACAAATATAATTACTGTATATAGATGTTGCTGTTGAAATAGTTGGGTGGTGATACAAGATAATCTTTGATAAGTGACTGCGAATTATATGTAGTAAAAGTATTTTTGGGTAAGGGGTTACGAGGTAAATGGTATGAAGGGTAAATGGTATGAACATAATTTAACTCTTGCCCACCTTTAACACTTAAACTACTGGTGTTGCTCTTAAGAGAGAGACTGATGGTGCTCCTGTCTCCCGTGGGAGATTTAATGTGTCTTGAAATGTTAAAAATCCTTTAGGTTTTATGTGGACGTTATTTGACACTAGAGACATCTGGCAATTGTTTCCTATATTTCAAAGATTCTGAAAGCCTTAGTTGCCTTTCTTTGCATCCGTAAATTAAATTGGCACCATGTCAGGTGCATGACCATCCATTTACTAATGCCTATGGTAGAAACCATTGATGCTAAATTTCTATGATTTTTATGAACTAGAAGATAGTTGTTCTAACAAGAAATTTTTTACAAATAGTTTGCTGGAAAATTAATTCTCAGAATTTTGTTTTAAACATTCTTCACCTAACTGCAGTCAAACTAAAATGATTATTTTTTTTCCATCAGAAAGTACTGTAATGTTTAAAATATAAACAAAATTTAATGCTCGCCAGGAAATTAACATTAGCACAGGTTCGCAGTTAGGGGATTAATATTGCATTGCTGTCTTTTCAGTCGAGAGAATTGGGAAAAAGTTATCTGGTAATTAAAAGTTTCTGTAAGTAATAAATTTCCTTGTAACAACTGTGTATTGAGTTGGATGGGTGCACAACATTGAATGATGAAAAATGGACTAGTGAATTGCAAGCAAAAATGGCAATTCTGGCAGAAGATTCAGTATATGAGCTTATTGACCATATACTGTATTTATATATATATTTTGAGTATTTGAAGACTTATAAATATTCAGCATTTTAATATTATTATTTCTTTTGAAAACTTAAGGTATTAAATACACCTACAGAGGGACAGCACCAGATATTGGAGTACCACCTGTGCCTCAGCCTGTGATGCACAGTCGTGCTCTCGGTGTCCAGACAGACTCGGCTCATTTTGGGGAAGCCATTATTGACAGACACCCAACCTACACGGATATGTACATTGCTTACTCAACTGTTGAAGGTAAAAATAAAACTGCCATCTATATTCTTACTCTGCCCAATTTACAAATTGTATTATCTCTAGTTGGACTAAATGCAAATCTGTAGCTTATGAAATGCTTAAAGCAGTGGGTTTTAGACTTTAATGTTAAATTTTTTTCTGTATGGACTCTTGCTATATGAAGGTGTCTGAAATAGAAAAACTTTAAGAGGCTCTAATTTTTAAACCAGGCATGTATAAAATTCTATTGTGTTAAAAATCTGAGCTAGACATCCCTCCTTCCACCCACCCATAGACCCTGCTTGACATACCTTTAGTTTTATAATAAGGTGATGAATATTCAAGATGGTCTCAAGTGAAGGAAAGGACACCATGGAGGGGAGGGGGAGGAATTTATATGGAATCTAAGGCTATATGGAATTATATGGAATTCATAACTTGAATATTGAAGCAACTTTTGTTGGTGTAAGAATTATGAAGTGGAATGGGGTTATCTTAAATGGTTAAAGGTGCATTCACACTTTAATATTTAAATAAATTACTTTTTTTTTGGGGGGGGGGCCATTTTGAAGTGAGATTTTCTACCTAAAGATAAAAAATGCCTCTAACTTCTGCTTGTAGCTCTTGCCCTTCAGTTCTGGGAGCCACTTAGTGGCATGTCATTGCACCTTTTCCAGTTTGTTGATGTGCTTCTTAAATATGGGCACCATACAACTGCTTTGGCCTAACAAAAGTCATGAACAATTTCTTTGTTCACGTAAGTGATTCATGATTAAAGTCGTGAATCAGTTACATGGATGGCAAAATACTAAAGAAATTGTTTACGACTTCTGTTAGACAAAAAGCTGGAATATGCAGCGGTTGTATGGTTCCCATATCTTAAGAAGCACATCAGCAAACTGGAAAAGGTGCAAAAGTTATGCAACTAAATGGCTCCCAGAACTAAAGGACAAGAGCTATGAGGAGAGGCGAAGGCATTAAATATGCCAAAACTAGAAGATAGAAGAAAGAGGTGATATGATCACTATGTACTGAATAGTAACAGGAATCGATAAAATTGATAGGGAAGAATTTCCAAGACCTAGAACTTCAAGAACAAGAAACAAAGCTGTCAAAAAAACATAAGAAAATTCACTTTTGCAAACAGAGTGGTAGACGGTTGGAACAAGTTAGGTGAGAAGGTGATGGAGGCCAAAACTGTTTTTCAAAGTGTTGTATGAGAGTGCTGGGAAGACGAGTCACGATGAGCGTAGCTCTCACCCTGTAACTACACTTGGGTAATTGTGTACCTTCATCCCCCTCCCACCCCCTCTCTCACTTGAGACCAGTTTCCTTATACTGTCCAAATTGACATAATACTTTCCTCTTTAATCCAAGTTCCTGCTAGGTTCCAGTTTTTTTCATTTCTCAAGGTGGACTAAATCTTACTATGCAGGTCTCATACTCTGGAATTTGTGTGTTCCAGGTTTTGTGTCATTTCGTCACCCTAAGCGAGGATCTTGGCTAATGGAGGCCATCTGTTTTGTCTTCATGAATAACGCATGTGATCATGAACTAGAATCGCTTATGAAAATGGTAAGATATTATGACTGAAGGACAGTAGAAAAAACAAATATTAGTTCAATTTAATAATTAAATTTTTAAGCATCATCAAAATTGTAATCTCACCTATGTGGGGCCCCCCGTTATACCTTGCAAAAAATAAATAATAAACAGAAAATCACACTTTCTGGTTTTGTGAGCTGTAGGAGGAAGCAGTGTTTTGAGATCATTGCCATTTGGTGTCATGTGCAAGTGTGAGGACAGTGGTGCAGGGAGAGAGGACTCTACTCTTCAACTTGGAAGAGATTTTGCTTGTTGCTTCACTTAGTTTACATACTGTAGTGTTTGTGTTGAGTAACTCAATTTATGTATACAGAGCTGAGAAAAATGATACTGTATATAGACTTGCTATGTAATAAGTCCACTTATATTGCGCATAAGCCTGGCACAGCTGAATGGAAGTGGCTTGCAACCCATTCTTGCTGTAGTTATCTTCATATGTCATACAGGCATGGATTCAAATGTTGGTGGCAAAGACTAAAATTTAATGATAATGGCATGCCTCTGTCATCTTAGCTGTATAGTTGAAGATGGCAGAGGAGCTTGGTATGTTTGCCGATATTAATCAACTCTTGTTTTAAACGAGTTTATTACTGGTGGTGCATCACTGGTCTAAGGTAGCCTACTTTACCAATACCGTATACAGTATTGAGAATTTCGTTTAACTTTTGAGATCTCCGAGAGAAAAGCAGTTATTTTTCTCCAATTTTCTTGAATTCCAAGGAGTCTAATCCCTTTTTTTTATTGTAAGACTGATTAATGTGCCATTTCCTTTATAATATTAAAAGGATGAAAAGTTTGGGTCTTCATTTGTAAAATTACTACAGTACTGTACTCGTCTTTTTGGTAAGTAATGTTTACGATGTCACAGTGTATCGTCCAATTCTATTTACATATTTTTACAAGCATACTTTGGCTTAGAAAATTTTATTTGAGTGTTGAAAGGTTGTCAGTCCATGTACAGCCTGCTATTGTTGTCATAAAAATTCAGAAAATTGTTTTTCAAAAACCTAATTTATTATCAAAAAGTTTGTTTTCCATTTTACTGCCTTATCTAACATTGCATTTTTTGTTTTATATTGCCTTAGAAGAAACTAACATTTAGACTTTCAATAACTCATTAAATGTTACTCAAGCAGACAGCTTTCATTAGCTAGTCACTGTGTAGCCTTGTGTCGTTAATGTGATTAAGACCTTCTTCTGCAAGTCTTTAATTTTATTCATAAAAACTTTCATTTTATTAACCAAACATTGATCTGTTGCAGGTTTCTCGTAGGGTGCGCGATAACTACACTGATGACGGCAGCAAGCAGGTGTGCGAGTTTGTTAATAGAGCTTTCGACCGACACTTTTTCTTCAACCCTGAGCCACTGAGAAACACGTAGGACATTATTTGCATTACTTGATCTCTTCATAGTACTTGACCATACACTTCTGAATGAAATAAAAGCTGGTATAGAAGGTAAAATGAAGTTCTTTGCAAGTGTGAACCAAGGTGCTCATTAAGAAGTTTGTGTTAGATAAGTTTACCTGGTTTGCAGGAATATCTTATCCTGGATTAAGTAATTTAAGGTAATGAATTGTAAAAAATGTTGCCAAAAAGTTCAGTTTTATTTTAATACAATATATATTTTGATTTTACCCTTCTAGATCTTCAACTTCTCTTGCACACGTGAACAAACTCGTTCCCAATCTTTTGCTATTCCTTCTCACTCTCGGCAAAGAACGGCAAAATCTGCATACAAATATATAAATATTGGTGGCACTGACCATGGCTTTACCAAGAATACTATTGTAGTATTTTCATATAGAAATCTATTGCCTCTCGATTGAAAGAAATTTCATTTTTTTCTCTCTCTCTCCTTCCCCTGTACTTGTATCATTCCTACACAGTATCACAGTAATTATCTAGTCTGATTGACTTCTATACTTATTTCTGCTGCATTGCTTTATGACTTTCATTTTGGGCATATCCTTCAAAATATATATATATATAAAATTATTTATTTGCACATGAAGCTTTGTGCTTTTTTTTTTTCATTTAAGTTCCAGCTAAAATCAATTGGTGTTGCATCTATCATTTACTGCTAGTACACACCTTCATTGACACTTTCTATATTTTGAGCCTATATGATGGCATGATGTTTATTATTTTCAAAGAAATCTCAAGGCATGTAATTGTGGGGGATGGGTGACTAGCTACACACACACTAAATAAAGCTTGAATCAGTGTTGCCTCGGGCAGAAGGATCAGGAAAGCAAGCATCACAAAGAGGCAAAGCTAATAACTAATAATGTGAGATGCAGGGGAGCTTGATAGTTTTGCCAGTAGTCAAAGGTCTAGAATGAGAGAGAAAATTAGAAAGGGGTCAAATGGTGGGACAGTGCCTATAGCATACATTATTATACCCAACCTATACTATAGTGGTTTGATATACTGTTTATATATACATATAGTGGTTATTTTCCATTTGTTCCTGAGAAAGTCATTATCTCCAATGAAATGTTGATTGAAGTTGTTCCGAGTTGCTAAAGGTGTTTTTATTGAATTTTTTTTTATTTCATTGATCATTCAGTCAACAGCTATTGTCATTTATTTCAGGGATGTTGTTTATAACCATTACATCATTCTCTGGATCTGTTCCTCCTTTACTATTAATATAATCAATTACAATTATTCTGTACTTGTTGTCATGACACTCGCTTTAAACTTCCCTGACAATTTTTTCACTAGTTACTCATCTCACGGAGTATGTGATAATTTATTATGTATAGTATACTTCAACTTCCTAACAAGAGCTGTTCATAATAATCCAATGTGGAGTGTTCTGAACATGTTTGTATTGTCTTAAGTTACTATAGGGTGTCTCTCTAAAAAACATAAAACTTTGACGAAGAATAATCCAAAGCTCAATTAAACAGCATAGTGATAGACTGGTTTTACATATTAAAAGGAAATTAAGGTTTTCCAAACCATTCCAGTTCTAGGATGGACTGATATCTTTTTTTGGTATATTTTTCTCTACTAGAAACATAATATAGATACAATGCAGTAAATATATATATATATAGGAGAAAATATTCTCCAGCTGATGTGTTTTAGGAGTGTTGTAGCCTTCCCAAGTGCATGAGAGAGGCAAGTTGGTATGTAATAAGCCTGCAGAATGTTGACCAATCCACACACCAGAAGGTGAAGGGACGATGATGTTTCAGTCTGTCCTGGACCATTCTCAAGTTGATTGTGAATGGTCCAGGACGGACTGAAATGTCGTCGTCCCTTCATTTTCTAGTGTGTGGATTGGTCGACATACTTCAGCCACGTTATTGTGATTCATCGCCTGCAAGCCTGCAGAATGTTAAGCTTGACAATCCCTCTTGCGCCCAGCCTTAAAAACAAACTTTTACAGATGTGCTGTAAAAAGTCATTTGTTATGGGCATTAAATATGACTTAAGATACATTCAGTTGAAGAGAAAACAAGTTTGTTTCAGTGAATCTTCCTTGAAGTGTAGTAATAATATTTAAGTTGACTGTTGTCTTTCAGATTCAGGTTGACAAACTTAGTATTGCAATAAGTAACTTCAAGTCTTTCAGATACCATTGTATCAATGTATATATTTATGTACAGTTTGCATGAGTGGTGATAAATACACACGTAAGAAAGCTGACATTAACTTGCCGTTAGTTTTTGATAATATTTTTATCTTCACAATATTTGTTAATGCCTGAAAATAGTAATTTGGATGACATTCTACTTTTGGTTGTCTTGTTACTAGTTACTGACATTGCTACTTTCTATTTACATTTTCTTATTTTTTACAAATATTTTTCAATACAATACAGTATTAGTTTTAACCTTTGGGTCACTACATGTATTTAAAAATAACTTATGAATTTTGTGATTTCCTAGAGTGCAGTGCTCATATAGTTAGTCTTAGTAATATAATAATTTACTTATTAGAATGAATATATTTTTTGTGGAATAATCATATGATATAAATCTGGCAATAGCTAATGTTCACTTAGCTTTTAAAGTATGAAAGTGCAATATTTATTGAAACAATATCAGTGTTAACATTAGTTACCACATCAACCCATTTCTAGATGGCTTCATTGTACATTACTAAGTTATCGGTAATTTATAAGCAACATGCTATTTAAATAATTTAAGTTAATTTAAGCATTCCAGATTTTTGTATAAATTTAAGATGAATTAAAAGAGTTCGGTTTATTTTGTGTGAACAAAATTGGATGGCAGGCTTTATCCTGAATGACAGTAAGAAAGATACAAAACTTTTATTTAATAAAATTACATAGACAGTAATAATAAAATTTCAGAATTATCATAATTTTTGCGGCTGATTAAAGTCCCAAATTTCCTGATTTAGACTCTTCATAGGACTTGTATTTCTAAATGTCATTTTGACATTTAAATAGTATTTTTTAATACAGGGCTCAATGCACAAGTTATATGGTGTTCAATATTAATTTTATTTTATTTTCTAAACTTTTGATACTATTTTCTGATAACTTAGAGAGCCAATAATGTGGTACAATATATGTACTTTAGTATAATATATGTATTAATAGTACAGTATATGTTAGTAGTAACTTTGAGTAATAGAGCATGCATGTCAAACTTCAGAATAACGGTGCATTTCTTAAAATTTTCCTTTTATCTGCACATTGGCCCTGTGTAAACAGAAGGGCAGGGCAGAAGACTGGAAAAGAGCAGGGCATAATTTATAATTACACTTTTCTATACATTATGTATTTGGTAATATGACGTCCATAGTTTGTATAATTCATATGCAGGTAGATATAAATGCGGTTATGCTACTACAGTGTCTTTTAGTATTATAGGTTTTGGCTCTAGCTAGCTCACCTTGACCTTACCTTGAGTGGTAGATGTTTTCTTTCACAGAGGTTGCTACTCTCAGGTTAAGGACTGCTGCATCATCCCATGTTAGACTGTGTGATGGCTGGTATTTTGGACAGATGTACTGTATTGCTTGCTCTTGGTTGAAGCCAAGTGACTGATGAAGTAACTGCCAGGCAAAATATTTTTTTTTTACTGCCCTAATAATTGAATGGCGTGTCAAAATCTGTTTTAGGTTTGAATCAAACCAATGTGCAGTATTTTAGGGTACAACTGAATGAAAAGCACAGCAGTTTCTTGGTATACTGGGGTAC
This sequence comes from Procambarus virginalis, assembly GCA_020271785.1. NCBI lineage: Eukaryota > Metazoa > Arthropoda > Malacostraca > Decapoda > Cambaridae > Procambarus > Procambarus virginalis. The sequence continues at coordinate 38,779,474 of WNGS01111181.1, forward strand.
TTCCTTATGAACTAGTGTATTTTTATATTCCCCTAACATAATTTATAGTGAAAATAAAATATTGTGCTGGCAACTCTTATAAAATAGGCAAATAATATCTTGGTGTTGCCTGAAGTCACAGTGGGGTGTGGATTATTAGAGTTCATATCAGCTGTGTAACTCAAGTTCTGGCTATTTTTAATTACTAAACAACATTTTGTTTGTAATACATATATTGCAGTAGATCTTAATGATAGCATATATAGTGTATTAGTTTGTAATGTATAATGGTCAATAGCCATACTTTATTAATTACACACTATTGTTCTTTGACCTTGTGTCCTTTAATCATGCCCAACCTGTGGTCATCAAAATTCAATATTGACTGTTTCTTATCACCAGCAAATTTAATACAGTCAAGTTTTGCTGGGTTCCCAGCCGTATTGCTGTTTCGTAAATGAGCGTGCGGATGCTGCTGTGAAGGAGACNTTACAAAGAATAATGTCTATAGTATCATTATACGAACAATTGTATTGACGAGTCTTTAGCGAGGCCAGGCACAGATATTTGGAGAGTTAGGTTTGTCTTGTAAGAGGTCCACAGTGACCAGTCAGACGCGACGTCTACCACTGAGAGAGGCTGAGAGGGTGTAGCAAGGGAGGACACCATGGCCTTGAACTCCGCCCGCGGCCTCCAGCTGGGGCCTGTGGTTAAATTGTAGACAATATGGTTTAATAGCTCGTTTTCTGATTGTTAAAACCGTATATATATCGTTAGGTTAGGATGTGTGAACTTAGGTTAGGCTCGGTTGGATTTGGTTAGGTTTGGGTAATGTTAGGGGGTTCCTGTAGTAGTCTGGTTTGTTCTCGACTCATAATTGAGAATTCCGGGTTCGAATCCCGAGCAGCACAGAAATGGTTGGGCGCGTTTCCTATCACCTAATGCATCTGTTCACTTAGCAGTAAATAGGTCAGCCACTCCTAAGATTTTCCAACGTCAATAAAACGGTCAAGTTAAAGTGTCCGCTCCTAACCTACCAGAGGACCCAAAACAGAAAACGGGACAATACGTCACTTTTACGAGCCGCTTCTATTTTCTAGTACAACAATTTTTGGCCTTATGTAACGCATACGATCGAAATGCGACGTTCTTTATAAGAAGACAGGTTGAATAGGTACCAGGGAGTTATTATGAATTCTAATAATAATTCATGTTGTCAAGGGACAGGCAGCCAGTGTATATATACATGTTAGGCCTATATCGACGTCCCCCCCCCTACCCGGGAGTTAGCCAACCGTTGTGGGGTTGTATCCTGAGGAAGGTCAGTAGTTCGACCTTGAAGAAGACCGGGGGGGGGGGGGACGTCGATATAAGCCTAGCATGTATATATACACTGGCTGCCTGTCCCTTGACAACATGAATTATTATTATAATTCTTAAAATCCGTTAGCGAATTGTCTTAAAGTTTCCGATATGATGTATCCCTCCGGCTAGGTTGTGACAACAAGAAAGTTTTACCATGCCGGCGACGACAGGAAAGTCTTATAGAATTATTTAAGTCTTTTTGAGCACATTTACAACATCCAGCATAATATTTCTTCTAGAACCTTATATTATCAACTATACCAGCGCACTAGATCATTTGGTGTCATTGCCTTATGTCTTTCTAGTGTTTACACTTATTAGTTTACTTGCTCTTGTGAGATCCTAGTCCAGTTTGGATAACCGTTTTGGACCCCATTTAATTGTCACTTCTTGGCAATTCGTCGCTCACAAATACAGAAAAACTGTCTAGAATTCTTCAAGTTTTTAGAAATGTCATCTTATGTTCCATCATCATGTTCATCCTGCTTCACGTTTTGTATTATTTCTTTTAGATTAATTAATTTTTTTAATTATAAAAAGAGTTTGATCACCTTTCCGTTTCTGTTCGTAAATAACTTATTTTTTTCCTAACGTGCCTTCTCATCCATCCTTATTGCTGTATAATCATTGCAATTTCTTGTAAATATCTTGGTTTGTATTGCCTCTTCTAAGTGATCTCATTGTTTCCGCTCCTTATAGCATAGGCTGCATGTATACACTTCATAGATGCCCTTTCATTTTGTTTATTGAAAATTCCCTCCTTCTTTAGTAATATGCGTGCGCGTGTGTGCACACGCACGAAAGGTGACCCCTAAGTGTTAAAAATAGACGCTCACCGTCCAGTGAGATTGAGCAAGAGGGCTTGTGGAGCAATGGCGGGCTCTGGCCTCCCTCTTCACCCCCGGCAGGTGATGTGCGGCGTGGCTGGTGTCTTCATACACTGCTCAATTTATTATTAATGTTATAACATCTGTAAATCTTGCATAGTGTACACATTTCATTTCTAGTAGATAAAATAAATACATGTATAATTAAATTGTAAGCTGTATATCCTGTCTGTATCACTATATATGTTAACAGCACAATAGATATTTTATCCTGTAAAATTCTGTCTTGATAATCATGTAATCGAGTTACTTAAATGACTTAGCTACATTGTGTAGTCATATTGCAGTGCTGAAACTAGTTCAATATTTTGGGCTCCATATAAACGGTGTAGGAATTTTGCAGCAATAAGGTCTCTCTTGGTTCTGGGGCTCCCAACACTTAGATGACGCAACCTTTTGGGGTCGACCCGGGCACCACCACGTACCTTATTTACTGTAACCAGTGTATGGAGGGTGGATCTTCCCAAAATATCTAAATAGTGGTAGTTTAAACAAATGATTAAAACTCTATGGACTCACGGTCGAACATTTCATATCCTCAGACTTTATGATAGTGAGCCGACCTCACTATGACCGTCCCCTAACACCTACCAGTCACCCTGCAAATTTAGTGACACCAGACCCCAAGCATCTGACCTCCAGATTCAGAGAATAGTTTAATCTCTGTCATTTGTTTTATACTGTATCTTTAATAAGCAAGACATACAACATGACAGATTCCGATACATAATTGTTTGTGGTATGTTATTGGGTTTGTATCATAATGAACAAGGGTCTTGGTAACTATAGTAGCTTCTTAAATTATTTATATGAGAGAATCTTCATCGTCTGATTATACACACTAGAGCATTTTGCTCATTAAATATAGTGATGTGTTCTGGTAGATAATAACTTCCTCAAAGAAATAACTTTGATATGTTTTACTGAGAAAGGCCACCACCAACTACCACAGGAACAAAACCCTCTAGATGTCACGAACTTTCTGATTGGCAGAAAGCCTTTGACACAGTACCCACAGGAGACTATTACACAAGCTGGAGATGCAGGCAGCAGTGAAAGGGAAGGTACTTCATTGGATAAGGGAGTATCTAAGCAACAGAAGACAGCGAGTCACTGTGAGGGGTGAGGTCTCAGAGTGGCGAGGCGTCACCAGTGGAGTCCCTCAGGGATCAGTCCTTGGACCTATACTGTTTCTGATATATGTAAATGATTTCCCAGAGGTATTAGACTCGTTCCTCTCAAAGTTTGCTGATGATGCAAAAATTATGAGGAGAATTAAGACCAAGGAAGATAGCATGAGGCAAGCTGAAGGAGTGGTCCAACAAATGGCTACTAAAGTTCAACCCAAGTCAATGTAAGGTAATGAAGATAGGCAGAGGGAACAGGCCAGACACAGAATATCAAATGGAAGACGAAGTCCTTCGTGAAACGGACAGAGAGAAAGATCTATGAGCTGATATCACGCCGAACCAGTCTCCTGAAGCCCACATCAAAATATCATGTGTCGAATGCAAGGCTGGCTAACATGAGAACTGCCTTCGGAAATTTGTGTAAGGAATCATTCAGATTCCAACAAAAAATTCCAAATCCGCTAACAAAGAGTCTAAATAAGCCAACGAAAAAATCCAAGTCCGCCCACAAAAATCCAGATCCGAAAAAATCAAAATCATCCAACAATATAAATCCAATTTTGTCAACAAAAATCTCCAACTCCGCCACTAAAAATAATCCAATTTCAACAACAACAAAAAACATATCTACCAACAAAAAAATCCATTGGTCACAGCACGATAGTGAGAATGTTGTAGGAACCTGAATTTTCCTGAGAGCCACTAACACTAGTGGCTTCGACGAGGACAGGAAGCCGGCGGCTTGTCGAAGGTCCCCCCCCATTTGCCTTGGTGAATTGGGGGGACCAGACGTACTTTAAAAGTTAAGTTTTTTATAATTTACGGCTTCGGTTGGTAGGCAGTTCCATAGGTTTATAACCCTGTGGGTGAAAAGCATCTCCTGTTCTCAGTCCTACATTGTAGCTTGTTGAACTTGAAACTGTTGCTCCTTTGTGTTGTTTGTTTGTGTTGCATCTGACCTTTTGAAGACATTTTCTGGATCAACATCCTCTAAATTGTTCAGTATTTTAAATGTGAAACAGTGAACATCTAATTTCACAGTGAAACTGTGTTGTGTTTCACTTACGAGATGGAGAAGGATGGGAAGCTGCTCTTTCTAGATGTAACAGTCATGGAAAGGAGCGGAGGTTTCCATACTGCAGTCTACACTAAGGAAACAAACATAGGAATGTGCCTCAATGCCAACAGTGAGTGCCCAGACAGGTACAAGAGGAGTGTTGTTAACGCTTATGTCGACCGTACTCTCAGCCACAGCTCAGGATGGAAGCAAGTCGATGAAGAACTCTGTAGGGTAAGGCAGGTCCTAGTCAACAACGGCTTCTCCAATGGTTTCGTTGAAGACATCATAAGAAGGATGGTGAAACGCCATGCAACCTCTGAAGAGACAACTAACACAACACCTGTACCCCCTATTAGACTATTTTACAGGAACTTCTTTTCCACAGCTCATAAAACGGAGGAAAGGGTCTTGAAAGATATTGTTAATAGGAATGTTATCCCTACAGACAAAGATCAGAAGATACAATTGACGATTTACTATAAAACCAAAAAAACGGCCAACCTACTCATGAGAAACTCTCCAGACACAAAGCAGAACGCTTTAAAAGAGACCAACGTCGTCTATGCCTTCAAATGCCTACTTGGGGACTGTAAGCCTCAAAGAACTCAGTATATAGGCAAGACAACAACATCTCTTTCCAGGCGATTAACGATGCATAAGCAACAGGGCTCCATTAAGGAACATATAATCTCTTCCCACAACCAGATCATCACCAGAGAAGTCTTAACAAACAACACAGAAATCATCGATAGATACAGCGATAGCAGGTGGCTTGACATCTGCGAGGCACTACACATCAAGAAGCAATCAACAGCCAATTAATGCACAACTATATTCTACCCACTTCAAGACTCTGCACCAATATAGAAGCATCAAGAAATATGGGCCAATAGGCCCTTTGCAGTTACTTCCATTCTATACCCATTGCACCGTGTTCTGTCTTGTGTTAAAAGTTTGCTGTCTTGTGTTGAAAGTTTTGTTCACCTCATCCAAAACTGTTGTAACATATCACCTCACCCAAATGCGAGTATATAAGACGAAAGTTGTTTAAATGATAGCATAGTAAAACTCTGTTTAGTGTTTGCAGGTTATAATTGTGTGTGTGTAAACTAAAGTCTTTGAAAATGTAATAAGTTATTACGAAACGCGTTCAAGTGTCGCGTCAGACTAGAAATAAAAATGAATTTTGGAGAATTGATTTTTCATTTACCATCACAGTAAAAAGAAACATAAGAAATATTGAGAAAATTCGTGTTAGAATTATTAATCTTACTTTTTTGGTCATATTTAATAACATATATATATATATATATATATATATATATATATATATATATATATATATATATATATATATATATATATATATATATATATATATATATATATATATATATATATATATATATAAATATATATATACACTGGTTTTCTGTCCCCCGACACAATGAAATATTATTATTTAATTATTTTTAACCCTATCGAGATAGATAGGCCTAAAGCCCAACATCACAAAATAAGTGGTAAAGTCTGTATTTACGGCTTATATAATATAGTAAATATGCTCGAGCTTTTATTTTATTTGTTATATTTACAGATGTTAAATCCTAGTAATTTAACTAAAATTATATTATATTTTTATTAGTGTATATGTAAATATTAATAACTTTAATGTTCCTACTTCAAAAATACATAATAATTTGTTTTCAGACTTTATCTTCAATGTATAATACGGTGTTAACCAGCGGGCGGCTGTCACAGGGGTCAAGTTTTACATATTGATTGTGGGGGAGAAGGAGAAATAAGAGAGAAATTAAGATATTTTCGAGGTAAGTCTACATCATTTACTCATCTTTTAAGCAACTTGTGACCTTGTTTAAGGTTTTCCTTTAATGTACGTATCCAGTAGTGAAGTAACGAGGGGCGTAACACACAGCGTTGGTGTGTGGCCAGCAGAGGTATAATAAACCCTGGCAGATAAGGTAATTGAATAGTGTTACAATTGTGCCCATTGCGTTTTGATACTGCCTTAAGGCGTGCTTCCCTAAACAGCCCAGATTAATGTAATGGCAGGCACACACACGGAGGGTACTGGATAGTGGTCACTTCGTATGCAAGAGCTGCCTGGAACTGGCTGTTAGTGTTGACTAGTTATCCTCGACCAGCCTTGCATTTGGTCGTTGGCTGTATACAGTCATACGGCTTAGATCACTTTTACCCAGACTAAGGTGTGGCTGGCCACAAATGATGACGGTGCCGAGGTTCCTAAAGTGACAACAACAGTATCAGTACAGTAGACAGTGACAGGTAAGGTAAGGTGGTGCTCCTCTTGTCTGCTCAAACTCGATGTACAATTTGTATTGGATTTTCTTTTGTAATGATGAGCCTGATGAATGATGCATGCCATTGGGGTTGAATATGTACAGTTAGCTTGTATTTTTATTTATTTATTTATATATACAAGAGTTCTTACATTCTTGTACAGCCACTAGCACACATAGCGTTTCAGGCAAGTCCTTAATCCTAATATTCTCTGGAATACAACTCCACCCAATTGTTTAACAACCAGGTACCCATTTTACTGTTGGGTAAACAGAGGCTACAGTTAAGGATTGGTGCCCGGTAAATCCTCCCAGGCCAGGATACGAACCCAGGCCAAAGAGCTCCCAAAACGCCAAGTGAGTGCCTTACCATTACGCCACGGGGACTTCGGGTATTGCTTGTACTGCACAGGTACTCCATAGTAGAGATGCAATATTTATGCTCTTCTTGAATATTTTTTGACACATCAGTGTTTGAATCGTCTTCCTAATACAGTACTGTACGCTAAAATTTTAACCCATAGTTTTCACACGTCTTAGATATAGGAACATGGTAAGCATCATTCAGTTCCCAGATTATTAAATTTATGCATTTGTGCTTAATTAAATTCTTACTAATATATAAGCTTAGAAATGTAACAAAAATTGCTTTCAAGACAAAACATAGTACAGTGTAATGAAATGAAGAAAAGACAAAAAATAATATGCAGGTTAATTTTTTTATCTTTCATAATTAAAAATAATATAGGGTAAATTTCTGAGTATAAGTTGCTTTCTACATGGAGGCAATGAATCACAATAACGTGGTTGAAGTATGTTGACCAGACCACACACTAGAAAGTGAAGGGACGACGACATTTCGGTCCATCCTGGACCATTCTCAAGTCAATTGTGACTCGAGTATGGCACAATCGACTTGAGAATGGTCCAGGATGGACCGAAATGTGGTCGTCCCTTCACTTTCTAGTGTGTGTTCTGGGCAACTTGCTTTCTACATGTACAAAAAGTGGTCTGTTGGCATGTTTAAGAATATCCAAAGCAGACGATAATGTAAACAGCAATTAGGAGTACAGTACTGTACCTGCTTTTTAGATAGTGTGACATCACATCAGCTAACTGGGATGTCATTCTCAAATTTTTGTGCATAATAATACTTTGCCCAAAATGCAATGCGTATTAGTGGCTTTAGGTATTGTATGTACTAGCTCTATCTATAAATCCAACAGTGTGATTGTAACTCTGCATCTATGTATGTATTTTTCCTAAATAAAATATTATTATTATTATTATTATTATGACTATTATCTCACCTTTTTTGTATGTATGTGGAGAGGAAGATAGGAGGAGGAGGTAGAGGTGTGTGTGTGTGTGTTTGTATATGTATTATATGTAATGTTTATGGCATCCTATCTTAAAACTTTGCTGTATTTTTGCCACATTCAGTTTTCTCCTGAAAGTTGTTCCATTTCCTAATTATTCCATTATTGAAGAAATTACCTGGTTTGATACAAACATTTTCCCAGTTCTGAACCTAAACAATTTTTTGGTTAGCATATTTTTGCTTTTCAGGTTGTTTAGTCATGCAAACTTGATGCTCATTTCTAGTACTGTATCTCTGCCACCATACTCGTCAGGGGTACTATTCTGCATTACTATTAATCTCTAGTGGTCATTTTCCACTGAACTGCCAGTTTGCCAGCATCACATGATGACCTGGAATATAACCCAAAGCAGATGGTTGAACTCGTTTGCACGTTCCCTCAGTAACTAAGGGGATACAGTAATTCATCTGAGTAAATGCTATAGGAAATTGCATGTATTTGCTGTAGTACTGCATGTCCTGACTTTAAGTTTAAGTTTACCAGTCTCTGTGGTGTAGTGGTAAGACAATAGCCTGGCGTTCCGCGAGCGCTTAGTCATGGGTTCGTATCCTGGCCAGGGAGGATTTACTGGGCGCAAATTCTTAACTGTAGCCTCTGTTTAACTCGACAGTAAAATGAGTACTTGGTTGTAAAAACGATTCTTCGTGGTGGGGATCGTATTCCAGGGACCTGCCCGAAACACTACGCGTACTAGTGGCTGTACAAGAATGTAACAACTCTTGTATAATCTCAAAAAAAAAAAAAGTTGTATGCATTTTTTGGCTTGCAGGACTTTATGCCTATGGGACTGGTATAATAAACATTCAGAAAAAAATAATAAAATTAATTAAACTTTTGAATGAAATTGATGAGATTTTTTTATTATAGTTTAAATTTTTTGTCTATTTTTTATAAATTAAACCACCAACAATTACCAATTTAATTAAAGTACAGTACCTCAAAATTTATTTGTAAAGTTATTTATTTTCTAATTTATTGTTATGTACTGTACTATGTACAGCATTGTCATCATCCCGGGGCACAAGCTTGAGCTTCAGGCTTTGTTTTTAAGAGTTAAACAAAATATATTTAGAAATGGGAGAGAAAAAATTGCTTTCCAGAATCATTCTTTATTTTATATTATAATTTGTTTATATTTTCTTATACCATATACAGTTCTGTATTTTGTACATGGGTGTTCTTCTAGGGGAAAAATATATACTGTATATGTAATATATCTTCATATATTAGCAGAATAATAGCACAATACCATATTGCAGTTTAAAGAATTGGGTGCATAGTCATTTATGATATGATACTGTCTATTTCAAAGTTAGTTTTTAATATTTACAATTTAGATAAGAGAGCTATACTATACCATCATACTGTATTAGCAAATGTAATTTTATTTGCAGTTTCATATAAATAAATGTACTGTACAAAGATGGAATGTTATGAATTTTCAGAAAGTTCACATTAAAACAATAAGAATAAATTATTGTTCTTTAGATAAAGTGACCAGTCTATGAACACTTAAGACATCTATTGACATTCACAATGGGCTATAAGATATTGTAGTTATATTTAGTTTATTGCAAAATGTATGGAATGAATCTGAAAATGAGACATTGTTTTATAAAATGACATGGGACTGGACTCTGTACATACAATACCCACTGGAATATTAACCTAAAACTGACACAGTTTAGGGTTTCATAGTGCACTCATTTATCAGTAACAACTGAGCTAATCAGTAACCATCTGAGAATATCGTAAATGGCAGCAGCGTGTGTCACTACTTTTCTGTGATGTTTTCATATTGTTTGTGTGCATTTATTGGAGGGCTCCCTCAGTAATTCTGAGATAAACACTGGTCCAGCCAAGCCTCGGGGAAGTGCACAAGGCCTGTAAGACCAAACCTTGGTTACCAGAAACCAGGACCAGAATCTGGCTCTGTATGAGGCAAAGGGAGTGTGGGATTAGGGATTAGCCAAAAATCTATTATGAATATCCACAGAAAGCATAAGTGCATTAAAACAAGCCATTTTCTGAAGAAAATTACTAGTAGGTACTCTTGGTAATCAAACAAACAATTGTTGCTGCGGTGTAAACCTCCTAAACAATATGCACTTCACTACCACCAGGTGGCAACCCAGGTCACTCAGGGTCCTAATCAGATCCCCTCCATCCATCCACACACTCTTTAAGAGCCTGGTCACAGCTCTGGGGAAATGGAACCTCTGATTAGACCAGATAAGGCCAGATCTTCTTTTGCCACATGACCTTGGCTGGGTATCTGCCTCTAGCTCTCATCACTCTGGCTAGGTTTGGCCAGATTCCTCACCTGTGGCATGGACACACTACAATTTGAGTCTGCGGCAATCTGGATGGTGTTTCGGCATGTCTGTAATTTGTGGAGTTCTGCACTCTATCTTCATTTGAATTGCACCCTAATAGTTTGCCTTATTGGGTCGTTGATTCACTTCATTCCAGCATCAATTCTGGCTTTATAGGTTTAGTCCTTATTGAGGTTCACTTTTGATGCATGCCAGCCTTTTACAGAGTCTCTTGCTTCTGTTAGAATTCAATAGTATGGAGGAGAAGTATTTGATAGTACAGTACGGACAATAGCTTTTGGGGGTTTCTGTACTTTGTTTCACAAGACCCTGTTTATGATCAGAGTTTTGTGATTGCAGTCTACATCCATTAAAAATATTGTAACAGGAGTTCTGTACAGTCCTCTTTATAATTATACACAAAATCAACAAATCAACAAAATTTTGTTGATCAACAACTTATCAACAAAAATAGATTACTTTATTTGTGAGATCATTTTCTGTTAATTACTAAACTAGTAGTTGCTTATAATAAAATCTGTGTATAGAAAAGAGGCCTCTTATACAGTATTTTTATATGGTATACAGATAATTTACACGGAAATAAGAACAACAAAAATTGACTGAGAAAATCATTAGAGCAGGATGGGAATCAAACCAGCATCCTGGGTACAACCTAGAACTCGCCTAAATCTACTAGGAGTCTGGAGACACCGGGCTGGTAGCGAGGCCAAATTGGCTGCAATGATTTTCTTATAAATATATCATGTTTATTGTAATTGTTTATCTGGACAATGAATTCCTCCTTTGAAGACTCTACATGTCGGGATATATAAATTATTCTATGTATAGAGACAGAAATATGTTTTTTTTGTGTCTACTTAGCATTTTAGAGATATAAATGACAGAAGGATCAACATTTATTAAAACGACTATAGCTAATTTTCTAGTTAAAAAATTCATTGTATCGTGGGGCAGTCAGACTGTATAATACATATTAGGCTTGTAGCAAGCTCATTCCCAAGGTTGATCAACTGACGCTTCCCAGGAAGCAACCCTCAACAAGCTGATTGACTCCTGGGTACCTGTTTATTTTTAGGTGAATAGAGCATTAGGTGATCAGAAACTCGCCCAACAATTTCTGTCCTGCCCGGGATTCGAACCCAGAATTCCCGATTGTGTGTCAAGAATGAACCTGACTGTCCTACCAGAATAATAATACAATGGAGACTTATTAATAATGTATCATATATACAGTATAGTTAAGTATATCTTTGTTTAATCTAACAAGGATGTTGCTGATAGAATAGTTGGAAGCCGTGTCCTGTGAACCAGCCATCACTGGTGAACTGAACAATGAAAGGCCCATTAGTCCTATCTGAAAAAGAAAGTTTAGTAGTGATGGTATGTTATTTCTGGCATTTAAAGTAATATCATAACATGTATGACAAGTATGACAAGAATAATTTTGGGGTAGAAATTTGAGGGAAAATATGGAATGGTAGTGCTACAATATGTGATATTTTGCAGAGACCAACTATGGTTGGGTTGTTAAAGATTCCATTTCATGAAGTCTTGCAGATTGGCAAAAATAGCAAAATGATACTTCTTTAATTCAAAAGTTTATGATTTTTAAATACTTGCTCATAGTAAAAGCCAACTCAGTCTGTCGTAGCCTTTATGGAATGACAATTTAAATGACAGTGGGATATTCTTCATTAATACAAAAATTTTTAGTAATAATTTAAAATTGAACGCTATTGTACATTACTGCAGTTACGTAACAAAAGTGCATTATCACATGATACTTTTATGACATACTCTGCAGTACAATAGTCACAACTGCTTAATTATGAATACCACCACCAGTACCTGTAATGGGACCATTGTTGGTGGGTTGTGGGTTGGAACCATCATTGAGACGTTCTCCACACAGTCTGTTGCCAGCCATGATCAGGTAATCATTAGGACACTGGATAGGACCAATCCCAGCTTCACCTTTGGGAACTACTGAGGTGGCTACACCTTCTGCAAGGGCCAAGGAGATCAAATAACATTATTTTAGGTGACTCACTGAGTGTGACGGTAAACATTTATTGCATGATATCACATAAGCACTGGAAAAGCTATACAGAATGCATCCTACACAACCTACATTTAACAAGTCAGACAATTAAGTTGTCCTTGCTCTCTTTCCTTGGTATACTGTGGACCTCACATTGGGGCCTTCAGCCTCACAAGTATGAGGCCGAAGCTCTATCAACTGGGCTATGAGTAGTCTTAAAGAGGAAACTTTCCTTTTAAGAAAGAAAAAAAATAGCTGGGCTTTTCATAGCCCAGTCAATAGAGCTTTGAAGGGTCCACGGTTTGAGACCCATACAGCCCAGGTGAATCGAATGTTTATTTCCACGGAAGTGTGGATGACAATTTATATCGAACACTGTTGTGTTGCTCTGAACTGTATGCACACAATACTCCTAGATGCCACTCTTAACCTAAATTCTATTTTCTATTAATGGGTCAACACGACATGTTCATTCTTCACTGGAATGCTAGTAAAAGCTATGAGGAGACGATGGAGGTATTAAATATGCCAAAACTAGTTGAAAGAAAAAAATGTGATAGGATCACCACATAAGAAATCATTCAGAATATTGTATACCTCATATACCTCAGACTAATACTGGAATATGCAGTTCTAGCATGGAGTACACATCTAGTCAAACACAAAATGAAGTTAGGAAAGGTACAGAGGTATGCTACCAGGCTAGTCCCTGAGCTGAGAGGTATGAGATACGAGGAAAGATTACTGGAACTAAACCTCAAGACACTGGAAGACAGAAGTTAGGGGAGACATGATCTCTACCTATAAAATTATCAGAGGAATTGACAGGGTAGATAAAGATAAATTGTTTAGCATGGGTGGTATGTGAACTAGGGGACACATGCGGAAACTTAGTATCCAAATGAGCCACAGGGATGTTAGAAAGAAATTTTTCAGTGTTAAAGTAGTTAACAGATAGAATGCATTAGGCAGTGAAGTGGTGGAGGCAGACCCTATACACAGTTTCAAATGTAGATATGATAGAGCCCAGTAGGCTCAGGACTCTGTACACCAGTCAATGGACAGTTGAAAGGGGGGACCAAAGAGCCAAAGCTTGACCCCCACAAGCACAACTAGGTGAGTACACCTAAGTGAGTACATGCAAATTCATGGCAGGAATAACGAAAAATTATAAGAAAAATGTTTTTAAATCTGCATCAATGAGACCACAAGGTCATAGATTGAAATAATGAAAACATGTGCACCAACAAAATTGACATTATCTTTTGCAAATATATTGGTTGACAGAATAAGTTAAATTAGTGGGTTGTGTAGGCCAGAATCATTGGAAACTTAAAATTTCATATAACAAAAATCATAGGGAAGATAAAACTTAATGAGCTTAGCTCTCATGATGACCGAACCTAACTCTCATCCTGTAACTGCACAAAGGTAATTAGACTTAGATAATTGCAAGGTACTGTCCATACATGAACATATGTATGGATATACATACATGAAAACACACACACAGTTACTTACTAGAATCAACCTTAAAGTTCACAATCTCAAATTGCTTATCGATTATATTATTTGTGGAAGCCATATTTTGTAGACGACAGAACAGAACCCAGCTTCCTTTCTGATGCACATGGCATAGTTTAAATTGTTCTGAAAAATAATAGTATGATGTATTAACAATAAAATTAATTACTAATACAGTAATTATTTTCTGATAGTTTATAAGTCAACTCATATGGGCACTATATTATTTAGAATACTAAATGGGTTATTTTAGTAGCGATCTACAATTCGTGGGGCCCTGAAGCTTGAACTGTTATGGGGGCCCCCCTTTGCAACCAGTAACGAGGTCTCAGTAACTACTGTCATCTTCTTCAATGGGAGTTGTGCCACCACAAATTAGTTGATCACCACAAATTAAAAACAAAATTTAACCACTACATCTTGGATCTTGATTAAATCAGAGATGTAGACCCAAAATTTTTAAGCAATGTGGACTAAAGTCACTTCTGGGGTCCCTCTGGGATTATGGGCTCTGAAGCTTAAGCTTCCTTAGATTCATTGTAGATCTGCCCCTTGATTATCGAAGACTCGATCACAGAAAATTATTATAATGATTAAGTTGTGTTTAAAAACTTGTTACAGTATAATTAAATAAAATACTACACATATATTATGTATTTGTTGCATAACAGTAAATTTGGGGTACATGTATATCATCCAGTGTTCCAGTATGCCAATAATATGTATACATGGCTCAGTGTATCTCATCCTTGAGGGGATCAGAAACAATTTTGAATAATGTAACGGGGCAGGGGAGGGTGGGAGTTGTCCCCATCCAGTACATCGGTTTTTGTATGACTACCAAAACGATGGTAAGACAACAACTGAATAATTAGTATTGTTCGGCCTCCTGGGCAGATACTAACATATTCCTGTCCATCTTCCCCATTTCAAAGATTTTCCTGATTTTGTATAGGGAGAAAAGGTTTGATTTTAAAGCGCTCTCTTTCAGCATGAACTTAACTTCCATCAGGCTCAGCAGTGTCATACTCCACGATCTTCAGCTCAGAGGCATTCAGGTGTTCGGCTACCTAGATGATTGGTTTTTCTAGGTACTGAGTTTACGTCACTATTTAGCAGCCAGTTATTGGGTTTTGTTAGTCATGTGCAAGTTCAGTATCCTTGCAAACATATGGAGATACCAGTTTCAGCTGTTGCAGTTAATAATTTGGGTTAGGTCTGATGTGGAACGCCAAGTTATACACGCTTGATTATCAGTCGAGTTGGCAGCTACAGCACTCGTTCCAGGAGTGCCATCCAATACATCACAAAAGATCAAGAAAGACTTCTCAGTAGGCTAAGTTTTGATTGTATAGTTTTCCCTCTGTATCAAGTGTGGATCAAGGGGGTAAACAGATCTTCACTTTACACTGGTATTGAGAGAGTTGATTCACACAAGATTTCTTACAAGATTTTAAGTGTTCATTGCCAAAAAACCTCTCCTTCCATCTCTTGAAAGCTTCAAAGGTGCATCTTAGTAATAGGTGGCAGTGCAAGTGAGGTGTCCACCATACTGTATGATAATATACAGTAAGTAATCTTGACACATACTGTACTTGAACTGTATGTTTATTGAGACAAGGAAAAAATATATCTCAAAGGGATAGAGTAGCATAGGCTATTTATACTCCCCCTCCCCCCGACACATACAGTAATATACAGTAGATATTATGGCACATGTGGTAAGGTAATACTCACTAAGTACTCAGGATTTCTGTTAGAGGCATAGTTGAAAGAGGAGAATGAGCCTTGAGTGCCTGTGTAGTATTGTAGACAATTGGCTGGTGGACTATATGGGCTATTGCACTCGATCTGTGGTAAATAAATAAGACTTTTCAGTAAAGTATGTTTATATTCCATTTACCTTGCTGTTTGTAAATCATAATTTGCATGAATTAAGGATATTTAGAGGTTTCAGTACAGTATTTTAAATTTAATGTGTTTATTTATGTAACTGTGTAGATAATTCATTATTAGCATTACAAACTTAATGTTCAATGCAGTTCAGAAATAATGCTGATTAATACACAAGATATTTGTTGGCCTTTTAGGTGGAAGTACATTTTTTTTTTAAGCCAGAATGAAATGATTCTCTACCTTTAACAAAAAGAGTAAAAATAAGTGTCTTTTAATCATTTCCATACTCAACACGTCATCAGAGGTATATAGATGTGTTCAGTTTTATTGTGTACATACGTAATAAATAAATTATATATATATATATATATATATATATATTATATATATATATATACAGTATATCAATATAATATAATAATATATTGCAAAGCTCTGGCCAGTTGAGGGAACAGGCTTGTGGGTACATCAGATGACTTGAGTTGCCACTTGATAGTTGTCAGACACAATATGGTTGGAGTACTTGCATCACAGCAATGACGCGCTCAATAGTCACCTATGCAGCAAGTGTTAAATTAACATGCTGTTCATTCAAATAGGATGATATTTATATATATATATATATATATATATATATAGATAGAGAGATCTATATATATCTATATATATATATATAGATGTAGATATAAATATATATATATATATGTTATAGTATAGGTTATATATATGAGATATAGATATATATATATATATAATATAGATCATATATATATATTAATATATATATACATATAGATCTATATATATATATATATATATATATGCAAACAAGCCTGAATGGTCCCCAGGACTAGATACAACTGAAAACTCACACCCCAGAAATGACTCGAACCCATACTCCCAGGAGCAAAGCAACTGGTAACTACAGGGCGCCTTAATCCGCTTGACCATCACGACCGGACATAAGGAAGTGATAGCCTGAGCTATATGAACCACTTCCCCGCCGGCACCTGGATGGTTATCTTGGGCATAGCATTTTATCAAATCACCTCATTTTGGGGCAACACGTGAGGAACACAAATGCAAACAAGCCTGAATGGTCCCCAGGACTAGATACAACTGAAAACTCACACACCCCAGAAATGACTCGAACCCATACTCCCAGGAGCAAAGCAACTGGTAACTACAGGGCGCCTTAATCCGCTTGACCATCACGACCGGACATAAGGAAGTGATAGCCTGAGCTATATGAACCACTTCCCCGCCGGCACCTGGATGGTTATCTGGGCATAGCATTTTATCAAATCACCTCATTTTTTGGGGCAACACGTGAGGAACACAAATGCAAACAAGCCTGAATGGTCCAGGACTAGTCCTGGGGACCATTCAGGCTTCTTCCAGGACCATTCAGTCCTGAAGAAGTGGTTAGAGGTTTGTTTGGTTTAAACTTAATTAGTAAGAATTTAAAACAAAAGGATCAATGCATAAATGTTCGTAATAAGGACTAGTCCTGGGGACCATTCAGGCTTGTTTGCATTGTGTTCCTCACGTGTTGCCCCAAAAAATGAGGTGATTTGATAAAATGCTATGCCCAAGATAACCATCCAGGTGCCGGGGGGAAGTGATTCATATAGCTCAGGCTATCACTTCCTTATGTCCGGTCGTGATGGTCAAGCGAATTAAGGCGCCTGTAGTTACCAGTTGCTTTGCTCCTGGGAGTATGGGTTCGAGTCATTTCTGGGGTGTGAGTTTTCAGATATATATATATATATATATATATGCGGAAAATCCACAGAGAAAAAATGAAAGGAGGTAACGTTTCGACTTTGTTAAAGCCTTTGTCAAACCAGACTTTAGACAAAGTCTAACCTGTCTAAAGTTAGACAAAGACTTTGTTAAAGTTCTAAAGAACTTTAACAAAGTCGAAACGTTACCTCCTTTCATTTTTTTCTCTGTGGACTGGAATATGCTTCTGGGCAGTATACTTTAAAATTA
>WNGS01111181.1:38797455-38814978 GCA_020271785.1 Procambarus virginalis
AAATTATATCAATTAATTTTAAAGTAATCGGAGAAAGTTGACAACGTTAATCCCTGTCACTAGGAATCTCCTTCACGAAGAGACCATTAAAACTAAATTTCTTTGCATAGAAAGGCATAGAGCAAGATGAGACATTCGAGGAATGTACTAAATGATTAAAGGTTTAACGATAGGGGTTCTGGAAATGTCAAAGTTAGAACCTAAAATAATGAATTAAACTGTTAGATTTTAGATTTAAACAGAGCTGTAAAAATGATCAGAAATAGATTTTAAATTAATGGAACAAGTTAGAAATATCTTATTTACATGAATGGGAGTGGGGTAGATATGTAAATTGGAGCTGCCTTTCATTTGCCAATATGCTTGCTGCAGATCCATTTATTTATATGTACTGTGTGTACAGTTTTTAAAAATGGAAAGTTTTGGTTTTGAAAAATTAATTAATTATTACAGGAAACTAAATGTGTTAGTGCTGTAACATTGTCAAGGATTTCATGAGGAAAAATCTTGGGTTTAGTTTAATTGCTAATTATTGGCTGTGAGAATAGTCATATATTTTTCATCAATTATTGCATTATATGTAACTTTTCCTGTTAGACTTCTTTCATAATACGTTTTGTATAGTATGAGATTAGTTCTCTCAAATACCTTAAACTTGATAAGATCTAGTCTAATGAAGCAGATGGAACGGGAGATCTTTTTGATGCGAAGAGTGCAGGTGCCACCCTTGGTGAGGACACTGGAGGTGCCTGGCTGCGGGGACACCCAGTACGTGTTGTTGCTGCTCACCTCTGACCCACACCTAGAATGGTAGGCTGAAAATGCACTACAGTATTAGTCTTTGAATGATACAAGTTACTAGTTCAGTTCCTGTCTCGTAATTCCCTAAACTGAGTTGCTGTGAATTCATTGTATTAATTTGTGATGTTATGGTTGGGAAGCGCAAGCTGTTACTCTAATATTAAGGCTTTATATAATTCCTCCTATCAAGTTACTTGTGAAGCTATGGTACAATTGCTGGATTCAAGGTAATATTGAAGGTCTAATTTGCACTCGAAAGATCAGCCTACTATTCCAATATTTAAAGTATGCTTAACTAGGTTAGGGTTTCATAAAGTTTTAGTTGGTTCTTGAAACCTAGGTTACAGTTTTGGCTTTCACTTCATAACTTAAAGCTCGGCCAGCTAGGCCTACATCTTGTAATCTAGTCCACACCGAATTCAAATTACTGTACGTGTAACCTAGGCCACAATCAATGCAAGTTGCTTCTCGTGACCTAGGTCACAGAGAATATATTTGTGGGTTCAGAGGAATAAACTTACTAGATACAAGTATTTATTATGTAGCCTTGAAACTATGGTTTCTAGCGTAGCTTACAAAGAACTAAGCGTTGCATCTATTCAAGATGGCACAACGTTAAGTTCAACACAGTATCCAAGTGTGAGAGCACGGGTTTAATATTGAAAGTGATCATAGCACTAAATCATGCAAGAGGAATGACTAAATAATATGTTGGCTTGCGTCAGCCCCATGTATTTGTGGCTTTATATTGCAACAGCGCTTGCATAGGCAATAATTTACATCTCAGCAGTATTATTAAATAAAATAAATATAATAATAATCCCTTACTGCTGGAGTAGTTGCAAATAATAAATATAAATCGGATAAAAGTTGCACCGTAAATGTGATAATATTAACGCTGGATGATATTGTGTAAACATGTCATAGGGTTGAATCAGATTTCACGCGAACTTGCCAAATCCCGGCACAATATTTTTATTGGTTGACTGCTTTTACTGGTAGTTGAAGGCACGGAGCTTGTCTGTATCTGCTGATGAAATGCATTGGTGTAGGACGACCACTGGGTACAATCCATGGCAGTAATGGATGCATGTTGACTGGCTCTCATAAAAGATCCTTTACAATAGGTTATTCACAACTGAAAGGTCTCGGGTTCGATTTCCGCGCAGGACAGAAAAGTTTTGGCAAGTTTCCTTTCACCTTGTACATCTGTTTATCTTGCAGTAAATGGATTCCCGGATGTTAGGTAACTGTTGTAGATTGCATCCTAGGAAAGGTCGGAGGTTATTGTTCCAGGAAGCGACCTCGATAAGCCTAACAGTCTTCCTGTTCCTGATACTGTAATAAGAAATTGGAAACTATGTAGACAAATTTGTCTCCACACGTCGTGAGCTAGAAATGTTATCCAGAGTATTCGTAAAAAGCGTTCTCTGATTGCTAAGTGTAATTATATCTTCGTAAATGAATCTCTCTTCACGGTGTGTACTTACCGCTCTCTCAGACTTTCACACTTTTGCAAAGTTCCTGTGCCAGACATGCAAGGAGCGATAATAAAATTATATTGACAAATCATTGCCTTGGCCTGGGATTCGCCGTCTCTTTGGCGTGAGAAACCGCAACTGACTTTAATCTCATGCTTCATGCGTTTAGGCTAGATATTGTTACTTTTAATTTAACGTTAATGCTGGAGCAACAATGACCAGCCTCTGATACCTTCATTTCATCGTCTCATTTTGATCTCTCCGACATGGGTTAATTTACTTGAACAATTTATACTAGCTATGAAGGAGCCATGGTGAATAAACTGTAACGCATGCAAGGAGCAACAACTTCAAGCTCAACAAGCCACAATGTACAACAGATGATTTTTCACCCGTAAGATAATGAACCCACGTTCCTGCCGAAGCCGCAAAGTTGGCTATATTTACGTTCTTCCAAATTATTGTAAATTATCAAAACACAGCCCATTTCTCTCGCTAGTTTGACATTTTAATGTTAATTGTGCTTATATTAATTTCAAAATTTGTGCCTAATCTCAGTGTATCTCTCACTCACTAGTTTTAATTACTTTGTTTAGGTTTAATTGAACATCTTGCAACTTATCTATCACTGGACATCCTCAATGTGCATATATTTCAACTAATTTGTTAGCTTCAAGAGTTGACCGTATACGCTATACGTATTAGTGACTTTCTAGGAATGTAGAACTCACATTGTTAAAAGTCCTGTTATTACTCTCGTGTGTATGAAATAAAAAATATACACTGAGAAATGTATAAAACTTTGTCAAACATAATGTATGTCAGCGTGCCGTGCCAAATGATATTCTTGCGTGTATGTGTAGTTAGTATTTTGAGAACGGGGTGTTTTTGTTACCGTTCCGGCGCTCACTTCCGCTGTCACTGAGTGCGACACACACACGTCACCTGATCGTGCATAATTTTCCTGCACAGTGGGGATGAAGACGTTCCCACCTGGCTGAGCTGGTGAATGTGACACCAATGTTGTTTCCGAGCTAGCTCTTATTTAGTGTGTTTCTGTTTTAAGCATATTGTTGTCTTGTGGCATCAGGATAGCAAAACATTCGTCTGAATAGCAGACGCAACGTAGTCACTAAGGGACATTTGACAAATTTAGAAACGGTGGTTACAGTTATTCTGCCGTTGATATAGCCACTCAGGAACCTTAATGCTAAAATATTACACGCCAGGTGTCCTATACATAGCGAATGGTTGTCTGATCAACTTGGATAGATTGGCTGTCTGATTTTCCAGTATGACAGTGGCCGTTTCTCACCCAGAGTTATTTATTTCACTGTACTGTAAATAAATACTACAATAACCATAGAAATATATAAAGCCACGCGTACACTTCTTACGTTAATAATCCTGAAAGTAAGAGACAATGTAAAGTTTTCTTGAATAATTTTAGTAATTAACAGTAACATAACAGTAGGAAAGATGCAACTCGTCCAGTTTGAGACTCTCACCCCGCCCTATACTCTCATCCCCGACCTAGGCTCCCACAGGCCTGGAGAAAGTGAGAGAAAGTGATGAAAGCCAGAAGAGAGCATGACGGCCTGGATGGCAGCGTCACTGTGGAGTGGGTTGAAGGCCGCCCCCCTGTCAGGAAGTTTTGACTGGTCATGTGAAGTCGGTGGAGTGTGTGTGTTCGCTATCAGTACTTATCAGTGTCTACGGGGGAGTGAGGTCTAGCATTTTGTCCCGTCAACTAGCCTTGTTATTGCATTATAATTTAACTATTCTGATTTTTTTTTTGTAGAATCTGACCTTAAAGTTGTGGATGGATTTGGCTTCTGCAATATTGCCAGTGCATTGCACTTGTCTGCCACCCGTGCAGGGTACGAGTATTTCTTTATATTCCTTCGAGCTCTGGGAGGGAACTCTGCCTCTTAGCTGCTTGTACCTAGCGCCTTACAATTTCTTGACTTTTAGTTCGTGCTCAATAAATTCGTTATTCTGGGCATAATTAAGAAAAAAGTACTGAATTGGGGGGGGGGGGAGAGTCAGTGCAGTTTTCCGGGCGCAGTGCGAAAAGTTTGTTACTAGGTGTCATTATAATTACAAAGTGTGCAGGTTAGACGTAATTACTAATGTATGAATTTCCGCAGAGATCTGATTAAGACTTTTCGTGCCCCCTGTAATCCCTTTTTTTATATTAATATAACTACCACTCACAGGGGTGGTTTTTGTTTGGGTTAGTAATACTAGTTCTTTGATAATTACCTATTACTATGATCATTTCGATACTAGTTGTGACCTGTTTGCCAGATAATCCATCTCTTGTTATTTCTTTGGACGTCATTTTGCGTTTTTCGTGGTCTCACATTTTAAATATTTTGCAAGATATTTATTTTTGCACATTTATTTTGCATAAATATATGTGCAAAAAAGTGGGCACATTTGCAATTTTTGCCCACGTGCCCATTGGGGTGGGCACGTGGGCAAACGGACGTTAAATCAACGTTAAAAATGTTGATTCAATGTAACTGGAGGATGTGTTGCCCACTGCAACAGTGATTGAGTGATTGATGAAGATTAAGACGTGGCAAGGGCATGAATAGCCCGTAATGGGCTATTCATGGAACAGTGTTTGTGTGTAAGTACATGAAGGGAGACGGTGAGTGAGCATGTGACTTCATCTGTCCTACACACTAGTGTGTGATCAGACGCAGATGAGGAGTGCGACCCTGTGTGTGTAGAGGAGCGTCTTACCTATGCAGCAGGAGGCGTAACCGTAGGTGCAGGTGGAGGTAGGGGTGTGGCCGCCCCGCCTGCACTGCTGCTGCAGCACACACACGCCCTCACGCCCGTCCTGGCCCAGGCACTCCCCGCCACCGCCACCCTCCGTCAGCATACCGAAGAGGCGGCCCAGTGTCAGCCCTGGGGATAGTCCAGGCCGGTGATGCTCCACACCTCTCACCCTCCCTCCCTCTAGTTACTCGTCCTCCCTCCCTCTAACTCGCTATCATAAGGTCAGTCTCTCCCTGACAGTTACCTGGTGGCTCAGTCGTCAGCTTGAGTTATGAGTGTTAAAAGATAACTGTTTCTGAAGGGGGGAGTTATCAGGGGAAAGCACCAAGCCATTACGACTAAATAGTACTGGAAGTGTTTCTGAGAGTGTTGAGTGGGTGCGGGTGTAGCAGTGTTGGGTACTCACAGCGTGGTTGTCTCTCCGGGAGGGTGTTGTACACAAAGTGTTGCGGCGCCTGCAACACTGCCGGCTCCTCCGCCACGGTGGTGGGCGGCAGGGCGGTGGGCGTCGTCGTCGGCTCCGATGACCCGCCGCCCTTCTTCGTCGGCAGTTTAGGTGTCGTGGGCGGCGACTGGTGGTGGTTGGGGTGGGTGTATGGGGTGGTTTGTGGGTGGTGGCTCTCCTCGACGGGCGGGGGCAGGAGCGGGTGGGCGTGGGCGGTCACGACCTGGCGGTGCCCCTCCACGACCGCTGCGAGTAGCGGCGGGGGCAGGAGCGGGTGCATTTGGGCGGTGACCGTCCGGTGGTGCCCTTGGACGACAGGCGCGGGCGGGGGCGGGAGCGGGTGGGTGTGAGTGGTGGAGGCGGGTATCTCGATCACCAGCGGTCGACCCGTCGCCCACCAGCGCCTGCCCAGGTCGTCCTTCCAGTCGTCGTTGTCGTCGCCCGCGAGGTGGTCGTCGAGCGCCTGGAGACGCGTCGGCCACCTGGCCAGGTTCCTCAGCGTCCGCTCGTCCATCCGGCGGGACCTCCGGGCCGAGTGGCCCTGGAGGCGGCGCCGGCCGAGCCTCTGGAGCAGGGCGGCCTGGCCGATGCTGGGGGTGACGGAGGGGTAGAGCTCCAGGAAGTGGGCGTGGAAGGTGTCGGTGGGCGGAGGGGTGGTGGGCGGGGGCTGGGCGGCAGCCAGCAGGGCGGCCAGGACCACCAGACACACCCGCAGGTGACAGGTGGACGCCGGTGACAGCAACACTCCCATGGTCACTGGTATTGTGTCGCAGGTCCCACACTGTCTCACTGATTTATGGCACCCCTGACACGCTCGTCATGAGTGTGTCACACTGACGACACCTTCACGCTCGCTACACCCGTCACACACACACACACACACACACACACACACACACACACACACACACACACACACACACACACACACACTCACTCACTCACACTCACACTACACCTGTCTCACACTACACTCCCTGGGGGCAGTTATAAAGTCATTCTCAACACGTCTTCCAAACCATAATAAAGATCGTATCTTTAAATAAAATTTCACAAAAAATACGATATGTAAATCAATATTTTTCTGAATTAGTCGAGTTATCATTATTTTGAAATACATGTGTTTACATAATAGTTCACTTGAATATATAAAATTAGATTAGCTGGAAAGTTTTCACCAGGTGTTGGTGGTCAGTGTTACAGTATCCTTCACCAGGTGTTGGTGGTCAGTGTTGCAGTATCCTTCACCAGGTCTTGGTGGTCAGTGTTGCAGTATCAATGACAGGTGTCAGGCCTTGTATAGCTCTCTGCCTCTGAAAAAAAGAGATCATATCAGCATTATTATAATAACATTTGAATTACATTATCACAGTGTGAGGTGAGTGAGTGAGTGTGTTAAAAAGTATGATAGAGGTATGACACCTTCCTTACCTCAAGGTAAGGAGGGTGTAGGGTAACAACTTTAGTCTGACTGGCGTACGAGTTTGTATTGCTTAACCCTGTATTATGTTGTATGATTCTATTTCGTACTGCAATCTGTAATGTAATAAATATTATGCACTGTTTTATATTGTTTTTTCAACGATGCGTTGAATTGTAGTATGGTAGGCTGTATATTGGGGCCGGAGATTGCGTTGTGTCGGTTGCTGGGAGTATTGAGCCGTCGGCTGTTCGGTCCATTGATGCTCATTCATTAGGGTGTTGTCAGAGCTCTTATCGGCAGGTAGAAAGTCGCCCTCTTGTGGTTCGCGGAGGAAGGATGAGGAATACTTGCAACCCAGCGGGGTTTCTTCCTATTGGGGAGTGTTGTACATGCTGCTATGACGGTATGTCCACTCGCAGAGTGGCGCTGCCCAATAAACTCGCCCTCGGGGCAAAATTAAAAATTAAAATCACAATGGAGCAGGAGGAGGAGGAGGCGGCAAGGCGCTAGAGAGCTCACTCGTCCTCAACTCGGCCACATTTTTGTTTTTTATTTTTATTATTATTGAAAGTGTAAAACTAAGCGTAAGCCGGGGAAAAAGAACGAGACGGTAACATGGTAGAGGTTCTAGAAGCACTCGTGTGAGCGTATTACAGCAAGGCGTGCTAATGGTGCCCAAGCCCCATGATCTACCTCTATCCTTCAACACTACCACTCCAAGGCTGCCTTTACGGGGGCATAATAAATGAACACGTTTGTGCGCCATCATCATTGCAGGTTTTTAATATATTTTTGACACGCTAATTAAGGAGATGACGGATGCGGTGTCGATTTGAAGGGTAGAGAGGATCGTCGCTGAATGGGAGGTGACAGCTGTCATCATGCTAGGCCTCCTCCACCACACCACTCCTCACCACCGCCAGCCACGCCACCCCCTGGCACGCCACCCGCTGCCACACCTCCCCCTGCCACACCTCCCCCTGCCACACCTCCCCCTGCCACACCTCCCCCTGCCATGACCATACAGCACGTGCTTAGATGTTAGTAAACAAACGGTCCTTGCGGGTACTCACGCCGCGGCCGACGCTGGGTTCATCCCAGTAGACACCTGCCACCCTCCACCCCCTCGCCTCCCCAACATTCCACAGGCTCGTTTAAGAAGCCAGGAAAACGCAGTCCTGCACATTACAAGGTAATAGAAGATTGAACTACTGGGCTGTCTCGGCACATCTTGTCTCAGAGTGTCAACAACTGAACTAACAAACCTGTAACAAGGATTTCAACAATCCCCCTAGCAGTGACGCATCATGAGTGGCTAGAAGGTGCATGATAATTACCGGTGCTGTTAATACAATATTGTCTTTACTCTACAGAGCAAGCTGAGAGGCCTGTACTGGACTTGGGAGTGTCTGTCTGTGAGTACTGATGTCCTTACCTCTCATATTCCAAAGTTTTGACTTGGCAGTTTCAGAATCATGGACTCTGTGTGTGCGTGTGTGTGTGCGTGCGCGTGTGTGTGTGTGTGTGTGTGTGTGTGTGTGTGTGTGTGTGTGTGTGTGTGTGTGTGTGCGTGCGTGCGTGCGCGTGTGTGTGTGTGTGTGTGTGTGTGTGTGTGTATAAATGGTTGGGTGTATGTATTGATGTATTAATGGATAAGTGTATAGCTTTAAGGCTGTATGGATGTTTGAGTGGGCGAGTTTATGAACGAATGACGTGTGTGTGTGTGTGTGTGTTAATGTATGAATGGATTAGTGTTTGGATAGATGTTTTTTTTTATTTTGCTGCAGTTCTTTCTTTATAGTCATCGTCTATTTTTTTGTCTTTGTTTCCTGTCATGTGCATTTAACTGTGACTCCGCCTTCCATCACCACCTCACCTTCTCTCCTCAGCACCAGCACCATCACCACCTCCATCATCACCTGTGACAGTGGCGACACACGCAGGTGCATCTGGAGCATCATACCCGCACCATCCAAACACAAGTACTTAGTCACTTGCCATCTAAAATGGTCAACAAAACACTCGAGATAATCAATCTTTTTAGAATTCTGGAAAAAAATGACAAATGTTGGCTAAATATTTAAAAAAAAATGAGAGAAACAGGAGGCATTAAATTAGGCGAGTGTCACAGTCAAGTATTTCATGTAAAGGGCAGGAGAAAGTGATCATTTTGAGAGTAGGTGGAACCTCTATAGGTAGAGCACCTGTGCTACAGGTGCTCTACAGGTGGAGCACCTGTAGAAGTTCCAACTTGTATAATATAAAGACACCACGGATTTAGGAAGGGAAATAATTGTGCTTGACAAACGTGATTTGAAAGTTTTTTGACACCGTTACTAAAACAGGAAACGTATCAATTTTTGCAGATGATGGAAGGCTAATGAAGAGTGTAACACTAGGAGGAATGCAGAAAGTTACAGGAGAACGTTGACAAACGAAAGTATTGGGCATATAAGTGGATGCTGGAGTTTAATCCCAATGAGTGTAAGGTAGTGAAGATGGGGAAAGCGAGAAAGAAGACCAGGAGACATCTATACCATGAGGAGGAGATATCTACACCATGAGGAGGAATCGTTTAGAAACCTAAACCAGGGCTCCTTCAAGGCAATTTACACAACCTTCGTTAGACCAATTTGGAATAATGCAGCACTAGCCTGGAATCTAAAACCAATTTTTTAAGCATACAGAGGTTTAAAACAAGATTGGTGCCTGAATTAAGAGTGTTAAGCTATGAGGATAGGCTCATGGAACTATAGATCTCACAGCTTAGAGGATGGAAGGACGAGAGGGGGACATGATGACCACATACAAGGTACTGAGGGGAGGGAATAAGCGAGTGTGGAGTGCACGGAAAGAAGTTGTGGAATCCACC
This sequence comes from Procambarus virginalis, assembly GCA_020271785.1. Taxonomy (NCBI): domain Eukaryota; kingdom Metazoa; phylum Arthropoda; class Malacostraca; order Decapoda; family Cambaridae; genus Procambarus; species Procambarus virginalis. The sequence goes on from WNGS01111181.1 coordinate 38,807,271, forward strand.
GCCATTGAAAAGCTCAAAGCTAAATTCGATAAAGAATTCGAACATTAAGATAATTATTGTAACAGGTACAACAGGGCGGGCCATAGAGCTAGAGCTCAACCTGCCGCGGTAACTGACAGATAAGCTGACTGCTGGAGGAGCCGCCTCCACCACCGTCACCTCCACCACTAGCGTCACCCGTCACCACCACCAGCGTCACCCGTCACCTCCAGCTGTCACCATGCCGACACACACCCACGTCGCTACCTGCTGCACCAGCTGTCACTTGCTGATAAAATACAGCGTTAACGAAGCTCGCCTCATTTGTTTTGGCGGCCGGCCATATATTTTTTTTCTGTTGACATTGTGTAAGTGAAGTGACAGATCCGGTGGTGTCCTTCCCTCCCCTCTCCCTCCCCGCCCTACCTGCTCATTCCCTAATGTTACACTTCATAAAACTCATAAAATAACTAATAATGTTCACGCCGAGTCTGAGCCAAAATGTGCGCCATCATATATTTTTGTGGGACGAGTTATGAGGCTGTTATATAACACCACAGATGTGAGGCACTCACAGGTGTTGTGGGGGAGTAGAGGCATTACAGGTGTTGAGGGAGGAGGTGAGGCACTCACAGGTGTTGAGGGAGGAGGTGAGGCACTCACAGGTGTTGTAAGGGAGGTGAAGCACTCACAGGTGTTGAGTATGAACCAGAGACGGTGGAAGCATCTACCACTCTCAGCTTCAAAAGCAATTATGTTAGAGTAATGGAAAATGTGAAGATATAAATGCGCCAGGTATAATAGTCATGAGGCGGGGCTGGAGAGCTGGAGCTCTGTCTGTAATGTCCCACACTTGCTCTGCCCGGCTCCCCAAGTCTGGCTCACCTAAGGTGACGTTTGTAGTTAACTAAGAAACACGCCGGGAATAATGAATAGATGCCTCATGCGTTACTTGTGTGTACTCACCTGGATGTGCTTGCGGGGGTTGAGCTTCGGCTCTTTGGTTCCGCCTCTCAACTGTCAGTCAAATGGCGTACAGGTTCCTGAGCCTAGTTCCTAGGCTCTAGAGCCTAGTTCCTGTAGTTCCTGAGCCTATGGGGCTCAGGAACTACATCATATCTACAATTAAAGGAGTCTGTCTCCACTACATCACTGCCTAATGCATTCCATTTGTTAAATCTGTTTAACCAATTTCCATTTGTTAAATCTCCCCGGGGCGCGCCGGCTGATTGAGTGATGACTGGGATAGATGAATGACTGGTAAATCATTCATGTATTGCCATGTGAGGCCGGGAGGGAGTAGTAGTAGTAGTGGTATCAATAGTAGTAGCAGTAGTAGTAGTATCAATAGTAGAAGTAGTAGTATCTATAGTAGAAGTAGCAGTAGTGTTGACACGATGTGCATGAAGGACTCCCTCTCTCCACACACAAGACAATAACATAGGCACCCATCACAAGAGAGAGAAAACGAAGACCTGGAAATTAATGCTAAAGTTCTTGAATGGGTTAACCACTATCGCCACCTTTGTTACCTTGGGGTTACTGTCAGCTCTAACAAGGTGAACAAGAAAGGTGTTTCGTCAGCTCATAGGGACATGTAAAGGGCGCCTCTCGGGGCTCCTGAGAGCCGTGTCCAGCAATGGTCACGGGGCTTCTGGAAGACGTCCTTCAACTGATCCGTCGTAGACTATGTCGCACCAGTGATATGTTCACTCACAAGATGAGTGGCGCTGCCTGTCACTATGGCGGTATTGAGATATAGATATGGTACATTGAGTGTATCTGGTCTCTTGGACCACGAGAGGACCTTCACCACTTAAGCAGTCCCCGTGGCGCAGTAATATAACACACTTCCGGCGCTTCGCGAGCCCTTTGGCCTGGGTTCTTATCCTGGCCGGGGAGGATTGACTGGGCGCCAATCCTTAACTGTAGCCTCTGTTCACCCAGCAGTGAATGGGTACCTGGTTGCTAAACCATTTTGGCGCGTCGTATTCCGGGGAAAATTAGGATTAAGGATTGTATTAGAAATCTAAATAAATTTATGCTTGGAAGTTGCCATGGCAACTTCAGGAAGCTATGCGGTGTAGGCTGGTTGTAGTGAGGCTGGCAGCTGGTGGAGGTGTGCCAGTTATGGCCAGCTGGTGTTGGCCAAGTTTGAGTTAGGGGGAATGATGACAGGTGGCACCTAGCAGGTGGTGGACCTGATTAACTGCTGACGTCACACTCGTCCACTACCCATATAGCCCTCTGGGCCGTGTGGCAGATGGTGTTATGAGACACGACAGGTGGCACACAGCTGGCCGGTATCTGGCCGTCTTGGGTCGTGAACTGAGAGGCAGGTGGTGCCGGCGTGTGTGTCACCTGCAGTCATCCATCAGGAGGTGACACCAGGTGATGCATGACGACAGGTGATCCATGGAGATGACAGCTGATGGCACCAGGCCCTCTCAACCATCCGGCCGGCATCAGATGGCACCTGGTTCTCTCATTCCTCCCAGCTGGCTCCATGTGGCACCTGGCACTCCTTCGCCTCAGGCGTAATTAGCAATAAGGAGAGAGAGAGAGAGAGAGAGAGAGAGAGAGAGAGAGAGAGAGAGAGAGAGAGAGAGAGAGAGAGAGAGAGAGAGAGAGGGAGCGCGCGAGAGCGAGAGACAGATGGCGGTAGCGGTGTGTCAGAACAGGCGCAGGGCTCCACATGTGAAGGGGTCACCACAACATACTTCAAAACACACTCTCCCCTCCCCCCCGTCTCTGCCCTGCCAGGCTGGGTGGGGTGCCAGTGGCACCTTGACAGTAACACCCTTGGCCACGCTGGCACGGGCACTCCCGACAGTGACATAATCACCGTTGTTGGCACGGTGTTTATGATGGTAGAGATTACCGCAGGTGGCGAGTGTCGGGCCGCAGGGGGCGGCACTGGGTGTGGTGGTGCCAACGCGGGTCTTATCCCCGGCACCGGTCTGGCACTGAGGGGGGAAGAGGAGGGTAAGCCTTCTGTCGACCTCACTGTACGTGCTCTTACCTTGACGTTACCTTAAGTTGTTCCGAGGGGTCAGTGTCCCCCGCGGCCCGGTCTCTTACCAGGCATGCTTGTTGGTAGTAGGCTGGTCAACCTGGCTGTTGTGGGACGCTGCAGGCAGTCTGACGGATGAATTACAGCCAGGTTGATCATGCACCATTTGGAGATGTGTATCAAGGTGGTCTTGAGCGCGGAAAGACGCCGGCTAGTTATGTCCCTTATATTTAGAGGGAGGGTGATTACTCCCCCCCTCCTGGGGTCACTGATGTTTATAGAACCTTCTCTAGAGAGTACCCATTGTACCCCAACCTTTCACTGGGTATGGTACAGCCTTTTCACTGGGTATGGTACAACCTTTCACTGGGTATGGTACAGCCTTTTCACTGGGTATGGTACAGCCTTTTCACTGGGTATGGTACAGCCTTTTCACTGGGTATGGTACAGCCTTTTCACTGGGTATGGTGCAGCCTTTTCACTGGGTATGGTACAGCCTTTTCACTGGGTATGGTACAGCCTTTTCACTGGGTATGGTACAGCCTTTTCACTGGGTATGGTACAGCCTTTTCACTGGGTATGGTACAGCCTTTTCACTGGGTATGGTACAGCCTTTTCACTGGGTATGGTACAGCCTTTTCACTGGGTATGGTGCAGCCTTTTCACTGGGTATGGTACAGCCTTTTCACTGGGTATGGTGCAGCCTTTTCACTGGGTATGGTACAGCCTTTTCACTGGGTATGGTCCGGTTTACACAGTGTCACGCCTCCTCTCACAGGGAATAAATTCAAACTCATATATAGATCTATTCGTTCTTAATATTATCTTAAGTGTAAATTATTATGCCCGACTGCCCCCCCCCTCCCATCCCTCCCCCAGAGAGTACAATTTGAGGATTTGAAGTGATAGCAATAATGTATTGAAGGCATTCAAAGTTCTCTGCGCTCTCTATGGAACTTCTCCAGCGTCTGATTAGGGTGTAATTGTGAACACCATTTCATAAGGCCATCCTCCTGTTCAGTTAGTACTTATAGCAGCGATCAGGACCAGCGGACATATGCCGTGATGGGCAATTAGGCAGTTGACATCGTTACTGTTGAATTTGGACAACCCGGAAAAGGTTTTGTATTTATATTACAAGGCCAACCTAAAATAACCTATCAGAGGTCTATCTCTCTCTCTCTCTCTCTCAATACGTATATGTATATATATATATATATTATATATATATATATATATATATATATATATATATATATATATATATATATACCTCTCACTACATATATATAGCACATGCATGTATAGTACACATATGTGCTATACTAGGCCTAGGAATATTTTAGTTTTTTTGGACTGTATAGAGTGAATAGTAACTAATTTCTACTATGTAATTGCCACGTTCGTCAGTGTCTGTACCTTGGTGCACAGTTACAAACACAACTCTCTGAACACGAGGCTGGGTTGTATGTCTCCTCAGACAGCACTAAAGGAAAGGATCATTTATGGGTTTGGCATCTTTTGTGTAGAAAGGTTATGGCTGTTATCCTGACTGACAGACATAGGTGTGTGTGTGTGTTTGGGTTGGGACGGGTGTCTGTGGGGAGACGGACCTAAGTGCTGAGCCAACCTGCCAGCCAGCCAACCAGACAATCGAAGAGCTGAAATCTCTTGAAACCTTGCAAAATGAAGCTATGCGTCTCATCCTTGGAGCTCCAAAGTCCACGAGAATAGTTAATATGAGAGCAGAGTTAAAATTACCTACCATAAGTGAGAGAATTTTGTCTATTAGCACAGTTTTCGGCGTGAAGGCATTGAGTAGATCTAGGCAACACATGAAGTTTCAAGCTAAACTTTCTAATATGCTTCACTCACCTGAGGTTTATAGAAGAAGAACGAAATCTGATTATGTATTTTGGTTCTACAAGGTAGCCAACTCCATCAAAATATTAAATATGTACCCAACTCAATTAATGATTAATCAACCAATTACTCCATGGGATAACTGGGATCTATCAGTTGATTTTGTAAATGCGCCCAAGAAAGATAGTGTGCACTCTACATTATTAAAACAGTTAACACTGAAAAGCATCACTGAAAGTACTCAGAGTATGGGTAACGATGTGTATCAGTGCTATACCGACGGCTCTGTAGAAGAAGGTGGACGATGTACCGGATGTGCATGTAATATATTTGAACAATCTTCTCTCGTACATACAGCAATGAAGCGCGTCAATGACTGGGCAAGTACAACTCAAACCGAACTTGCAGGCATATACCTTGCCACTGAATTTTTAAAAGACAAAGGCAGTGGACTTATATACTGTGACTCGCAGAGTGCACTCCTGGCATTGAACGCACATAGTAGTGACACCCAGAAAATAGTCAGTGATATTCGAATGAATGTTTTAGCTGCTAAAGAAAACAGATTTGAAATTAAATTCCTATGGATACCATCACATGTTGGCATCTCAAGGCATGACACTGTTGATATGCTTGCAAAGACAGCCTGTAGAAAACCAGTGGTAGAAATTGATATGGGTGTTTCATTAGCAGTGACAAAGAGAATACTTAAACAAATATCTAATGAAGATCTCACCGACCTAACAAATTCACAAAGACCTGAAAGTTGTAGCATTAAATATTATGATAGATATCGTGAGGAGACATTCACATATGGGACTAATAGAACAAGAACCCGGCAATGTGATGTTATAGTGGCCAGAATACGCCTGGGATATAGACGTATCTGGCAGCTTTCTCAAAACCCAAATGTCGAGTACACAATGTGTCAACTTTGTGAAAGAGAAAACATGCACTCTCTTGAACATTATATTGTAGAATGTCCCATACTGGCTGACTTTCGCCCCCTGGGCTAAGGTATGCTGAACTGTGTAATTACTATATGAGTACTGGAACACTTGATGATATATTGGACTTGTACCCAAGATTGACCATGTAATGTATCAATTATACAATGTATGTTGTGATGTAACTATATAACCTGAGCTTGTAAAAGCACCTTAATCATTCAGTGATTAAGTGCTTAATTGCACACTAGTTTCTCTGTCAGCTATCTCACCCTGTCAGAGTAAAAGAGACAAATGTATGTGAATGCATGTGTGTGAATATATGCATGTATATATGTATATGTACGTATATATGTGTGTGTATGTATATGTATGTGTAAAGTACTTATGGAAGCTGATCAGAATTGCATTTCACCTTTGTAAATGCACATTAATGACACTTCAAACACTTTATGTAAGGCATACGTAAATCTGTGTATCTATCTATCTATTTTCCGTATGTAGGTTAGCTTAGCATTTTAAAAGTACCGAATCACCTTCTGTGGTTGATTGTTCAATAAATCCCTGAACTATATGTTTAACTGATCTCTAACCCTGTCCATGGAGGACAGAAGAAAATGTATATATGCTGGTTAGCATTGTAAATGTGTGGCCACGTCTGTGGTAGAAAATAATAAAAAAAAAAAATCGAACACTCACCAGACAGCCAAATAACTGCCAGCCGCCTAAATAGGCACTGGGCCAGACAGCCAGCCAGACAGACACAGACAGACAGCCACCCAGCCCACCGGCTACCCAGACAGACAGCCAGCCAGCCAGCCAGACAGCCAGCCAGCCAGCCAGCCAGACAGGTCAGTCGGAGGAACGGACCGGGGAGAGAATGAGAAGGAGGGCGGGGGTGAGGGAGGAAGGGGGGGGGGGGAAGTGAGAGAATACAGTGAAAAACAATAAGAGGACCCTCGGACCGCTGCCAAATTTCTGTCGAACTTTTTGGGAGAAAGTGTGGCGACACTTATTTTGGTGTGTTGAGGCCAGAGGTGGGAGGCCAGCGTCCTGCAGCAGGCCAGAGGTGGGAGGCCAGCGTCCTGCAGCAGGCCAGAGGTGGGAGGCCAGCGTCCTGCAGCAGGCCAGAGGTGGGAGGCCAGCGTCCTGCAGCAGGCCAGAGGTGGGAGGCCAGCGTCTGCAGCAGGCCAGAGGTGGGAGGCCAGCGTCCTGCAGCAGGCCAGAGGTGGGAGGCCAGCGTCCTGCAGCAGGCCAGAGGTGGCGGCCCAGCGTCCTGCAGCAGGCCAGAGCTGGCGGCCCAGCGTCCTGCAGCAGGCCAGAGCTGGCGGCCCAGCGTCCTGCAGCAGGCCAGAGCTGGCGGCCCAGCGTCCTGCAGCAGGGTGGTCGGGTGTGTGGTGGAGTGGTCACCCTCGTCTTCCCCTGAGAACACAACTCTCCCGTGCCTGCTCCCCGACACATTGTTGAGAGACAGAGCCGCGTGTTGGCGCCGTGTTGACCGTAGGGTGGGACTGACTGGGAGTCGAAGGGACGTCCACATTTCGGTCCGTCCTGGACCATTCACAATCGACTTGAGAATGGTCTAGGACGGCCCGAAACGTCGTCGTCCCTTCACCTTCTAGTGTGTGGTCTGGTCAACATACTTCAGCCACGTTTTGTGACTCATCGCCTGCTGACTGGGTGGTTGAGAGCGGGGCGTGGGGGGACCACTGTAAGCAGGAACAAACCAAACAAGCAGGGGCAAGCAAGCAAGCACATGTGTAATGAACTCGTAAGAATACAGGCGGGGATAGTGCCAACTCCTCTCCAATCTCCCCCCCCCCTCCAACCTGGTGGGGCTATCTCTGGTGCCTCCCTCTGTGGCATTACACTCCCATATATGGTGGCATCCAGTGGCTCTCTCTCT
>WNGS01111181.1:38815078-38856998 GCA_020271785.1 Procambarus virginalis
TATTATTATTATTATTATTATTATTATTATTATTATTATTATTATTATTATTATTTTCTACCACAGACGTGGCCACACATTTACAATGCTAACCAGCATGTATACATTTTCTTCTGTCCTCCATGGACAGGGTGAGAGATTTGTCAAACACACAGTTCAGGGATTTATTGAACAACCACAGGTGATTGTAGTGCTTTTAAAATGTTAGGCTAAGCTACATACGTAAATACATAGATACAGCTGCTGGACCACTATGACGTGGCCTTACCTGCCGGGGAAGACAGCAAATCGCTGTTGTATTATACACACATTTCGCTAAATCTTTCGACAGAAGTAACCATGGTGTTATTGCTCACAAAATGCGTGCAACAGGAGTTACCGGCAAAGCAGGAAAAGGAATCTTTAATTTCCTTTTTTTACACCGTTCGCTTTGTGCATTTTTGTTCTCGTATTGGCATCCTTAGTGATATTTAACGCCTTTTGAATATCCCGCACATTTGACGGTGCTACATAGCCTTTCCGGCTTGGTGCCGTCTTTTGATAATTACTTTCTTCAATTTCCAAACGAACAAAAGCCATTATTTATTTACCAGAACCTTAATATGTAATACAGTATTAATAGAGAGGTCAAGTGGTGGTGGTGTTAAGGGTTGACGGGGAATTAATGCTGCTTGTCCTTAACTTCAGGTAGAGCGTGATGGGCGGGGAGCAGAGCCGGGACGCGGGCGGCGGGGTGGGCGGAGGTGGGCGTGTGGAGGTGTCGGAGAGGCAGGCACCAGACTCTAACCGCCCCACCTCCACCTCCCCGCGACCATCCATCTGCTCCGACGGCGACCTCCCCTATATCTCCTACACCGTCAACAGGCCCATAGGGGGTGAGTACCGGCGCCCCTTCGTCAGGGGAGCTCTTCGCCAGGGCGCCCCTTCCGCAGGGCGCTCTTCGCCAGGGCGCCCCTTCCGCAGGGCGCTCTTCGCCAGGGCGCCCCTTCCCCAGGGTGCTCTTCGCCAGAGCGCCCCTTCCCCAGGGCACTCTTCGCCAGGGCGCCCCTTCCCCAGGGCGCCTCTTCCCCAGAGCGCCCTTCGCCACACTCCACCATAACTTGTACGGTTCTCATGTCCTCCCATTCTCGGAGTTACAGCCCCGCTCCTGTGCCAGGTAAGTTCACTACGGGCTCACCATAGCCCGTGCTACTTGGAACGTTTTGTTCCCAGTAGCGGAATCTAAAACAACAACAGCTCTCACTCTCCTCTGACTCTCCTTAATTTATCCAGATAATTGATCACTGTCGTGTTTTTCACCAAAGTAATGCTGACTGTCCTGCCTTTCTCATAAAGATTTCCTACTGACCTCACTTGCCAAAGATTATTTTGACTGTTGCCTCCGGAGGCGGCTAGTTTATTGTGCCCCACATACTCATCCTGTGAGCCGTAGCGCAAAAAAGGATTACAGAAGGCACAAAAGGTTTATTTTAGACCTCAACGGACAGTTTTACATTAACAGTTATATCTCACCTGCACGCCTTATAATTATGATGTCTGCAAGTCACAAACATATTTGGCCTGCAACATCTATGTATTCATTGCTTTATTATACATAGGATGTATGTTATTTGTTAATACATAACTAAATTTAAATATTGAATATTACAGGATAATAGCAGAATTTATTTACTAGAAGGGAAATAGGGATACAGTGCAAAGATTTCCCATATTTTATTTGTAACAAGATGGTTTGCCATTTCGTTCAGCGTGAGTTTAGATTGATCTCTAAATGGCTACATTGTTCACAGTGTAAGATGTAATGCTCTAGTGTGTGTCCCTGTCTTTGTCCACACACTTTACACTTTACTACATCTACATCCCTGTATAAGCCCAAATGCCAGAGATACTTATAGCCAAGTCGTATTAGAGCTGTGAAGACTAGTAAACTAACAGACATTTAGTTTACTAGTTTTCCCTCATATAAGTGTTTGTTAAATACATTTCATGGTGACGAACACTGAATTGCCAAGTTCCTGCTCGCAGTTTTCTACTTCAAATTCATCTAAAAAAAAAATCCCAAATGGCCTGACTTGCCAACGAATTCCCAAATGTCTTGGCTTTTTCCCAAGAAGTGAGATCCTCGAGTCGTCTGAAGCCTACATAACTGTGGTGAGGTGGTACAAAGGCTGGGAACATGTGGTGTCCTCATTACGGGCTATTCATGCCCGTGCCACCTTTTGGGTGGCCTAATGTTCATCAATCAACGAGTGTCGTGTCTCGCACGTGTCCACGACGCCACAAGCACCCCCCCCCCACCACCCACCTCTGATGAAGTAGAGTTGGAAGCAGTATGGTCTAGTCCTGAACATACTTCATGAAAAGAGGGGATACACTTTTAGGTGTATATTTCCCGTGCAGGCGACGAGTCACAATAACGTGGCTGAAGTATGTTGATCAGACTACACATTAGAAAGTGAAGGGACGACGACGACGTTTCGGTCCGTCCTGGACCATTCTCAAGTCGATTGTGAATATATTTCCCGTGACATAAGCTTGAATGTTCGTACTATATATATATATATATATATATATATATATATATATATATATATATATATATATATATATATATATATATATATATATATATATATATATATATATATATATATATATATTTATATATATATATATATATATATATATATATATATATATATATATATATATATATAATATGGAGTGATCACAGGCCTCATTGGTATTCATAGGGCTGAAAACGGTGGTTTCGACAATACCACATACAGCCCCGCTCCTGTGCCAGGTAAGTCCACCACGGGCTCACCATAGCCCGTGCTACTTGCAACTTTTGTTCCCAGTAGCTGAATCTGAAACAACAACAACAACGAGGTTTCGACCATGGTTGGCATGTGTTGTGTTACACAGCTGACTACAGTAACAGACGACTTCAAACTCCTGCTAGCAGACTGAGAACGTTCCCTTCCCATAGCTCACCATAGGTCTTACCCTCCTAGTTCCCCTTATAACCCCGTAACAACCAGATACCCAATTACTGCTGGGTGAAAATAATAAATAAAAAAAAAAAAAATAAAAATAAAAAAAAAAAAAAAAAAAAAAAAAAAAAAAAAAAACTGCTGGGTGAACAAGGGCGAACACTTGGGGAGTGCCACCTAGTCACATTCTTATCAGTTAAACTTTTGATACATTTTTGTTTATAAACCTTCAATTAGATTTGGAAATAAAAGCCCATCTGGCGAGGAGAGACCAGTACGGTGTTTCACCGTACTGAGGTCTGTGTGACGCTCTGGGCTTCACAGTTGACTGTGAGGCGCCTGACCAGGAGAGTCTCCATGTCTTGGTAACTGATGACTTGTGGATGAGGAAATGAGAGAGGTGTCTGGAGATGACCTCAGTGACCAAGGCCACAAGTGTCTTCACTGAGCGCTGTGCCAAAGGGATGACATTGGGCAGCATGTGCCCACCTGCTGCCCAATAACACCATTTTTCATGAACATGAGAGAGAAATAAATAATTATAACCAATTATGTCGCCTACGTGAGACCGGTGCTGGGGTATGCAGTAGAGACAATAGACGGGGGTGTGTGCGGAGAGGCTAATAAAGCTGACCCTCACATCGCTTGAAACAGATGCGTATCATAGGAGACATGATCACAGTATTAGAGATAGATACACAAAATGGCCAAAGTTTGTTTAGCATAATTTAGCATAAAGTTTGTTTAGTCATAAATGTAACCAAAGCCGTCAAAGATTGAAAAAAGATTTACACGTTCGTAAGTACTGAGTGCTTCGTGAATGTGGCCCCTGGTCTCAGGCCGGGCTTGGGGAGTAGAACTCCCAGAACCCTCTCCGGGTATCCTGTAAATGAAATACGTAGGCATGGAAGACCGTAGAGACGGACGCGTAGATGTTGTGAAGTGCATCAGAGCCAGGGAGCCTCGCGTCTGACCTTGGCCCAGCAGCTGAAGTCCAACCCTTGAAGCGCATCTGGGCAAGACTCACAACTATTAGGCCGCCCGAGTGCCCAGCAGAGCTGCCCGCGCTAGTATGGCCACGGTGCCGGGCAAAATGTCTACTGCCTTATTAAACTTATGTAAATACTATGTAAACATTGGCAATCAAACTATACAACTGTTATTATTATTATTATTTTATATTTTATTGTATTATTATGGTGTTGTTGTTGTAAAGAGGAGAGAGTTGGGAGTGGAAAGATGTGCAGCATCCGTCTTCACCCACACACACCCACGGTGTTGTGAGGTGCAGGATATCTTGATTCCTTACGCAACGTAAATATATATAGGCCGTTCTCGCATACGACGCTGATGATATCCTCTTGGTGAAGGCTTCATGAGACGTGATCAGCATGGCACCAATCCCTCGATCCTTCTCTCTCTCTCTCCAGTTCATGGAGGATATAATTGTCCAATCTTTGTACGTATACCTGTACACGTGTGTGTACGGAATGTCCACGTTTATAGCTGCTATAGAAACGTCCACGTTCACAGTCACTATATAAACGTTCACAGTCACAATATAAACGTTCACAGTCACTATATAAACGTTCACGTTCACAGTCACTATATAAACGTTCACGTTCACAGTCACTATATAAACGTTCACGTTCACAGTCACTATATAAACGTTCACGTTCACAGTCACTATATAAACGTTCAGTCACAATATAAACGTTCACAGTCACTATATAAACGTTCACAATCAATATAAACGTTCACAGTCACTATATAAACGTTCACAGTCACTATATAAACGTTCACAGTCACTATATAAACGTTCACAGTCACAATATAAACGTTCACAGTCACTATATAAACGTTCACGTTCACAGTCACTATATAAACGTTCACGTTCACAGTCACTATATAAACGTTCACAGTCACAATATAAACGTTCACAGTCACTATATAAACGTTCACAGTCACTATTTAAACGTTCACGTTCACAGCCACAATATGAACATCCAAAGCCACCATAGAAACGTTCAAAAGTTCACCTTTTATCATACCACAAAGACAGATTACTCCAGTTTTACATCCACTGCAAAAATATTTGCACTTTTACATGCACTAAACACAAGCTGTAGACAAGTCGACATGAGCAGTGGAGAAAAATATTCACACGTTCATAAACAAGTCACAAACGCCTTGGGAGCTTCCACTCAAGAGTGTCCGTGTTCCTGCAGGACACAGGGAGCGAGAGAGGGCTCGCCGCGGCCCGCGACTCCAAGATTATCGGTAGATGTTTCAACAGCGGCATCTTCCTGGGGTAGTTTGGTTCTGTAGCGCGCAAAATAACCTTGGGGGAGAGAGGGTTGGCTGGCTGTAAGAGTCGTTGTGGTGAGGGGGGTCCGGCTGGCTGGCTGGCTGGCTTGCTAGCCGGCTTCCTGGTACTGTCCCAGAGGTGGTGGGGGGGTTGGCTAGCTGGCCTGCCTGCCTGCCTGCCTGCCTGCCTGCCTGCCTGCCTGCCTGCCTGCCTGCCTGCCTGCCTGCCTGCCTGCCTGCCTGCCTGCCTGCCAGCCAGCCAGCCAGCCAGCCAGTCAGCCAGCCAGTCAGCCAGCCAGTCAGCCAGCCAGCCAGCCAGCCAGCCAGCCAGCCAGAGTATGTCCCAGTTCTGAGATCTGCCTGTAAGGAGAGCTGTGGAGAACCCTGACCAAAACACCCGGACGATGATAGAGGAATGTTTACGTGTAGACCTTCCAAATACGGCCAGGGGGCAGGGAGGTACTAGCGTGGTGGTGGTGGTAGATAATACTGGTAGGTAGTGGTGGTAATGGTGGTGGTTGGTAATAGTGGTGGAGGCCACACACTTTTTTTTGTGTAGAGTTGCAATAATTTTCCGACTTTCGCCCACCAGTCCTCCCGGCTGGTCGCATGTTCACTGTGCACATGTGGCTTACGTGTCACCCGTGCCATACACATGTGGCTTACGTGTCACCCGTGTCATACACATGTGGCTTACGTGTCACCCGTGTCATACACATGTGGCTTACGTGTCACCCGTGTCACACATGTGGCTTACGTGTCACCCGTGTCATACACATGTGGCTTATGTGTCACCCGTGTCATACACATGTGGCTTACGTGTCACCCGTGTCACACATGTGGCTTACGTGTCACCCGTGTCACACATGTGGCTTACGTGTCACCCGTGTCACACATGTGGCTTACGTGTCACCCGTGCCATACACATGTGGCTTACGTGTCGCCCGTGTCATACACATGTGGCTTACGTGTCACCCGTGTCATACACATGTGGCTTACGTGTCACCCGTGTCACACATGTGGCTTACGTGTCACCCGTGTCATACACATGTGGCTTACGTGTCACCCGTGTCATACACATGTGGCTTACGTGTCACCCGTGTCATACACATGTGGCTTACGTGTCACCCGTGCCATACACATGTGGCTTACGAGTTAAATTACCAGCAGTGGCAGAAGAGAGGATAATGATGTTAGTCAACAACTCACTTGTTACAACTTGACAATTGAAGACACTGTGAGCGTCTTCATGAACGATATTAACACAGTCAATATAACACATATTAAGACAGTCAATATAACACATATTAAGACAGACACAGCCAACCTAAGTGATGAGGAGACTGACCAACAAGGAAGGTCTAAGGGACGGTAGATGCCACAACACAGGAGGAAGGAAGACATGACGGTGATATATAACAAGTATAGGTAAAAGCAGACCAAGCAGCACTGTTCACAGTAATGAACAACAGAACAAGGGGACGTGTACAGCAACTAGACGTAAACGAGCCGCACAAACTGTCACAAAGAACATGTTCAGCACAAGAGCAGTACATACATGGAATGGGTTAGAATAACAAAAGCAAATGAGGAAAGATGGTATAAACGCCGCATTAAACAACAACATTCTGCAGAGGCGAGGCTTAAGAGCTATAGTTCTTGACTTGACAGGAACTTGCAGGAAAGTGTGGCTTAAGGGAAGGGCTACACAGACATTTATCTTACCCAGTACCGAACGTAGCACAACACAACCCTACAGAGAGAGAGAGAGAGAGAGAGAGAGAGAGAGAGAGAGAGAGAGGAGGAGGAGGAGGAGGAGGAGGAGGAGGAGGAGAAGAAGAAGAGAAGAGAAGAAGGAGGAGAAGAAGAAGAAGAAGAAAAAGAAGAGAGAAAGATAAAAGAAAAAGCTAAGCTAGAATAAGATGGCAACAAAGTCGTTGACCACAACGACTCTTGGCACAACTCACCGTGACTTAGTACAGCTACTCCACACTGCCCAGCAGCCCTAACCACCCAACCCTCGCCACCTAAACCCACCCAACCCTCGCCACCCTAACCCACCAACCTCGCACCCTAAACCCACCCAAACCTCGCCACCCTAAACCCACCCAACCCTCGCCACCCTAAACCCACCCAACCCTCGCCACCCTAAACCCACCCAACCCTCGCCACCCTAAACCCACCCAACCCTGGTGCACCACAGTACGGTATATATGATCGCTATACAGGTGTGCTTTATGAATACACATGTGTTAACTGATTAGAATCACCGGAACGAGTCTTGACAATTCAGCCTCACATTCTGGGGTAAGACCAAATTGTCAGCAGTTTAGAGCAGCTCAACATTCCTCGACAATTTTCAGGTGGAAGATGTTTGTCTTACTGTATAGTTTCCAGTGGAGGTTTGAGTAGACAATGGAAGGAGCAAGTGAATATTACGACTACATTATAGGAGATATATATTCTGGTATAGTACAGTGAAAGACCAAGTCAAGAGTTGGAAGAGACCAACAGAAGACGCCTCAAAGTTGTGAAATGGAAAAGACTGGCTTCTTAGCCTTTGAAATTGAAACTGAAATAAGTTTATTGAGGTAAAATACACACAAAGGGATGAGGTAGCTCAAGCTATTCTCACCCCGTTCAGTACATCGTGTTAATACATACATAGACACACATCACAAACAATAAACATATTACCAAACATTCTGAGAGATAAACATATACATTTCCTCCTTTACACAAGTAGTATGGTATTCTTAGCCTTTGACTGGCGTAGTTAACTACCGGAGAAAGGAATCATATTGGTACTCATGGCTTGAGAATTGCTCTAATGTGTATAGCCTGAGATCTCGAATAAATTCTTAAGTTACTTCAGGCATTTCTTTCTTTTGAGAAGCATGCAGGCGCTGCAGAGGGTGCCGGGTGTATCCAGAGTGATCCTTGGGTGCGTCATCAGCCACTAGGGGACAGATTCACGAAGCCGTTACGCAAGAACTTACGAAAGTGTACATCTTTCCTCAATCTTTCACAACTTTGGTTACATTTATTAAACAGTTTACAAGTATGAAAACTTTCCAGTCAATTCTTATATACAGCCTTCTAATGCTTCGGAGCTCATTAACTGTTTAATAATTGTAAACAAAGCCGGCAAAGATCGAGAAAAGATATACAGGTTCGTAAGTGCTTGCGTAACTGCTTTGTGAATCTGGCCCTTATCTGTTCCCCCGACATCTTGAAGAATTTACCTTTGGGATTGAATTCTACCAGCACATTATTGGATCACACGTGTGTTCAGTTCTTTCTTTTTCTCATTGTGGAGAGCTGTGTTGCTTTAACCACACATTACCTGCCTCTGTAGTTCTCTCTCCCTTGTTCCTATCATCATTAAATGTTCATATTGTGTTATGGGTTGTTGTGTTACATCAGCTGTTTGACATAGCCTTGGCTGTGGTCCTTCCCTCGTGGATGGTTGCACCACCCATAGGTCTGGTGGCCGTCTTCCACCCCTGTGATTGATTGATTATTGATTATTGATAAATTGTGATTGATTGATAAAGATTGATTGATAAAGGCCCGTGCCACCCAAGAGGTGGCACGGGCATGAATAGCCCGTAATCCACCCCTGTGTTTTGATCTTACCTGTATACCAGCATTATCCTCTCTCTAATAAGACCTAACAGATTAGTCATAACTGAATTACTCACATTAGGCAAAATTTTAATTAATGTTTGTCAATAAAGATGATGATAATAACTTGTTGTCCACGCGACTTTCAATGCAACTGTTAGCTTTCAAAAGAAAGAACCTGTTGCTGGAGTTACCGGATGAGTCTGGCTGTGATGGCTACGTGGGCCTCCGGGCTAGTAAGACAAAGAGCCTTATAGACCAGGCAGTCACCATGGAAGCTGGACGGGCTGAAGCCTAGCCACAGGCCAGGCTGCGGGGAGTGCCTGAGCTCTCAAAATCGTCAACATGTGTTTAGCATTATCTGGGAGCCTGGGCACTAGAGTCTGCTGGTGCGATAATAACCTCGTGGCCAAGCCTTTCGAACTCTGACCTCCCCACATATATATTTATAGAGGCTGTGCTTAGCCACATATCCCCATCTATATAGCTATGGCTGCTGTGTTTTACCCAATCAAACTGACCCAGCCCGAGACAATGGCATGAAGGAATATCAAAGGTTTGGTGTATGTTATAAATGTCAAATATTCGTGAGTGTGAACATTACGAGTGTGACTCCGTAGTCCAGATATGTGATGCTAATAAGGGTATCCTCAACTCTGACATTTAATTTGATAAGAAACTTCCCGTAGTGAGAGGAAGCACCAGACTTCACTGTGTGCACACCACACCACCTTCACTCTTATATGACTTAAACTCCCACGCTGCTACCTGACAAACTCCCACGCTGCTACCTGACAAACTCCCACGCTGCTACCTGACAAACTCCCACGCTGCTACCTGACAAACTCCCACGCTGCTACCTGACAAACTCCCACCTTGGTGTCATCCCACAGAGAAGGTAGTTTTAGCGTTGTAATTGTGTTATGTTGTTTGAGGTTGTAGTAGCATTGTTACCTCAGAAGCAGGTTAAGGCAGGACCCAGGCATGTTGGTGGTGGGTGAGTAAAAGACTGAGTGATACTCATGTGTACTCGCCTAGTTGTCCTTGCAGGGGTTGAGCTCTGGCTCTTTGGTCCCGCCTCTCGATTGTCAATCAACTGGTGTACAGGTTCCTGAGCCTACTGGGCTCTATCATATCTACACTTGAAACTGTGTATGGAGTCAGCCTCCACCACATCACTGTAACTACTGTGACACTGACACTGTGTTTACTGTTGGGTGGGCCAGACTCACCCAAGCACACGTCGCGGGGGATGCGCGGGCTGCGTGGTGGGGGAGGGTCACCGCGCAGGACCCGTCGACGACAGTTCCAGCAGCGACCTCAGGAGGTGGTGGTCGTCCGCGAGGCCGCCACCAACACCGCCGGTGTCGACCCCGAGCTGGCCAGACTTCAGGTGAGTCAGTCTCTCAGTCTCTCTCTCTCTTTTTCTTTCTTTTTGCGTCCTTGTCCCCATTCCTAACTCTCCTACTTCCTCCCTACCTCCTTCCCACTCCTACTACTAAGTTCCTGCACTATAACTCACCTTCTACAATCCCATATAAATCTCTTACATTTTCCTATACGTAGATCTGTCCAGATGCAAGCTAAACTGTTGAATTTGTACTATAAACATTGTTTTACATTCATTTCATATTGTACCTATGAAAAATATTGTTGCCTCAAGCAGTGGACCCGCGGTTGTGATGTTATAGTGATTCACACTCCTTGGTTCTCACCATCACTGTGAACTGTGAGGTTAATGTGTCAGGTGAAGGCGGGAGCTTTATATTGTGAGGACACATGCGCCTTCCAGTGTGTCTTCTAGACCCGGACACACGCCTTCCAGTGTGTCTTCTAGACCCGGACACACGCCTTCTAATGTATCTTCCAGACCCAGACACACACCTTCCATATAAAGCCTTGTCGCGTGGCGATCGCTTCCCGGCGCTCTCCTATGCCCAATGGCGGCTTTCTATACACAATCCCCCCTCATGTTGAATTCCCATATATTATCATAGTCTTTCTTGCTTCATGCTTGTCTTGTGGTGTTGGTAATCAGCGAATAACGAGCCTGGTTGTATCTGGTGGCAGTCCATCCCGACGTTCCTGCCCATCATGCGGGGGGCGCTGACGGCACCGTCGGCACGTGATCCAGAGGTACTGGAGCGACTCAACGCGGGCGCCATGGTGGAGCTGTGTCGCCGCTACCAGATCCACCTGCACGCAGCGGCCGCCGCCACCAGCCACCACCAGGATAACCTCTCCGCCAAGATCAGGGAGGTCAGTATACCCCACACCTGTTATCATACGCTCTTCACATGACAGTTGTTCACACTATGCCACATAAAGGAGTCTGCGCGCGAAGACCAAAAACCTAAGTTTGCCGGTACACTTTGTTCAATCTCACTCTACACCTGATGGAAAGACTTTGTAGTAACCTTGCTGAGAGCCTCTTGTGTTCCACAGATGGACGCCGGCGTGAGCGGCCTGGTGTCGCAGGTGACGGAGCGACAGAAGAACTTCGCCAGGTACGCGGAGAAGCTGAGTCAGGTGACGGAGGTCAGTCACGCCCTCGCCCGCTGCCACGCCTCCCTCAACCACATCCTCGAGAGCCTGGAGACTCTCAATGACTCCCTGCCCATCCAGGAGAGGCTGGAGCCCTTTGTCTGGACCACCGGCTGATCTGCCGGCCGCTGGGATGGGGAGGAATGCAATAAACACGATAGTGAGAGGAAAGAAAACACTAACTGGGCGGGGAAGAAATAGGGGTTGAGGAAGACAATAAGAGAGTGTGCATGAAATAAATCAAGGGAAATATAGCTGATGAATGTAGTAATTGAAGGGCGAGAGAAAATGATGGTAATATAGGTGGAAGAGGAACCAACGCGACAGGTCACAAAGAATTATGAAAAACACAAATTGTATATAAGTCAGTAGGGTGGGCGTGTAAGGGAAGGTAGATCAGTAGGGTGGGCGTCTAGGTAGATCAGCAAAGTAGATGTGTACACGAAGGTAGATCAACAGCGTGGGCGTGAGAATAATTTAGACAGTAAACGAAATGTGAAATATTTTGCACTCAAATAATATGAAAGTAAGATAATAAAACTTGAAAAATATAATTTGAGTGCAAGGCCATGAAACAGGAACTCTGAGAAACTTAATGAGAAAACAAAAAAATCTATACATGACATGAATTCAAATATACTCGTTGTATTCACAGATTGGGAGTGGATACTTACCCATAGTCAACATTCAGACACCTGTTAAATGTGATTAAGGAATAGGAGTGCTGTCAGGTGTGTGTGGAATACGGTTGTGTTTTAAACCTATTTAATTCTAGGCTTAGGCTCTTTTTGGGGAATATGTTACATAAACCCTATTAAGTGGAATGGCTGTAACCTAAGTGATAACGAAACCTATATCAAATTGGTGCACACAATTTTAGCACGTTGAACTCTGTGTGGCAAAGTTTTTGTAAAAATATGTGTATGTTAGGTGAACCTCACTTTAAATTTGAATGTTGATATTGAGACGATTCAGACATGTTGGGGAGGGTGGATGAACGGTGTTTCGTACACAACATTGTGTGTGTGTGTGTGTACTCACCTATTTGTGCTTGCGGGGGTTGAGCTTTGGCTCTTTGGTGTGTGTGTGTGTGTGTGTGTGTGTGTGTGTGTGTGTGTGTGTGTGTGTGTGTGTGTGTGTGTGTGTGTGTGTGTGTGCCGTGTCAACTTTTTGTGTTTGTCTTTCGTGTTCTTGTTAATGTATTGTTAAAATTCAACTTAGTCATCCATGGGAAATGAGTTAATGCTCTCCAGGTTGAAGCGAATGGTGTGATTACCTTGTATATTATTTATTTAAATATTAATGGTGAAAATACACAGAGTTTCACTCAGCCTTATTGTGTGTGTGTCTGTGTAGGAACGCGTGCGTGCGAGATAATGTGCTGCATGCGTTAGAAAGAACGAGACGGGAGACATCTGTCCACGAGGCTGACCATAGCCCGTGCTTCTTGCCCAGCTCCTGTGCCAGGTAAGTTACGGGCTCACCATAGCCCGTGCTACTTGGAACTTGTTCCGAGTAGCTGAATCTATAACAACAACAACGTTAGAAAGAAGAGCCTAATATAAAGCAATGATTCATGCCTAAATCTTTGACTTAACTCATTCCGTCATGCGGAACATGTCTACAAGAACGACTGCTCCAACCCTCGAGGATGTAGTGTGCATATTGATCGTCTTGCACAATCACTGGTGCGATGGTCACGGTACTGTATACTTTTGAGGTGATCCTGAACGTCATGGGTTCGAATCCTGGTCGGGTCATGTAGTGATTTATGGTTTGCGTGTTCCTGAAGCCTTTCTCATATATATATATATATATATATATATATATATATATATATATATAATATATATATATATATATATATATATATATATATAACAATACCTGTATACGGTTGTATAATATACAACCAATACGGTTGTGGTGCATACGGGCATATCTGCAAGCTACTGCATATATCCGTTCAGCCTCTTGTCCTTCTAATGGTGTAACATGAGACCGTATAAAGGTCTTCCTGAGATGCCTCGTAACTGGACCTCAAATTACACTCTCCCTTCTGTCCACTTCTATTTGATGAGCATTAAGGCGCGCTCTGTCGTCTGGTATCATCTCACACGCGGCCTCCACTCTCCATGTCCTAGCATTTTAATGTGT
This sequence comes from Procambarus virginalis, assembly GCA_020271785.1. Lineage (NCBI taxonomy): Eukaryota > Metazoa > Arthropoda > Malacostraca > Decapoda > Cambaridae > Procambarus > Procambarus virginalis. The sequence goes on from WNGS01111181.1 coordinate 38,828,710, forward strand.
ACGATACAATAAAGGTTTACGTCAAGAGCACAAAGATGGCGAGACAACATAGAGGAGGCCTGGCGACAGACGGAGCCAGGGCCAGATGTTGGCCGCGGGGCCTTGACGAGGCGACGACAGAAGCCAGCTTGCACGACCGGCGCGCCCCCTGCCCCGCCTCGTGGACACCTCACCTGCGCCCCACGGCAAAAACTCTTCACAATCTCCTCCAACGAAACCACATTAAGGGAATTATTGCAAAATGGATTTTCCCAAGTCCTTGGAGGTCATGACGATAAATCTAGCAGGGTATTCCTGCTAGATTTAGTTCACCCAAGGCGAGTTGTTTCTGGTCATTTTTTTAATTTGGTCATGCAACGGGGATGGAGTCTCGAGGTGCCTGCTGAAGCGCCTATGGAGGGAGGCCACGGTATGGCTTTAATATACCTTTGTTGGAAAAGTTACTATTTAGTCCAAACACATAATTAATTAAATTAATATAGTCTTCCCGGCTTGGCGCCTTCTTTTGATAATTACTTGCGTTATGAATAGTTCACTGCTAGATTGCTGGAGAAGCTTACTAGTGATCAGATCTGTAAAGTTTAAATATTAACAATAAACTATGGGTTATCAATTACGGTGTGTGTGTGTGTGTACTCACCTATTTGTGCTTGCGGGGTTGAACTTTGTCTCTTTGGTCCCGCCTCTCAACTGTCAATCAACTGGTGTACATTTTCCCGAGCCTACTGAGCTCTATAAGCCGAATGCTCTACCGACTGAGCTTAGTGTGTGTGTGTGTGTGTGTGTGTGTGTGTGTGTGTGTGTGTGTGTGTGTGTGTGTGTGTGTGTGTGTGTGTACTCACCTAGTTGTGCTTGCGGGGGTTGAGCTCTGGCTCTTTGGTCGCGCCTCTCAACCGTCAATCAACAGGTGTACAGTTTCCTGAGCCTAATGAGCTCTATCATATCTACACTTGAAACTGTGTATGGAGTCAGCCTCCACCACATCGCTTCCTAATGCATTCCATTTGTCAACCACTCTGACACTAAAAAGTCTTTCTAATATCTCTGTGGCTCATTTGGGCACTCAGTTTCCACCTGTGTCCCCTAGTGCGTGTGCCCCTTGTGTTAAACAGCCTGTCTTTATCACCCTGTCGATTCCCCTGAGAATCTTGAATGTGGTGATCATGTCCCCCCTAACTCTTCTGTCTTCCAACGAAGTGAGGTTTAATTCCTTAGGTTGAATTAAGGAGGTTGTGTGTGTGTGTGTGTGTGTAAGGCGCGGTATTTCGTCCTGAGGAGAGTGTTGGTGGACATCGGAGCTGACTCACGCTGCCTCAAGGGGCCCACTTCGCTACTTCTCCCTCTCGCCACCTTGGGTCGACGCCAGTAATTTTATCCCGGGGGAAAAATACACAATGAGGCAAAGTTGCAAGGTGTAGTTGTGACAAGGGTACAGGGCTGGAGATGATCATAATGAAACGTTAAGGCAGGTGGTCAAAGTAGAGGAATGTCTTCGTCACAGGTCAAATGCGTGAGTGGAGAGACTCGAGGTGAAGCTGGCCGCCAGTGTACACAAGTCCAGTTTTATTGCAACCATTTTTCGATTTATTTCTCTGCGACTCTTCACTTTTTATCCAAGATGACTGAAGAAATATATTTGTTCTTTGTAGTTTCCAGTTTTTTAGGGTCACCAATTTTTGTGAGTAGAGCACGTAGTGTGTATAGTGTGTATATATATATAGTGTGTGGAGTGATACTCATCCAAGAGAGGCCTCTAAAACAAGAGAAAGTGGTATATGTGAGGAGAATGTTGGCGCGGGTGTAGCGTGGCGTCAGCAGGGGCCGCTGCCAGTAATACCCTCAACGCGTGTTTCCCCTCATTCTTGTCATTCTTATCTTGTCACACTCGCTGCCCACTTGCCTTACTGCCTCGCATTCTTCCTAACCGCTCCCTCCCTCTACACTCACGCTCTCAATTACATTTATATATAATACTAGAAGGGTACCCAGCTGTGTCCTGGTCTGTCTCTTCCTCTATTTCCTTCTTTCCCCTCACACCTGTTCCTACTCCCTCTCTTCCCCTCCTCTTCCTCCTCCCCTTCGTCCCCCCTCTTCTCTCTCTCTCTCTCTCTCTCTCTCTCTCTCTCTCTCTCTCTCTCTCTCTCTCTCTCTCTCTCTCTCTCTCTCTCTCTCTCTCTCTCCGTCAAAATGACAAATAACATTAAGACTTCAACAGTTCATCACTACATAGTCTATAAAGTCTTTGGGTAAAACATAACATTTGAAAGGGGAGCTTAAAAGGTAAATATTATAATTAATTTTTTTTTAAATTTTGGCATGACCAGCGCAGTCTCCAATATTGCCAAAAAATAATAATCCAGAATCGAACCATTTGGTATTGTAAGATGTTCATGGAGAGTGACGTTGGCACAGTGTCACTTATCGATTTTTTCTTGCTTCCAATCCTTACCCACCCATGATGGGCACGTACCCAACAGCAATTATTCGGAAAAATTGGGTGAAGCTAGCCCCAAATGTTTGGCTTCTAACCTCGAACAGACAGACATTTCAATGTACAGATGTAGATATATCGAAGATGATACAGGTATATGGTAAGGTGTGGATGATTCAAACTATAGCTAGGGTTCTTGAGCACACTACTACACCACCGACACCATATGTACGAGAAATGGTTCCTTCATCCACTTCAAGTAGCCAAGAAGGACTACAAAGATTCAAGCAGTTTAAGAAATTGGCGGAAGGATGTATGTATGAAAAGAAAGATGTATTTCTTTGTATGAAAGAAAGCCTAGTAAGGAAGGAAGCTTTGTAAGGAAGCCTCGTAAGCAATGAAGCCGTGTAATGATGGCAGCCATGTAAGAAAGGGAATCTTGTAATGAAGGAAGCCTCATAAGGAAAAATTACTAGCATTGAAAACCACATCGTGTAAAGGAAGAAAGTAGTGCGAGTTCAGAGGCTGGATACACAGTAATAACAGGAAATGCAACATGGACAAGGAGAGTAACGGAGGAAGGAGTTTGAGGACAGAGTCAGGCCAACAGTGCAAGTCATCAGTCGCAGCTATTGAAATAGCTCTCGTGTTCTGCTTCCTCCCCGAGACATATATACACAAGAGAGGTATATATACCCCGCCTCTCGGAGTATATACACCGAGACTTTACTTAAGTCATGGACGATGTTCAGGGCTAAGGTATACTTGCTGGTGGCCCTCCAGAGGTTGATAGACCCCAACACAAGCCTCCATCCCGGGTCTCAACCACAAAAACTTCCTTCACTCTGAATTAAAAGCAAAATACATTTTCGGTTTCTGAATCCAACATCACTAATTCTTGACTACTTTAGCGCACCAGAAATTAATTTTTTGCTCTTTTTTTTTACATAGTAAAATTATGCCACTCGGTGTGAATTTGTCTTGGGTATTATTGCTGTGTTTTTGTCAACACGCGAGTCAGTCCATGGCAGGCGTCTGTTGCCACAGTGAACCACGTGTTGTATGTCATCCTGTTGCCACAGTGAACCACGTGCTGTATGTCATCCTGCTGCCACAGTGAACCACGTGCTGTATGTCATCCTGCTGCCACAGTGAACCACGTGCTGTATGTCAGCCTGTTGCCACAGTGAACCACGTGCTGTATGTCATCCTGCTGCCACAGTGAACCACGTGCTGTATGTCAGCCTGCTGCCACAGTGAACCACGTGCTGTATGTCAGCCTTCTGCCACAGTGAACCACGTGTTGTATGTCATCCTGTTGCCACAGTGAACCACGTGTTGTATGTCATCCTGTTGCCACAGTGAACCACGTGTTGTATGTCAGCCTGCTGCCACAGTGAATCACATGTTGTATGTCAGCCTGCTGCCACAGTGAACCACGTGTTGTATGTCAGCCTGCTGCTACAGTGAACCACGTGTTGTATGTCAGCCTGCTGCTACAGTGAACCCCGTGTTGTATACTACACATATACTGCCGGATGGGCTAACACTGGTGGCGCTGCTGGAGGTGTGGGCGAGGGTGAGGGAGCCGAGGACGCCACCTGCTGTCGTCCACTTGAATACGTGGTTACTCTCTCCACATTAGGTCACATTGTACTCCAATGTCTCTACTAATAAAAGCATTACTGTATTAAGAATGGTGCTCGACTTGTTCATTATCTAAGAGTTCAGATCACGCTGGGTAATTTAGATCTATAATCATATTTAACATGAACAAACAAAATGTCTCAAAATGAATATGAATGGCACGATGTTGTTTGGGTGCGTTGTTTATGAATGTGAGAGAAAATACTGGTGGGTGAGACCNCCGGCGCCCCTTCGTCAGGGAGCTCTTCGCCAGGGCGCCCCTTCCGCAGGGCGCTCTTCGCCAGGGCGCCCCTTCCGCAGGGCGCTCTTCGCCAGGGCGCCCCTTCCCCAGGGGCGCTCTTCGCCAGGGCGCCCTTCCCCAGGGCACTCTTCGCCAGGCGCCCTTCCCCAGGGGCGCCTCTTCCCCAGAGCGCCCTTCGCCACACTCCACCATAACTTGTACGGTTCTCATGTCCTCCCATTCTCGGAGTTACAGCCCCGCTCCTGTGCCAGGTAAGTTCACTACGGGCTCACCATAGCCCGTGCTACTTGGAACGTTTTGTTCCCAGTAGCGGAATCTAAAACAACAACAGCTCTCACTCTCCTCTGACTCTCCTTAATTTATCCAGATAATTGATCACTGTCGTGTTTTTCACCAAAGTAATGCTGACTGTCCTGCCTTCCTCATAAAGATTTCCTACTGACCTCACTTGCCAAAGATTATTTTGACTGTTGCCTCCGGAGGCGGCTAGTTTATTGTGCCCCACATACTCATCCTGTGAGCCGTAGCGCAAAAAAGGATTACAGAAGGCACAAAAGGTTTTATTTTAGACCTCAACGGACAGTTTTACATTAACAGTTATATCTCACCTGCACGCCTTATAATTATGATGTCTGCAAGTCACAAACATATTTGGCCTGCAACATCTATGTATTCATTGCTTTATTATACATAGGATGTATGTTATTTGTTAATACATAACTAAATTTAAATATTGAATATTACAGGATAATAGCAGAATTTATTTACTAGAAGGGAAATAGGGATACAGTGCAAAGATTTCCCATATTTTATTTGTAACAAGATGGTTTGCCATTTCGTTCAGCATGAGTTTAGATTGATCTCTAAATGGCTACATTGTTCACAGTGTAAGATGTAATGCTCTAGTGTGTGTCCCTGTCTTTGTCCACACACTTTACACTTTACTACATCTACATCCCTGTATAAGCCCAAATGCCAGAGATACTTATAGCCAAGTCGTATTAGAGCTGTGAAGACTAGTAAACTAACAGACATTTAGTTTACTAGTTTTCCCTCATATAAGTGTTTGTTAAATACATTTCATGGTGACGAACACTGAATTGCCAAGTTCCTGCTCGCAGTTTTCTACTTCAAATTCATCTAAAAAAAAAATCCCAAATGGCCTGACTTGCCAACGAATTCCCAAATGTCTTGGCTTTTTCCCAAGAAGTGAGATCCTCGAGTCGTCTGAAGCCTACATAACTGTGGTGAGGTGGTACAAAGGCTGGGAACATGTGGTGTCCTCATTACGGGCTATTCATGCCCGTGCCACCTTTTGGGTGGCCTAATGTTCATCAATCAACGAGTGTCGTGTCTCGCACGTGTCCACGACGCCACAAGCACCCCCCCCCCCACCACCCACCTCTGATGAAGTATGAGTTGGAAGCAGTATGGTCTAGTCCTGAACATACTTCATGAAAAGAGGGGATACACTTTTAGGTGTATATTTCCCGTGCAGGCGACGAGTCACAATAACGTGGCTGAAGTATGTTGATCAGACTACACATTAGAAAGTGAAGGGACGACGACGACGTTTCGGTCCGTCCTGGACCATTCTCAAGTCGATTGTGAATATATTTCCCGTGACATAAGCTTGAATGTTCGTACTATATATAATATATATATATATATATATATATATATATATATATATATATATATATAAATATATATATATATTTATATATATATATATATATATATATATATATATATTTATATATATATATATATATATATATATATATATATATATATATATAATATGGAGTGATCACAGGCCTCATTGGTATTCATAGGGCTGAAAACGGTGGTTTCGACAATACCACATACAGCCCCGCTCCTGTGCCAGGTAAGTCCACCACGGGCTCACCATAGCCCGTGCTACTTGCAACTTTGGTTCCCAGTAGCTGAATCTGAAACAACAACAACAAGGAGGTTTCGACCATGGTTGGCATGTGTTGTGTTACACAGCTGACTACAGTAACAGACGACTTCAAACTCCTGCTAGCAGACTGAGAACGTTCCCTTCCCATAGCTCACCATAGGTCTTACCCTCCTAGTTTCCCTTATAACCCCGTAACAACCAGATACCCAATTACTGCTGGGTGAACAAGGCCGAACACTTGGGGAGTGCCACCTAGTCACATTCTTATCAGTTAAACTTTGATACAGTTTTGTTTATAAACCTTCAATTAGATTTGGAAATAAAAGCCCATCTGGCGAGGAGAGACCAGTACGGTGTTTCACCGTACTGAGGTCTGTGTGACGCTCTGGGCTTCACAGTTGACTGTGAGGCGCCTGACCAGGAGAGTCTCCATGTCTTGGTAACTGATGACTTGTGGATGAGGAAATGAGAGAGGTGTCTGGAGATGACCTCAGTGACCAAGGCCACAAGTGTCTTCACTGAGCGCTGTGCCAAACGGATGACATTGGGCAGCATGTGCCCACCTGCTGCCCAATAACACCATTTTTCATGAACATGAGAGAGAAATAATTATAACCAATTATGTCGCCTACGTGAGACCGGTGCTGAGGTATGCAGCAGAGACAATAGACGGGGGTGTGTGCGGAGAGGCTAATAAAGCTGACCCTCACATCGCTTGAAACAGATGCGTATCATAGGAGACATGATCACAGTATTAGAGATAGATACACAAAATGGCCAAAGTTTGTTTAGCATAATTGGTTTAGCATAATTTAGCATAAAGTTTGTTTAGTCATAAATGTAACCAAAGCCGTCAAAGATTGAAAAAAGATTTACACGTTCGTAAGTACTGAGTGCTTCGTGAATGTGGCCCCTGGTCTCAGGCCGGGCTTGGGGAGTAGAAGAACTCCCAGAACCCTCTCCGGGTATCCTGTAGTGAGCAAATGAAATACGTAGGCATGGAAGACCGTATTTATTATTAACATCTTTATTGACAAAATTAATTACAATTTTGCCTAATCTGAGGATTTTGATAGTCTGATTAAAGTGAGGATAATGCTAGTAGTCACTGTCACGCAGGACAGAGGGTCATACATAAGACAATAGGTCTAAACTGTAGGCTGAAGCACATATATATCATGGTTACAATCAATGTTTTAATATATGGATATGTGAAAACAAGTTTCTACTGTGCACTGCCACACAAGGGCAGGGATGGGTTCATAGGTGATGCAGCTTAGAAGTAATATACATAAAAATTGTTCTTCATTCTTTAAAATGGACAAGCAAATTTTGGGTAAATTGTTAGGACGTCGTCCAGAACACCTGAGTCAATAAAATAGTTACACAGTTGGTGGTACAAGAGGCCAGGAGGTCTAAAGTCCTTTACGGTTTCACATTCATCAATGTAGTGTGAGACCGTAGAGACGGACGCGTAGATGTTGTGAAGTGCATCAGAGCCAGGGAGCCTCGCGTCTGACCTTGGCCCAGCAGCTGAAGTCCAACCCTTGAAGCGCATCTGGGCAAGACTCACAACTATTAGGCCGCCCGAGTGCCCAGCAGAGCTGCCCGCGCTAGTATGGCCACGGTGCCGGGCAAAATGTCTACTGCCTTATTAAACTTATGTAAATACTATGTAAACATTGTAATCAAACTATACAACTGTTATATTATTATTATTTTATATTTTATTGTTATTATTATTGGTGTTGTTGTTGTAAAGAGGAGAGAGTTGGGAGTGGAAAGATGTGCAGCATCCGTCTTCACCCACACACACCCACGGTGTTGTGAGGTGCAGGATATCTTGCATTACTCTTCGTGGTTTGGTGGGTGTGTGCTTGCAGGGGTTGAGCTTCGGCTCTTTGGTCCCGCCTCTCAACTGTCAGTCAACTGGTGTACAGATTCCTGAGCCTACTGGGCTCTATCATATCTACATTTGAAGCAGTGTATGGAGTCTGCCTCCACCACGTCGCTGCCTAATGCATTCCATCTGTTAACTACCCCTGAAGCTGAAAAAAAAAATTGTTTATAATGTCTCTGTTGCTTATTTGGATACTCGGTTTCCACCTGTGTTCCCTTGTGCGTTTACCACCAGTGTTAAATAATGTTTTTATTTACCCTATCACTCCCCCTGAAAATTTTGTATGTGGTAATCATATCTTCTCTAAGTCTTCTGTCTTCCAGCGACGTGAGGTGTAGTTCACACAGCCTTTCCTCTTAACTCCTACCTCGTAGTTCTGGAACTTGTCTGGTGGCATATCTTAGGACCTTCTCCAACTTTGCCGTGTGCTTGACTAGGTATGGACTCCATGCTGGAGCCGCATACCCCAGGATTGGTCTGACATATGTGGGTATACAAGGTTCTAAATGTTTCTTTACACACACACACATATATATATATATATATATATATATATATATATATATATATATATATATATATATATATATATATATATATAGGCCATTCACGCATACGCGCCGCATTGATATCCTCTTGGTGATTGCGTAAGAAATGATTCCTTACGCAACGCAAATATATATAGGCCGTTCTCGCATACGACACTGATGATATCCTCTTGGTGAAGGCTTCATGAGACGTGATCAGCATGGCACCAATCCCTCGATCCTTCTCTCTCTCCAGTTCATGGAGGATATAATTGTCCAATCTTTGTACGTATACCTGTACACGTGTGTGTACGGAATGTCCACGTTTATAGCTGCTATAGAAACGTCCACGTTCACAGTCACTATATAAACGTTCACAGTCACAATATAAACGTTCACAGTCACTATATAAACGTTCACGTTCACAGTCACTATATAAACGTTCACAGTCACAATATAAACGTTCACAGTCACTATATAAACGTTCACGTTCACAGTCACTATATAAACGTTCACGTTCACAGTCACTATATAAACGTTCACAGTCACTATATAAACGTTCACAGTCACAATATAAACGTTCACAGTCACTATATAAACGTTCACGTTCACAGTCACTATATAAACGTTCACAGTCACAATATAAACGTTCACAGTCACTATATAAACGTTCACAGTCACTATATAAACGTTCACTTCACAGCCACAATATGAACATCCAANGAGTGTGTGCAGTGTGATGAGTGAGAGTATAGAGTGAGGAGGGAGAGTACAGAGTAAGATATGAGGAGTGTCAAGAGCTGTGTGGGTACACGGGAGACATCTCCTGTCCACGAGGCTAGCCATAGCCCGTGCTTCTTGCCCAGCTCCTGTGCCAGGTAAGTTACGGGCTCACCATAGCCCGTGCTTCTTGCCCAGCTCCTGTGCCAGGTAAGTTACGGGTCACATAGCCCGTGCTTTTGCCCAGCTCCTGTGCAGGTAAGTTACGGGCTCATCATAGCCCGTGCTACTTGGAACTTGTTCCGAGTAGCTGAATCTATAACAACAAACAGCTGTGTGGGTGAAACTCAAGCACAGACCACTGTATACACCAGGCAGGTGGAAGCAGCTCACCAATCCGGTGAGAGCTTCCCTTCCCATAGCTCACGGTAAGCCTTATCCTTCCCATAGCTCAAAGTAAGCCTTGCCCTACATGTTTTCCTCGGCACACGACCCAGTTGCTGCTGGGAGAGTGAAGGGCTGGTAGCAGCAGCAGCTAACTTCATTCACAGTCTAATTCGCGACACTAAACAAGAGGATGGAGAGTCAATGCGTCTGGTGTCCAAGAGCTAAAATAGCAGGGTCCAGGAGTGGACACAAACCCAGGTAGTATGTAAGAGGTGACTGTAGTGAGTAGCATGGAGGTGAGTGTCAGCTGTTTGGTGTTTATCATCAGTCACGTGGACAGTGTCAGCTGTTTGGTGTTTACCATCAGTCACGTGGACAGTGTCAGCTGTTTGGTGTTTACCATCAGTCACGTGGACAGTGTCAGCTGTTTGATGTTTACCATCAGTCACGTGGACAGTGTCAGCTGTTTGATGTTTACCATCAGTCACGTGGACAGTGTCAGCTGTTTGATGTTTACCATCAGTCACGTGGACAGTGTCAGCTGTTTGATGTTTACCATCAGTCACGTGGACAGTGTCAGCTGTAGCCTAGTGCCACATCTCATTGTCACTTTGGATTTGCTAAGTGTTTGGGTCTTATTTCCTGTTAATGACTGATTTTAATCATTTACGGCGAGAGCTGACGAGTCAGTGAAGTGTAGAATAATTACACACTAAAACATTTGAATATGATTGGGGTGTGAATTGAACGCTGCGTATCTTTTCCTAAGCTAGGCTTGCTAACAGTATTACCTAATAACAAGTCCCTGTGACTGGTGTATTTGCGTTGGGTCAAGTCCGCACCACGCCACGCTTATACAGTAATATATGATCCGATAAGGAACCTCTTCACTGTTAGAGTAGCCACAATGTGGATCACAACGAGCACTGTGATATTAATACACAAATCAAATAAATGCACGGTGTTAAATTAGCATGCAGCCTACAAGAAAACAGAAACAGGACATACCGGAGAAAAAGGGCCAATGATTGTGCCACACAGTATAAGGTTTCCTTCAGTGTTATAGAGCCGTAGAGAGGTCGGTAATGTGTGGTGATCACTGGTCAACACCCGTAGGGGGCGGCCACACGCCCAGACCGTCGAAATGCGCAGAGGGCGTTAACACGCTTTAAGCGGAGCGTCAGAACACGTAGGGGGCGTCGCAAGGTGTGTAGAGACAACACGTGTGGCGGGGTATGGCGCGCGTGCGGCAGGTGGAGCCTCCTGGCGTAGGAGTGTGAGGGTGGGAGACTGAGAGCTGCCGCCGGTGTGTGTGTGGGGCTGGAGACTTGCACGCTGCGTGACTGGCTTCAGCGTGTCGAGGAAGGGGGGGGGGCAACTTTCCCTTGCTTTGTGTGGGAGGGCTCCGTCACCACCCCCAGCACACACCCCCTCCATGGGCTGGGGGTCGGAGACGTGACCTGTTGCCCTCGCGTACTAGTGCCATGATTTCTTGTTGCCATACTGTCGCCACGCCCATATTAACTGCTCGTGACAGCCATCCAATTGTACTCGTCTCCTTAGTACGGCTTTCTAAGAGGAATACCAAGACTTTCCTTTGCCCAAACAAAAGGGATAGAAACCTAGCTTTCATGAGGAAGTAGTCGCCCTTTCCTCCTCATAAAACATTATACCTACACAAGTACAGTATTACAAATCAATAGTTGGACCATAAGCCCTTTCCGCCATCCTCGCGTTTCCGGAAGTTGAGATATAAATAGAAAAGGTTTTATCCAAATTTCACGGTTAGCGAAGATGTTAAAAAAAATTGCCACTCCTGCGAAATCAGAACTGCTTGATGCGCACGGAGGTCACCGTTGGCGGTGCCGTGTGTCTTAGTGTACACGGATGACCCGTGTGGGCCACTACCACATGTAGGGACTCTCGTGGGGCATTAATGTTCATGCAGAGGAACATATGTAGCAGCATGCTAATATTAGGTATTAACCAAGTATAAAAATCTATTAAACGAGAAGCCCAAGTTGATTCAGTTGACGACAGGTAGCCTAATGCAACCATTCCTTTTGAACAACCACAGAGGGCATCCATCTCCGCACAAGATCTGGCGGAAAGGTCTTCAATCTATCCAGACTCCGAGCAAAGACGAAATTACAAATGAGAATCCTCAGGAACTTCCTCTTCGCCGACGACGCAGCTATCATCACACACACAGCAGAAGGCCTGCAGCAGCTACTCAACCACTTTGCCGTTGCCTGCTTCGCATTCGGCCTGACAATCATCGTGAAGAAGACACAGGTGATGGGACAAGATGTCAATGCGCTACCCTGTATAAACATCACAGACTGCGTGCTGGAGACGGTCCACGAGTTTGTGTACCTGGGCTCCACAATCTCAGACACTCTTTCCCCTGGACACTGAGCTCAACAGGTGTATCGGGAAGGCCCCCAACAACACTGCCAGGCTGACTAAGCACGTTTGGGCAAATGTCAGACTGATAGTGCACACCAAGGTGCAGGTCTACAGGGCATATGTGTGGTGAGAACACTTCTCTACGGCTCGGAGTCCTGGACCCTGCGCTCTCGCTAGGAGAGACGGTTCAATACCTTCCACATGCGGAACCTGAGACGCATCCTTGACATCACGTGGAAAGACTATCTCACCAACAACACAATGCTCGAGAGAACAGGAGTCCCTTCAATGTTCACTCTCCTGAAGCAGAGACGCATGCGATGGCTGAGACATGTCACACGCATGGAAGATGGCCGCATACCGAAGGACCTCTTGTATGGAGAACTGGCGTCAGGAAAGAGGCTCACCAGAAGACCTCAGCTGCGTTTCAAAGACGCCTCCAATCGCGACCTCAAGCAGCTGAACATTGACATCAACACTTGAGAGGCAGCAGCTGCGGACAGATCTGCCTGGAGATGCAAAGTGCAGAAGGGACTCCATAAATTCGAGGGCGAACTGGAGAGGCAGGCGGAGGATAATAGACTTCAGAAGAAGTCTCGACCACTGACAGACAACAGCTTCGGCGTTATCTACACTCGCTGCAGTTGGAACTGCTGTTCTCGGGTTGGACTTCACAGCCACAGCAGCGCTGCCCCCAACCAGACACCAGGCACGCCACCTTAACCCCAGGGATTGACGGACGCCTACTGTACTGTATTAACGAGGTGAAGAGAGTGGTGCGGGCCGGGGTAGAGGTGAGGGGGCCACGGGGCTCCCTCACAGGTGAAGCCAAGTGTAAAACTTTCCCTCTTATCATTCACCACTTTCACCGGGAGGGAAACACACTATATATTCACAGCTTTAACCTTTGTATTGTTTTCTTAAGGATTCGTATATCTTACGCAGAGCTTGTGAGGGAGGGAGGGAGGTTTCCTTTGTGTGTAGGAAATGGTGTAATATGTGGGTGTAGTCTGGTTGTGACGGTGTGGTGTAGCCTGGTTGGGCCGGTGTGGTGTAGCCTGGTGGGCCGGTGTGGTGTGCTGGTTGGGGCGTGTGGTGTAGCCTGGTTGGGGCCGGTGTGGTGTAGTCTGATGGGACGTGTGGTGTAGCCTGGTTGGGCCGGTGTGGTGTAGTCTGATGGTGACGGTGTGGTGTAGCTGGTTGGGGCCTGGTGGGGCCGGTGTGGTGTAGCCTGGTTGGGGCCATGCAGAAGGCCTAAACCTCTGCCTGGCCCACTAGGTCTTACTCATTCCTGTCTTACATGAGTGGAGGACGAGTATTTATGACTTCCGGTTGTCTTCAGTAAGATGATGATCAATGTGGTGAAGATATTACAAGGAATATGATGCAGTGTACAATCGCTAAAGTCCTTGATACTGTGAGAGCACAGTGATGCTAGCACCACGTGAGCACGCACAGTTGAAATCACCGTCACTAGCCAGCAGACATGCTAAAACCAGCACCACCACCAGCAGCCACAGGCCCGAAACTATGCCTGAAACGTGGGCAAAACGGGCCAATTTACCCCCAGAACGTTGTGTGTGTGTGTGGTGTGTGGTGTGTGTGTGTGTGTGTGTGTGTGTGTGTGTGTGTGCGTGGCGTGCGTGTGTGTGTGTGTGTGTAGGAGGTCGATGGACACGGATAACCATTCCTGCTCCGTGAATCTGTCCACTGGTTAGACACAAGGCGGTTCTCTTCATTTGCCACTCCGTCAAAAATCAACTTATTTTCAAAGCAGTAATGTGGGAAAGGAGCAACGCACCCAACCTGTCGAGTCCGATGATAGAAAACGTTCACCTTTGTCACTCTTAAAGTTATCATCCATGTTAGATTTAGAAGTGTTTTCTTAAGATCATCTTAGATATGCTCCTTAAGGTCGTCTTAGAAGTGCCCCTAAAGGTCGTGTTAGATTATCATTGTCACTATTGCTTTAGCGTGACGTTATGTGAGGCCACAAAACGTCACGCTTTGCGCCCTGGTGAGGCCACTCCAGACCAGGCCGACCCCAGAGCGCAACCCATAGTCCCCTGAGACTGATGGATGCCTACTACTATGTGAGGTTACAGTGTGGCTGTGTGTGTGGTGTGTGTGTGTGGTGTGTGTGTGTGTGTGTGTGTGTGTGTGTGTGTGTGTGTGTGTGTGGTGTGTGTGTGTACAGTGCTCGGTGGCTGTCTTGGTGGGCAGGAGCTGGTAAAGAGGAGAGTGTTGTTAACACTTGCCACAGCCTCTGTTGATACCATTGCACGGGTTTCATTGTGGCAGCTGTGGTGGTAGTAGTTGTAGTAGCAGAAGTAGTTTTACCGTCAGCAGTAGTCTTGGCTGGAGAAGCAGTTATTGTGGTAAATGTAAGAGTAGCAGGAGAGGTGTTGTCGGCAGCAGCAGCACCTTCCGTTGGACTATTTTAGAGGTGTGGAATGTGAAGCGTGGTGGTGGTCGTGATCTCTGCTACTGCTGGTACTGGTCACCGCCGTACTGCTATCCTCGCCCCCTCACTCTCTCTCTCTCTCTCTCTCTCTCTCTCTCTCTCTCTCTCTCTCTCTCTCTCTCAGATAAGTGTTTCTGCTATGTAAAAACTCGTATTTGTCGATTATTTCAGTGTTGTTAGTCAGGAGTCAGGATCTTGAGATGATTTCGGGACTTTGCGTCCCCGCGGCCCGGTCCTCGACCAGGCCTCATTTTTGTTACCCTTCCCCCCCCCCCAGGAAGCAGCCCGTAGCAGCTGTCTAACTCCCAGGTACCTATTTACTGCTACGTGAACAGGATCATCAAGGTGAAAGAAACTCTGCCCATTTGTTTCCGCCTCCGCGGGGATCGAATCCGGAACCTTAGGACTACAAATCCCGAGCGCTGTCCACTCAGCCGCCAGGTCCCCCACTAGGATATGTCTAGTGAGGGTCTCGTTTCGTGTAGAAATGATGTGATCTTTAATGAAGTCTTTCTTTTATTTGTGTATTGCCATACGCCCTGAAAGAGCTAAAGTTATCTAGCATGAATATTTAGGGCGTTGGTCTGGTAGCCCAAAGAGGCCACATCTTTGAGATGATTCTATCTAATCTTGAGATGATTTCGAGGCTTTAGTGTCCCCGCGGCCCGGTCCTCGACCAGGCCTCCATCCCCAGGAAGCAGCCCGTGACAGCTGACTAACACCCAGGTACACTATTTTACTGCTAGGTAACAGGGACATAGGTGAAAGAAACTCTGCCCATTGTTTCTCGCCGGCGCCCGGGATTGAACCTGGGACCACAGGATCACAAGTCCAGCGTGCTGTCCGCTCGGCCGACCGGCTCCCACACACACACACAGTCCTAGAAGACTGTCGTGTCTTTCAAGACTTTCGTTTGGCGTCGGGAGAGTTCTTTATGAGCAAGTTGGTGGTGTTTTTACTCTTGTAGTAAATGGTGAAATGTGTCTTTTGTTCGTGGTTAGTAGGGATCACCGTCCTCTCCTGGGAGATATAATTAACGTAACTCTACTATAAGGATAGTGAGCAAATGGAATGGCCTAAAGGATCAGGGGACAGAAGCCAACTTAATACCACATTAAATAAATATGACAATAAAAGGTAAGTCGGCGAATTGGTTAAGCAACTGACACTTTACAAGGCGGGGCTCAGAAGCTAACACTCGACTTGCAAGCACATTTAGGTGAGTAGACACATACACGAGCTTATCTCAAATATTGTAAAAAAAAAGAAGAAGAAAGGTTTGCTAAAAGGTTAGTCCCAGAACTAAGAGAACTGAGCTACGAGGGAACAATGAGATGAACTTATTAGTCCTTGAAGAAAGGAGACTCTGAGTGGACATAATCCCAACATACCAAATACTGATGGATATCGTTATAGAAGACAAAATGTTGCAAGCTGCTGAGAAGGAGAACGGAAGGCCGAACTTTGAAGCTATACATGTAGATAAACCACGTGACACGAAGAAACTTAGTTTATTGATATTTAAAGGAGTTAATTTTTAATAGTTGAGCCCTATTTTGATGACGAGTTGTAGAGCAAAAGGTTGTCGCTGTCCGCAATCATCGTAACCTTACTGCGCAGCACGTGATTCTCTTGTATGTGGGTTGATGGTGTAGAGGTGCGGCGGGTGCTGGAGCCCTCTGGACCAGTGGCGGGTGCTGGAGCCCTCTGGACCAGTGGCGGGTGCTGGAGCCCTCTGGACCAGTGGCGGGTGCTGGAGCCCTCTGGACCAGTGGCGGGTGCTGGAGCCCTCTGGACCAGTGGCGGGTGCTGGAGCCCTCTGGACCAGTGGCGGGTGCTGGAGCCCTCTGGACCAGTGGCGGGTGCTGGAGCCCTCTGGACCAGTGGCGGGTGCTGGAGCCCTCTGGACCAGTGGCGGGTGCTGGAGCCCTCTGGACCAGTAGCAGACATCACCAGGACTCCCAACACTTGGTCACCTTAATGGTCACCTTAACATGGCTGGCGGAAGAGCAATGTCATCCAACGTTAAGTTTACTAGGCTTGAGGCGTCTCATTCCGGCGGCTCGCGTGTTCCTTCCCATCCTCTCTTTCCTGTAAGTGCAGGTTTTCTTCTCTACTTGTTGATGCGTTGTCCAGTGTGATGGCACTCTCTCACGCACTCAAGTGTTTTCACTCTGGGTGGCAGGAAGGGGAGAGTTCCCACTGGCACTTCCCATGTCCGGCCACTGCATGTACTGCCTCACTCTCACTGCTGTTTCCTAAGAAAGTTTCCAACTGGATTCTTGGTCCCGCCAAAATTTTACAATCATGATAATTATTATTATTATTATTATTATTATTATTATTATTATTATTATTATTATTATTATAGAAAGAGGATAGAGCCTCTGCCTTAGAGCCGAATCACCATAGTTCGAGTCCTCTAGAGGCGGGGTGAATTAAATTATTATTATTATTATTATTATTATATTATTATTATTATTATTATTATTATTATTACATGATGAATCAATATGGAGAGTCTGTTTAATGCTTTTCGTGTGGGAGAAGGAAGGTTTTCCTTGTGGGTTACCTCTGCGGGACTCTTGTTAACTCCTGGTCGAGGTGTGGGTGCGGGTGCAGACTGGGGTGAGGAGGGACAGTGGCGGAGGACAGTTCCTGCCCGGGCACTAAGGTGGGCAGGAACATTTAGTTCTGAGTAGCTGAATGTAAAACAACAACAGGTTACCTGGAGCATCAGAGTATGGGAGCAGAGCAGCAACAGAGCCGCCCGTGACAGGTACTCCTCTGCAGGACGCCATGCTGGGCCTACAGCGGTGCTCTTCACATTGATTGACTTCCTCTCCTGCTCTATACTAACCCCTTCCATGGGGGGTCATGCTACCCTCTCTGCACTCCAGGCTTCAACAACCATTTGCACAACCACGTACGAAACCTGTACGTCTTTCCTGAATCATGGGTGGCGTTGTTTACATTAATTGATCAATTTATGAACCCTGAAGCACTCGGAGCTGTTTATAACAACAATAACCTTGGGTTGTGAAGTTTCAAATGTACAAACTGTTAAAAAATGTAAACATTGCCGGCATGATTAATGGTACCAAGTAGAGGCTTCGTCAGTGGCTGCGGCCCGGGCTTGGGGAGTAGAACTCCTAGAGTCCTGTCCAGGTAAACTCCTGGCCCTGCTACTGGTCTAAAACCATCCCCTCCCTCCTCGTGTGGCGTGTAGGTTAAACCACCAGACTTGATGGCCTATACCACTAGACTGATGGCCTATAATCCAACTGACAGGCACAGAATGTGTGGGTTGGATTATTGGTCGCCAGCCGGGTCACTGTAAATTGTTGTCTTGACTACTGGTAGCGGAGTGTGCTTGTGGTGGTGAGCCGTGTGAGTCTCCACCACAGGGTGCCCCCCTGGCAGGTCGCCATCATCTCGGACTCCCCTTGGTGCTACTACCACACTCGGCTTGATACCTGCTTGATGGGGTTCTGGGAGTTGTTCTACTCCCCAAGCCCGGCCTCGCATCTTCCTCACACTTTGTTGGCCACACCTTGCTCGGGAATCGAACCCGGGGTCGAATCTGGTGCAAGACGACTGCGTTAACCACTGCCATTTTCAGGACTTTGTCTCGACACTCTCTGCGACGAGGCGGGTCAGACCTGCAGGAAGACAATTTAAAAGACGGTGGAGACAGTTTGAAGACCTGAGTGAGAGTGAGGGTCATAGACCTGTGTTGAGCCAGTATATGGGCAGGAAGAATAGGGAGAGTGAGTTTCAGGTCCAACTTGTTTAGGGGCATGGGGTATACATGTATATATAATATACCTATACTGTGTATTGATATACAATTAATATACCAGCTTGACCTGGGAACATCCCCGTCTTGGGGTCCCTTCTCTCAGTCTTCAGTCACGTGGTACTCACTTATATGTGCTTGCAGGGGTTGAGCTCTGGCTCTTCAGTCCCGCCTGTCAACCGTCAATCAACAGGTGTACAGGTTCCTGACTTGTATCATATCTACACTTGAAACTGTGTATGGAGTCAGCCTCCACCACATCACTGCCTAATGCATTCCATTTGTCAACCACTCTGACACTAAAAAGTTCTTTCTAATATCTCTGTGGCTCATTTGGGCACTCAGTTTCCACCTGTGTCCCCTAGTGCGTGTGCCCCTTGTGTTAAATAGCCCGTCTTTATTTAGCTACAATGTCAGTCAATTCCCTTGAGAATCTTGAATGTGGTGTAGGTGATGCCAGGTGTATCATACTCTGCCATATCTACACATGAAGCTGTGTATGGCGACTGTCTCCACCACTCTACTTAGTGCACTCTAGTTGGTCGCTGACATAAGGGAGGGAAATATCTCTCTTATGTTTCTGCGCCTCAATCCGGAGCTTGGTTTCCACCCGCGTCCTCTTGTGTGTGTGTCGCTGTGTGTGACGACAACGGTGTCTGGAAGAGGAAGGCGGGCATCTCTCCTGTTCCACATGTCTGTTGTCCAACTTCTCGGTGAAGTCTCTTGTGCCGAACTATCGAGGTTTACATCTATCATTACTATTTATAAATATAGATATATTTACATCTACATTAATATCGAAGTTTACAGCAGTAACCCACGCTTGCTCACCACGGCACCTCTTAACTTCTCATAATATTTATACATCACCGCATATGGAACTAAGTAATGATTATTGAGACATCAGCCTCGCTGGAGAGTATACAACAGCCTCGTCCAAAAATGATAACAAACAGCAGCCTCGCTGCCAACAATCTACTCTACACTAACTACTTGGTTTGATAATTACCTTACCTTACCTAACTACTTGGGACACCTCAACTGGCAAATTAGGCACGCTTGGTGCTCAGCCTACCTTGACAATGGTGGTTACCCTGACGGTGATTACTGTCAAGAGTAATTACCACCTTAACGGAGATTACCTTGAATACGCCTCCCACTGCCTCCTCCCCCCCCCCCCCACCTCTGCGGAAGTCACATTGATCGAGTCATTTATAATTGACAACAAACAATTGGTGTCAATTATAACTGACAACAGTTCAATGTGGAGTGAACTGGACCAATGAGTCGGGTTCAATTGAATTTCTTTCTTTATTATGCACCCCATACCCACCCCGTGTTCGTTGAACACTTGCGCATCTACTCCCGAAACCTGTACATCTTCCAGAAGTCTTGACGGGTTTGTTTACATTCACCGAACAGCTTACCAGCTTCCGAACTTAACAATCCATGGTTATTATTGTTGTAAACAATCTCGTATTGCTTCGGAGCTCATATAATAATGTTTAATAAATGTAAAAACAAAAAAGAACGCCATGTTAAAGATGTAGAGGCTTCGTATGTGGTGTTGGGGAGGTTCTGGGGGAGGTGGTGCACGGCGGCCTTCCTGCAGGGGGGGGGGGGAAGGGGTGTTACACCCCTCTCTGTTGGCATTACTGCTAACAAGGACGTTATTGTGCTTAGCTGGTAACACTGACTAGCGCGGCTTGTTATAGTACTGAGCTAGTAAAGCTGATTCCTGAGCTGAGGTGGTAACACTGCAGGGAGCGGTTATTGTTCTGTTAAGGTGGTGATACTGATGACTGGTAGACTGGGGTGGCAGCAGGTGACTGGGGTGCCAACACGGTGGCAGCAGGGTGGCAGCAAGGTGGCAGCAGGGTGGCAGCAGGGTGGCAGCAGGGTGCCAGCAGGGTGCCAGCAGGGTGCCAGTAGGATGCCAGCAGGATGCCAGCAGGGTGGCAGCAGGGTGGCAGCAGGGTGGCATCAGGCCTGGTAACAGGAAGTTGTGTACCAGACGAGGCGTCGCTGGTAGTGGGGGACATTCCTCCACCTGGCAAGGACGTCTTGCTCATTACTATCTCTCTCTCTCACTGTGGCACACTGACGCTAACCACAACACTGAGGTGTGTCTGGTGCTACCACGAGTGTTGTGGTAATACTGCGCCAGTATTAATACTGTGTCTTGTGCAACGTGGAAGGTACTGGAGGGCCAGATCCCACATTTCTACAGTCAGATAAGAACATAAAATGGAAGGGACGATACGGAAGGAAGTGCAGAATAAGACCAATGAAGAGTAGAGGTACCAGGGGCTCTAGAGGTACCAGGGGCTCCAGAGGTACCAGGGGCTCCAGAGGTACCAGGGGGCTCCAGAGGTACCAGGGGGCTCCAGAGGTACCAGGGGCTCTAGAGGTACCAGGGGCTCCAGAGTACCAGGGGCTCCAGAGGTACCAGGGGCTCCAGAGGTACCAAGGGCTCCAGAGGTACCAGGGGCTCTAGAGGTACCAGGGGACTCTAGAGGTACCAGGGGCTCCAGAGGTACCAGGGGCTCCAGAGGTACCAGGGGCTCTAGAGGTACCAGGGGCTCCAGAGGTACCAGGGGCTCCAGAGGTACCAGGGGCTCCAGAGGTACCAGGGGCTCTAGAGGTACCAGGGGCTCTAGAGGTACCAGGGGCTCCAGAGGTACCAGGGGCTCTAGAGGTACCAGGGGACTCTAGAGGTACCAGGGGCTCCAGAGGTACCAGGGGCTCCAGAGGTACCAGGGGCTCTAGAGGTACCAGGGGACTCTAGAGGTACCAGGGGGCTCCAGAGGTACCAGGGCTCTAGAGGTACCAGGGGCTCCAGAGGTACCAGGGCTCCAGAGGTACCAGGGGCTCTAAAGGTACCAGGGGCTCTAGAGGTACCAGGGGCTCTAGAGGTACCAGGGGCTCTAGAGGTACCAGGGGCTCCAGTACCAGGGGCTCCAGAGGTACCAGGGGCTCCAGAGGTACCAGGGGTTCTAGAGGTACCAGGGGCTCTAGAGGTACCAGGGGCTCTAGAGGTACCAGGGGCTCTAGAGGTACCAGGGGCTCCAGAGGTACCAGGGGCTCTAGAGGTACCAGGGGCTCCAGAGGTACCAGGGGCTCCAGAGGTACCAGGGGCTCTAGAGGTACCTGGGGCTCTAGAGGTACCAGGGCTCCAGAGGTACCAGGGGCTGCAGAGGTACCAGGGGCTCCAGAGTACCAGGGGCTCCAGAGGTACCAGGGGCTCCAGAGGTACCAGGGGGCTCCAGAGGTACCAGGGGCTCCAGAGGTACCAGGGGCTCTAGAGGTACCAGGGGCTCCAGAGGTACCAGGGGCTCTAGAGGTACCAGGGGCTCTAGAGGTACCAGGGGGCTCCAGAGGTACCAGGGGCTCCAGAGGTACCAGGGGCTCTAGAGGTACCAGGGGGCTCTAAGGTACCAGGGGCTCCAGAGGTACCAGGGGGCTCCAGAGGTACCAGGGGGCTCCAGAGGTACCAGGGGCTCCAGAGGTACCAGGGGCTCCAGAGGTACCAGGGGGCTCCAGAGGTACCAGGGGGCTCCAGAGGTACCAGGGGGCTCTAGAGGTACCAGGGGCTCCAGAGGTACCAGGGGCTCCAGAGGTACCAGGGGGCTCCAGAGGTACCAGGGGGCTCTAGAGGTACCAGGGGCTCTAGAGGTACCAGGGTGCTCCAGAGGTACCAGGGGCTCCAGAGGTACCAGGGGCTCCAGAGGTACCAGGGGGCTCCAGAGGTACCAGGGGGCTCCAGAGGTACCAGGGGGCTCCAGAGGTACCAGGGGGCTCCAGGGGCTCCACCAGCCAGCACTGAGGGCGGCGGATCTTCGGGATCCCACCAACAGACATAAGAAATATTGCTGGAACCAAAGTGTGCGTGAGTTTGGCTTGGGGGCAGCACCACTCCTCCCACAACCCACTCCAGGGGACAACATTCCCACCATGCTGCCCACATTGCTAGCCAACATTGCACATGTTGCGCCTCCCCCCCCCCCCGCCCCACTCCCTCCCTGGCCAAGGTGGGTTAACAACGTTGATACGACAATGACTCAGCGCAGATAACGCTTATCTTGCGTTGATTAAACATTACCGGGGCGTGTTGCGCGGCCTTGCTCACGTGCACAACTTTCTCTACATGTTAAACACCCCCCCCCCCATCCGCATGGTTAGATAGTACTGTTTGTAACTATGTGCACCATAGTACACACTTGACGTACTAAGCAGTTAGACAGAATTTTGTACTATTCGCTTATAAGAGTTCGATAAAATGAAACTTAAAAAGTAAATGTTCCTAGGCCTATTATAGCACACACATGTACTATATTAGGCCTAGGGTAGCGTGTATTAGGCCTAGGAAGGTTAGTGTAGTTTGTCTTTGCAACATAAATGTGCAATATTTTCCGGTCTGTCCAAATTCAATATGTCCGATTTCTACAATCTAATTGCAGTGAAGGTCGGTATATGTACTATGGTCCTCATCGTCACTATATACATCACATCGTCTTGTATATATAAATGATAATAATGTGTTCTTTGAGTACAGGAAGTGCGGGAAGCACTCTTTTTAAGTTAAATAATGGCCAACACTTGTGGGCAGTCCGTCCTCATCTGGTCAGATGCTTCATAATGGAGCTGCCTGTTTAGGAATGAAGAACCTCTACATACGACTAACAACACATGTTCGAACTTTTTGTTAACGGTACTTCCTGTCCTTCCTGTAATCACGTGACACATTTTTTAAATTCTTCAAATATAAGTATTTACCAACCGACCAAAACCTAGGCTATCCTAGGCCTAAACTATACATACAATTTTAATACTTTAAAATTAATTTGTTTCAGAGAGAATTTAATGTTTAGTTACACCGTATATAACAGAATGACGAATGATATACCAGTCGGATGAGTATAGCCTGAGAATGGTGGGTGAATCATTTTTTTTATACACAGGTAGGTACAGGAACAGACGACTGGTGACTCTCTCCCAATAGGAAGGGAAATGGAACTTTCCCTTGCCATAGCTGGCGGAAAGCCTTTCCTACTAGTTCTTGATTCATAAAGAGTATAGCATCTCGCTGCTGGGAATCGTGTGAACTTTCTCGCGTGTGTGAGATGATGACTATACACTTTCATCAACATTTTTGGAGAATGTGGAGCATAACACAGGGTAGATGATTTATGGAACCACTTACCAGGTAACACAATAGACGTGGGGGATACCTAATTGTTTCAAGTGTAGGTTAGACATATATATATATATATATATATATATATATATATATATATGAATAAATTTGGGTGGATATAAATAGGAGCTCCCTCGTATGATCGAATAGGACTTTTGTATTTTCATTTATTCCGATGTTCTTAGGTAATATAATTCTTGTTGCTGAATAAGAGATGTGGTGGCAAGACTCACCCACGTCCCAGTTCCACATGAGGCTGCACCTTCATCTTTGAACCCATATAAAACTTGTTCCAGGCATCTTAATACACGCGCTACTCCACGAGGGAGGAAGTGGAATAAACGCAACAATTATCAACAACAACTCTAACTTCACACATAAAAATCCTTGAAAGAGTGCTAAGAAGCTCACAAGACTTGGACTCACAGTGTCTACGTAACCCTGGACAACACGGGTTCAGAACACGGCGCTCCTGCCTCTCACAGATTATTATTATTATTATTATTATTATTATTTTATTATTATTTTATTATTATTATTATTATTATTATTATCTACCACAGACGTGGCCACACATTTACAATGCTAACCAGCATGTATACATTTTCTTCTGTCCTCCATGGACAGGGTGAGAGATTTGTCAAACATACAGTTCAGGGATTTATTGAACAACCACAGGTGATTGTAGTGTTTTTAAAATGTTAGGCTAAGCTACATACGTAAATACATAAATACAGCTGCTGGACCACTATGACGTGGCCTTACCTGCCGGGGAAGATTGATTGATGATGATAAAGATTAAGCCACCCAAGAGATGGCACGGGCATGAATAGCCGTAAGTGATGGCCCTTTTGAGCCATTACCAGTATCAAGAAATGATACTGGAGATCTGTGGAGGCGCAACTGTACCCTGCGTGACGGGAGATGACTCCCGGACCAAATGGTGACCAAATGATCTGCCGGGGAAGACAAGCAAATCGCTGTTGTATGTATTATACACATTTCGCTAAATCTTTCGACAGAAGAGTAACCATGGTGTTATTGCTCACAAAATGCGTGCAACAGGAGTTACCGGCAAAGTAGGAAAAGGAATCTTTAATTTCCTTTTTTTACACCGTTCGCTTTGTGCATTTTTGTTCTCGTATTGGCATCCTTAGTGATATTTAACGCCTTTTGAATATCCCGCACATTTGACGGTGTGCTACATTGCCTTTCCGGCTTGGTGCCTTCTTTTGATAATTACTTTCTTCAATTTCCAAACGAACAAAAGCCATTATTTATTTACCAGAACCTTAATATGTAATACAGTATTAATAGAGAGGTCAAGGTGGTGGTGGTTAAGGGTTGACGGGGAATTAATGCTGCTTGTCCTTAACTTCAGGTAGAGCGTGAGGCGGGGAGCAGAGCCGGGACGCGGGCGGCGGGGTGGGCGGAGGTGGGCGTGTGGAGGTGTCGGAGAGGCAGGCACCAGACTCTAACCGCCCACCTCCACCTCCCCGCGACCATCCATCTGCTCCGACGGCGACCTCCCCTATATCTCCTACACCGTCAACAGGCCCATAGGGGGTGAGTACCGGCGCCCCTTCGTCAGGGGAGCTCTTCGCCAGGGCGCCCCTTCCCCAGGGCGCTCTTCGCCAGGGCGCCCCTTCCGCAGGGCGCTCTTCGCCAGGGCGCCCCTTCCCCAGGGCGCTCTTCGCCAGGGCGCCCTTCCGCAGGGCGCTCTTCGCCAGGGCGCCCCTTCCCCAGGGCGCTCTTCGCCAGGGCGCCCCTTCCCCAGGGCGCTCTCTTCCCCAGAGCGCCCTTCGCCACACTCCACCATAACTTGTACGGTTCTCATGTCCTCCCATTCTCGGAGTTACAGCCCCGCTCCTGTGCCAGGTAAGTTCACTACGGGCTCACCATAGCCCGTGCTACTTGGAACGTTTTGTTCCCAGTAGCGGAATCTAAAACAACAACAACTCTCACTCTCCTCTGACTCTCCTTAATTTATCCAGATAATTGATCACTGTCGTGTTTTTCACCAAAGTAATGCTGACTGTCCTCTTCCTCATAAAGATTTCCTACTGACCTCACTTGCCAAAGATTATTTTGACTGTTGCCTCCGGAGGCGGCTAGTTTATTGTGCCCCACATACTCATCCTGTGAGCCGTAGCGCAAAAAAGGATTACAGAAGGCACAAAAGGTTTTATTTTAGACCTCAACGGACAGTTTTACATTAACAGTTATATCTCACCTGCACGCCTTATAATTATGATGTCTGCAAGTCACAAACATATTTGGCCTGCAACATCTATGTATTCATTGCTTTATTATACATAGGATGTATGTTATTTGTTAATACATAACTAAATTTAAATATTGAATATTACAGGATAATAGCAGAATTTATTTACTAGAAGGGAAATAGGGATACAGTGCAAAGTTTCCCATATTTTATTTGTAACAAGATGGTTTGCCATTTCGTTCAGCATGAGTTTAGATTGATCTCTAAATGGCTACATTGTTCACAGTGTAAGATGTAATGCTCTAGTGTGTGTCCCTGTCTTTGTCCACACACTTTACACTTTACTACATCTACATCCCTGTATAAGCCCAAATGCCAGAGAACTTATAGCCAAGTCGTATTAGAGCTGTGAAGACTAGTAAACTAACAGACATTTAGTTTACTAGTTTTCCCATATATAAGTGTTTGTTAAATACATTTCATGGTGACGAACACTGAATTGCCAAGTTCCTGCTCGCAGTTTTCTACTTCAACTTCATCTAAAAAAAAATCCCAATGGCCTGACTTGCCAACGAATTCCCAAATGTCTTGGCTTTTTCCCAAGAAGTGAGATCCTCGAGTCGTCTGAAGCCTACATAACTGTGGTGAGGTGGTACAAAGGCTGGGAACATGTGGTGTCCTCATTACGGGCTATTCATGCCCGTGCCACCTTTTGGGTGGCCTAATGTTCATCAATCAACGAGTGTCGTGTCTCGCACGTGTCCACGACGCCACAAGCACCCCCCCCCCCACCACCCACCTCTGATGAAGTAGAGTTGGAAGCAGTATGGTCTAGTCCTGAACATACTTCATGAAAAGAGGGGATACACTTTTAGGTGTATATTTCCCGTGCAGGCGACGAGTCACAATAACGTGGCTGAAGTATGTTGATCAGACTACACATTAGAAAGTGAAGGGACGACGACGACGTTTCGGTCCGTCCTGGACCATTCTCAAGTCGATTGTGAATATATTTCCCGTGACATAAGCTTGAATGTTCGCACTATATATATATATATATATATATATATATATATATATATATATATATATATATATATGGAGTGAGTGATCACGGCCTCATTGGTATTCATAGGGCTGAAAACGGTGGTTTCGACAATACCACATACAGCCCCGCTCCTGTGCCAGGTAAGTCCACCACGGGCTCATCATAGCCCGTGCTACTTGCAACTTTTGTTCCCAGTAGCTGAATCTGAAACAACAACAACAACGAGGTTTCGACCATGGTTGGCATGTGTTGTGTTACACAGCTGACTACAGTAACAGACGACTTCAAACTCCTGCTAGCAGACTGAGAACGTTCCTTCCCATAGCTCACCATAGGTCTTACCCTCCTACTCCGTAAAAACTTTTATATAATTTAATTTATATTGATTTCTTAAAAAAATAAAAAAAAAAAATACACAATTACTGCTGGGTGAACAAGGCGAACACTTGGGGAGTGCCACCTAGTCACATTCTTATCAGTTAAACTTTGATACATTTTGTTTATAAACCTTCAATTAGATTTGGAAATAAAAGCCCATCTGGCGAGGAGAGACCAGTACGGTGTTTCACCGTACTGAGGTCTGTGTGACGCTCTGGGCTTCACAGTTGACTGTGAGGCGCCCTGACCAGGAGAGTCTCCATGTCTTGGTAACTGATGACTTGTGGATGAGGAAATGAGAGAGGTGTCTGGAGATGACCTCAGTGACCAAGGCCACAAGTGTCTTCACTGAGCGCTGTGCCAAAGGGATGACATTGAGCAGCATGTGCCACCTGCTGCCCAATAACACCATTTTTCATGAACATGAGAGAGAGAAATAATTATAACCAATTATGTCGCCTACGTGAGACCGGTGCTGGGGTATGCAGCAGAGACAATAGACGGGGTGTGTGCGGAGAGGCTAATAAAGCTGACCCTCACATCGCTTGAAACAGATGCGTATCATAGGAGACATGATCACAGTATTAGAGATAGATACACAAAATGGCCAAAGTTGTTTAGCATAATGGTTTAGCATAATTTAGCATAAAGTTTGTTTAGTCATAAATGTAACCAAAGCCGTCAAAGATTGAAAAAAGATTTACACGTTCGTAAGTACTGAGTGCTTCGTGAATGTGGCCCCTGGTCTCAGGCCGGGCTTGGGGAGTAGAGAGAACTCCCAGAACCCTCTCCGGGTATCTGTAGTGAGCAAATGAAATACGTAGGCATGGAAGACCGTAGAGACGGACGCGTAGATGTTGTGAAGTGCATCAGAGCCAGGGAGCCTCGCGTCTGACCTTGGCCCAGCAGCTGAAGTCCAACCCTTGAAGCGCATCTGGGCAAGACTTACGACTATAGGCCGCCCGAGTGCCCAGCAGAGCTGCCGCGCTA
>WNGS01111181.1:38857866-38875038 GCA_020271785.1 Procambarus virginalis
GAAGGGTCCCCCTCCTGGTTCTCTGTCTAGGGGCTCCCCTTCATTCTACCCTGTCTGTCGCATCTCCTGTGTCTTCTTTTTCCTCTCCTACTAGTCCTTCTCCTCCGTCTCTTGGCTCTCCACGCCGCCTGACTGTGCGGGCCGACGTCCATCGCTCTCCTGATTGTTGTGTTGTTCGCTCTCGCTTTTCTTCTCCTATCGAGACTCTGGAGTCTGTTGCCCAGTACGTTGCTGCTGGGACGCCTGTTTCTTTGAGTCAGAAACGGAAACCTGGGTCCTCTCCTTCCTCCTCCCCTGTCTGTAAGAAAGCTTCGCTTTCTTCTTCGCCCCCTATCTCTGCTTCTATCGTTCCTTCCCCACCCGCTTCGGTGGTGGTGCCCCCTGGTTCCTACTGTGGGGGTTTCTTTAGGCCCCCAGTTCCTTCTCGGTTACTGCCCTTGCTGAGGTGCGCTCCCCTCTTTCTGCTCCCCCTCCTCCCCTTCCTTCTCCTCCAGGCCCTGCTCGTCCACCTCTGGTCCGTCCTTCCGCTTCTTGCCCTCCTTCTTGACTCAGTTTACCATGCACCTAACCACTGACTTTGCTGAACCTATACGACTCGTGTTTTTTTTAGCGTGGTGTGTCCTCTGATACCTTTGTTTCTTTGCTCTATGTTACTCTCCTCTCTCTCTTTCGGATGTCTATTTCTTCAAGTGGACACATCCGTGGATATTACGCCAATTCCTTGAACCTCAACTTCTCATCTGCACCAGTTTTAGCCACCTTTGTGTGTCTTTTCCAGGAGCTCGATGTGGTTCTCGTTCTGGTCGCTTCCGTGGCTATTCTTTCTCTCCCATCTCCCCCAGCTGTAGCTGGGGCTCATATTCTTATGCTCTCTTGATGTCGTTCCGATGTGTCCCTTTGTCCCATTACTTTTTTCTCGCCTCGTATTGTTCTGCGCTCGTATCTTTGTGGAGTGGTACACTGTTTGTTCCATTATCTTCCCCCCACTGTGCCCACTTTCTCTTCCCGATCATAAACATCTCCTAGACTCCTTGCCGGACCTGTGCTCCTAGCTGGGTGATTTCAATTGTCGCATGCCCTTTGGGGTGATGTGATGCAAAGCACCGGGGTCGACTACTTGAGACCTTTCATCCTTCTTCTTCCCTATCCCTTCTTAATTTGGTGAGCCCACTCATTTTGGACTACTCGGACTCGCTCCCTTTCTTGTCTCGATCTTTCTCTGTGCCGTCATCCCCTTCCTTAGATTTCGGGTGGCGTAGTCCTTGAAGACCTCCATGGCAGTGACCATTTTCCTATCCTCAGTCACTTTTTTCTGCCTCTCAGCCCTTTCCTCTCTCCTTCCTCGGTGGCGGTTTGCCGAGGCTGACTGGCGCCACTTTTCCTCTCCGTGCTAACTATTTCCGAGATCTGCCGTTTAGCCTCTACCGCTCGCGCCCTCCTTCTTTTTATGACACTATCTTTGGACGTGCCCTGCACTCTATTCTCGTCTTCCTCGGGGACGCGAAAGTGCGTTACTCTGGTGGAATTTGGGACTGTGCTCGGGCTGTCCGCTGTAGCGTGCAGCTTGAAGAGAC
The DNA here is from genome assembly GCA_020271785.1 of Procambarus virginalis. Classification (NCBI taxonomy): domain Eukaryota; kingdom Metazoa; phylum Arthropoda; class Malacostraca; order Decapoda; family Cambaridae; genus Procambarus; species Procambarus virginalis. Next base: position 38,859,441 of record WNGS01111181.1, read on the forward strand.
ATCGCCGCCGGCAGACGGTTGAGTTTTTCTTTTGTTTCGGAAGGCGAGTGCGGTGGCCCGTAGGACATCCTACAGGCTAAACAGTGAACGCTGGAGGATCTTATGTTCTCACACGTTACGTTCCCAAACCCCTCCGCAGGTCTGGAAAGCAGTATCCAGCAAGATATGCGATAAGTTCTTCCACGATATCTCACCAGTCCTTCGCCTCATGGTAGCTCTGTGGCGGACCACGTTGCAGGTTGCACCGAACTGGGTTCCCATTCTCATTCTGTTAGTTCTGGTTTTTTCTCATTCCCCAATCCTTCCTTCTGTAAGCCTATCCTTGAGTCTCGTGCCTTTAATGTCTGTACTTTCTCCATCCTCCCTTAAAGATCCTTCTTCCTCTGAACATCAATCTGCCCTAGCCCTTTGTGGTTCTACGCGCAGCGGGCTCTGATGGCAATCATTATGAAATGCTCCGCCATCTCCATCGCTGCAGCTCAGTAAGTATTTACTGAGTCTGTACCAAATCTGGGTCTGGGAGTCGTCGTCAGTCCACTGAAGGACGGCTCGGGATGCTGTTGTCCTCCCTGTTTCCCGGAAAAACCAGGGTCTCTCGGGTCATCCTCCCTAAGTGAGCTTCCGCCCTTTGCCCTCACGAGTGTGTCTGCAAGCTCTTTGAACGTATGGTTAAACGTTCGTTTGATGTGTTATTTAGAACACTATCACCACCTCTCTCCTTCTCAGATTTGGTTTTCGCAGTGCCGCAGCACAACGGATATCCTGGTAAACTTGGATGGTCTATATTCGTAAGCTTGTGCTGCGAAGACTTCCGTTGTTGCCGTCTTTTGACCCTAGAAAAGGCTTACGACACTACCTGGCGGGAATCAAATTCTGTCTGCAATTCCATTCTTTTGGCCTTGTGGGAACCTCCCTCTCTTCCTCCAGAGCTTCCTCTCTCGTCATTCCTTTCGTGTGCGGCCTTTGGTACTGCTCTCTATTGCCCCTTTCGGCAGTATGAGGGTGTACCCCAGGGCAGTGTCTGAGCACTCTCTTTTTCCTTGTTGCCCTAATCGGTCTTCTTTCTTCTACTTCCTTTGGTGTCTTCTTGCTCGGTAGTTGATAATCTTAGACTTTGATGTCAGGGTGATGATTCGCCCTCCTCACGGCTGGCTCAACTTGCGATTGATGCCGTGTCGTCGGGGGCCACCAATCATGGCTTCAAGTTCTCTGCATCTAAGACTTAGCTATGACCTTTACTCGGTAAGCATGTTGTTCTTCGTCCCTCTTTGTCGCTTTATGGTCATCCCTTGGTACAGAGGATTCCGCAAAGCTCTGGGGTTAGTCTTGACACTCGTTTGTCTTGGTCGGCCCATATCTCTTGCCTCCGAGTTGAGTGCTCTAAGGCCCTTAACCTCCTTAATTTGTCCCATACTTCTTGGGGAGAAGATAGGCGCACCTCCTATATTTGCACTCCTCTCTCGTCCTGTCTAAACTGATTATGGTTGCCCTGCTTACTCTTCTGCTTCTCCTTCTACTCTTCGCCGTCCTTTGCACCATACTGGGTTCGACTCACTCTGGTGCCTTTCGTCTGACTCCCGCCCTCAGTTTGTTGTTGACACTGGCTTTCTCTCTCTCCAGGACCGCCGGACGCTACTGTCTTCGCTATCTTGCGCGGTCCTTACGCATCCTTCCTCTCGCCTCTGTCGTGCTTTGAACTTTTTACCTCCTTAGCTCCTGTTCTCTTCATTGTATCCCGCTTTCTGTCCGGTTATCTCGCTTGCAGGATTCCTTTCTGTTCGTCTTTCTAATGTTTCTCCTCGTATTGTTCCTTTCCTGCCTCCGTGGAGAGTCCCCCTTCCCAAGTTTTGTAGTCCTTGACTTGATTACTAAGCTTTACCCCTCTTCAGTTCTGAAAAGCCTCTCCTTGAGCACTTTTCTTCGCACTCCACGCTCTATTTCCATCTTTACCGATGGGTCTAAGTCTGCGGCGGTGTGGGCTACTCTGTTGTTTTTCCTGACCTACTTATATGTGTCGCCTCCTTGAGACTAGCATCTTACAGGGAACTTTATGCTATTCTCTATGCTCTCTCGTCTCTGCTTTCTCATTCTCATCCTCCTTTGTGGGTTGTGTTGACTCTCGTAGTGCCCTAATGGCTCTTGGGTCCTTAATCCTGTCCACCCAGTGGTCATCGAGATTCAGCAATGGCTGTTTCTTATTCTAGCAAGTTTAAATCAGGTGAGTTTTGCTGGGTTCCCAGCCAATATTGGGGTTTCTTTGAATGAGCGTGCAGATGCTGCCGCTAAGGATGCCATCCGTCTTGTCCCATCTCCCGTAAAAGTTTCTTATTCTGACTTTTATCCGGTTATTCATTCCTCTATCCTTGCCCGGTGGCAGGTTGTTGGTCCCTGTGGTTGGTAACAAATGCGTACTCTAAACGTAGTGTGTCCCCGTGGCCTTCCTCCTACCACCGTAACGGCGGTGGGAAACGCTTTAGCACGGCTGCGGGTTGGCCATACTCGCTTAACCCACGGTCACTTAATGGAGCGCCGCCCTGCTCCTTGTTGTCCGAATTGCGTTGTCCCTCTTACGGTATGCATATCCTTGTTGAATGTCCTGCCTTCCAGGACGAGCGTGTGTCTTGCTTCCGACCGTCCCTCGCGCTCACTGTTCCTCGATAGAATTCTAGGTGAATCGGGATACTTTTGATATCGTTCGCCTTATGCGTTTTTGTTCTCTATTGGCTTTCTTAGTAATATTTAGCGCCCTCTGATTATTCGCACTTTGATGGTGCTACATAGCCTTCCCGGTTTGGTGCCTTTTTGATAATTACATTACTTTACAGAACCAAGAGCAAGAGCGAGGCACTAAAGCAGAAAATTGATGAGTTGAGTAGCCACTCGCCTAGTTGTTGTCGCCTAGTTGTGCTTGTGGGGGTTGAGCTTCAGATATTTGTCCCGCCTCTCAACTGTCAATCAACTGGTGTACAGGTTCCTGAGCCACTGGGCTCTATCATATGTATATCTGAAACTGTGTATGGCGTCAGCCTCCACCACATCATTGCCTAATGCTTTCCATTCGTTAACTATTTCACTGATAAACTGAGACGGAATTGATGAGATAGTGGCCACTGAGACGAGAAGTTGATGAGAGTGAGCTGGCCACTGAGACGAGATAAGGAGGCCACCGAGGGGGGGGGGGAGGATCGCAGCAGAGCAATAATTACTACCGGGAGATAGATTTATCACCAAGGTTTTTCAAGGCCTTGGTCTAGGTTATTATTGTGATTATATGAACGCGTAAGACCTCCTTTGTTTGTGTGGGGGAGAGTGGTGGAGGGAGGGAGGGCACAGTGTCCTACTTCATGGTACACACTGTGTGTGAAGCCAGTGGTGGTGATGGGGTCAGGCTTTTGCCATACACAAGGTCACTTCTCTATTACACACACACACACACCGTAACTTTACATTTGCTCGTGTTGAACTCCAGTAGCCATTTCTCTGACCATCTCTGCAACCTGTTCAGGTCCTCTTGGAGGATCCTGCAATCCTCATCTATCACAACTCTTCTGTGTGTGTGTGTGTGTGTGTGTGTGTGTGTGTGTGTGTGTGTACTCACCTATTAGTACTCACCTAATAGGTGAGTACACCCACACAAAACAAAAAGGCTTCTATTGCTCTCGTTTTCTGTTTATATTAAGTACTCGGCCTTCTTGATAATATTACTGTAATTATTGCCTTCTTAGAATTGTTGTTTATATTACTAGTATATTTTGGTAGCAGTCTTTCTTTAGACTGCTTGGGAGCCGGCGGCTGAGCGGACATAACACTAGACGCGCGATCCTGTGGTCCGGGTTCGATCCCGGGCGCAGGCGAGAAACAATGGGCCAGAGTTTCTTTCACCCTGATGCCCCTGTTACTAGCAGTAAATAGGTACCTGGGAGTTAGTCAGCTGTCACGGGCTGCTTCCTCGGGGTGGAAGCCTAGTCGAGGACTGGGCCGCCGGACACTAAGCCCCGAAATCATCTCAAGATAACCCCAAGATACATATGGTATTGAATAGAAAAATGTGAAATCAATTATTCTAGCAGGAATCTATATTGATGTTGTTCTTCACTTGAGGAGGTTTACAATGTTACAATGTGAGGGTCAGGGGTCGAGGACGTCCTTGGGCACAGCACCGCTCCTGTGCCAGGTAAGTTACGGGCTCACCATAGCCCGTGCTACTTGCCCTGCTCCGTGCCAGGTAAGTTATGGGCTCACCATAGCCCGTCTACTTGCCCTGCTCCTGTGCCAGGTAAGTTAGGGCTCACCATAGCCCGTGCTACTTGCCCCGCTCCTGTGCCAGGTAAGTTATGGCTCACCATAGCCCGTGCTACTTGGAACGTGTTCCGAGTAGCTGAATCTCTAACAACAACATCCTTGGGGCTTGAGGTCCCAGTAATTAGGACATATACGTGTGTGTCCGTCTTTTTCACTCTTATAAACTGAATATCTTCCAAGACATCAATGTTGTGCCTGTGGGAACCGGAGTACACTGATGAGAGAAGACATCTCCGGAGGGAATATAGTTCCCTTGTCCTTGTTTTCTGACCCTGGCTAATGAACACGTTAACCTTTAATGAACTCTCAGGTGGTAGTTAACGAAAACGGGAAGCCCTAATACTTGTCGGTAATGAAAATGGGGGAAATTTTTATCATTTCCGCAAATATCGGGATAATTAGAGGTTTGTTTTGTTGTCTGGGTGGGATAAGAAGTTGATTGTTATCTCTGGGGAGTGATAAGGATGTGGCCTCTCCGTAGCGGGGACGGCTGTGACTAACACACTCTCACACATGCAGGCGAGGAGTCACAATAACGTGGCTAAAGTATGTTGACCAGACCACACACTAAGGTGAAAGGACGACGACGTTTCGGTCCATCCTGGACCAATCGACTTGAGAATGGTCCAGACCGAAACGTCGTCGTCCCTTCACCTTCTAGTGTGTTGGTCTGGTCAACACACACTCACACAGTTATTAAGGAGGATTAAGACAGGAAGATAGTACGAGGCTACAAGATGCCATATTGAGGTTATCTTGAGATGATTTCGGGGCTTTAGTGTCCCCGCGGCCCGGTCCTCGACCAGGCCTCCACCCCCCAGGAAGCAGCCCGTGACAGCTGACTAACCCCAGGTACCTATTTTACTGCTAGGTAACAGGGGCATAGGGTGAAAGAAACTCTGCCCATTGTTTCTCGCCGGCGCCTGGGATCAAACCCAGGACCACAGGATCACAAGTACAGGGTGCTGTCCGCTCGGCCGACCAGCTCCCTTGGTGAGGCTATGGTGAGCTATGGTGAGCCCGTAACTATGGGCGAGGCTATGGTGAGCCCGTAACTTACCTAATCTGTGCTAAGTGCATCAATAGTTTTAACACCAGATAAAAAAGGGATGGGAGGAGAGGTGAGGTTAGCGGTGCTGGCCGGCGACAGGATGCCCAGCCTCCGATTGATAAAGATTAAGTCACCCCAAGAGGTGAGCACCGCTCCTGTGCCAGGTAAGTCCAATAAGGGCTCACTATAGCCCATGTTATTTGCCCAGCTCCTGTGCCAGGTAAGTTACGGGCTCACCATAGCCCGTGCTACTGGAACTTGTCCGAGTAGCTAAATCTATAACACAACAACAACACCAACAACAACAACACCCAGAGGTGGCACGGGCACGAATAGCCCGTAAGCCTCCTGCTGCCGCTGTCGTCCAGGACTCGCTCGCCTCGGGATAATACTCACCGCCGCCTAATTGCTTCTATAATTTGTTGCATTTCGGGTTGTTGTGTGAGGTTTTGTGTGGGTTATTCCGGTCGACTGTGTGAGGGGGGGGGGCGACGACCAGGAGAATCGCTGCAATCTGTCCTCTCAACTAACGTCGCGTTTTGTACGTTGTCTTAACCACGTAACAAACACAATCCATTAAGAAAAGATTACAATATCCCCGTTTTGTATGCATCGGACTCGTTAGGTTGGGTTAACGGGCGGCTCGGGCTATAAACACTGGGATAACAGAAGGTAGGACAGTTACAGCCCCGCTCCTGTGCCAGGTAAGTCCAATACGGCTCACCATAGCCCGTGCTACTTGCAACTTTTTGTTCCAAGTAGCTGAATCTTAAAGACAACAACAACAACAACATAAGTTAGGAAAGGAGAAGTAAACGTAGCTTGGTCCACTGGCCAGTGGTGTTTATTTATGGAATACTCCCCCCCCCCCTCCTCTCTCTCCTCTCTCTCTCCTCTCTCCTCTCTCTGTGTGTTGTTTGTTTGTTTGTTTTGTTTCCTGAGCCTACTGGGGCTCTATCATATCACAACTTGAAACTGTGTATGGAGTCAGCCTCCACCACATCACTGCCTAATGCATTCCATCTGTTAACTACTCTGACACTGAAAAGTTCCTTCTTATGTCCCTGTGGCTCATGTGGGTCTGTGTCCTGCCCCCCCCCCCCTTCCCCTCCTCCCCCTTCATGCTACCCCCCCCCTCCGCCTTGCCTCGTTCCGCCCACTCCACTTTATATAACATATATATATATATATATATATATATATATATAATATGCAACAAGCCTGAATGGTCCCCAGGACTAGATACAACTGAAAAACTCACACCCCAGAAGTGCTCGAACCCATACTCCCAGGAGCAACGCAACTGGTTATGTACAGGGATGCCTTAAACCACTTGACCATCACGACCGACATAAGGAAGTGATAGCCGAGGCTATATGAACCACTTCCCCGTCGGCACCTGGATGATTATCTTGGGCATAGCATTTTATCAAATCACCCCTCATGATTTGCTATGCCCAAGATACCATCGAGGTGCCGGCGGGGAAGTGGTTCATATAGCCTCGCTATCACTTCCTTATGTCCGGTCGTGATGGTCAAGTGGTTTAAGGCATCCCTGTACATACCATTGCGTTGCTCCTGGGAGTATGGGTTCGAGTCACTTCTGGGGTGTGAGTTTTCAGTTATATATATATATATATATATATATATATATATATATATATATATATTATATATATATATATATCATACATACATACATACAAGAGTTGTTATATTCTTGTACAGGACATGTAGCGTTTCAGGCAGGTCCAATTAATTGTAATATTCCCCGGAATACGACCCGCCTGACCGTTTAACAACCAGTACCCATTTACTGCTGGGTGAACAGAGGCTACAGTTTTTCTACACTGTTTTACCTCTGCGCCACGGAGACTGTCTCTTCTACTCCTCATATCAGTGTAATCTGGCTCTCATTCACCTTCTCCCCTCTTCCTCTCTCTCACTCTCCCTGATCCTCATTCTTCCTCACTTTCAGTCTTTCTCACTTTCACTCTCTTCCTCAATTTCACTCTCTCTCTCCCTTACTGATTATCAACAATTCCAAGCATTTACAATACGAATAATATAAAAGCCAGGGTTGGGGAAGGGGTGTGGGAGGGAGGGGAAAGGGTGTTGGGGCAGGAAACCCCTGATAATGCCCCCCCCCTGCACCTACTTTCTCCAAGTGTGTGCTCTTGGGGTCAGGGGGAGAGGTCATAGGTGACCTGGTTCAAGGTTACTGCGAGGGTAATGACCTCGAGGGAAAGGTATTATGCTGGCGAGGTCACACTGCACACCTTCCCACACTCCCTTAAACACCCCTACACTCCCCCCCCCAACACCCCCCTACACCCCCAACACCCCCTATACCTCCCTCCACCACCTCCCTCGTCTACACCGACTGTGAGTGCCGTTGTCCGTCGCCGAGAGTCGGGTGTAAGTGGCACTAGTGCCGGTGTGTATAGTGTTTATACTGCACGTATATACACATTAGCACAGGCAGCAGGCGCTAAATTGTTACCGTCGTCCGCCACTCACAAGAAGAAGAAACATATATCCTGTTTAGCATTGTTAATGTGTGGCCACGTCTGTGGTAGAAAATAATAATAATACAAAACAACAATCAATCTGGGATCCCGGGTTCGATTCCTGAGCGGGGCAGAAATGGTTGGGCACGTTTCCTTTCGCCTTTGTGCTTCTGTTCACCTAGCAGTAAGTAGGTACCTGTGTACCTACTTACACGGGGAGTAATAGGCAGCTATTGTGTATCGTGGGGAGGGTAACTAGTGTGACCTTGTAAGACATTGAGACGAGCCTACATTATGCATATGTACAGGCTTCCTGTCACCGACAAAACGAATTATTACACACCTTAAAAGTGCCAATAAAATAATAATAATAACAATAGTGGAATGTCTGCCTTACAAGCTGGTGAAGTAAGAGAGTAACCGGGAGGAGCAGAGTACTGAACTGGGGGGAGAATACCTACCGGGCATGAGACAGAGTGTCAGAGGAAGATGTCAGATTAGCGAACAGTAACACTGGGTGTGTCCTCCCCGAGTATCTGCTCTACGACCTACAGCAGACTATTCCTGATGAGGACCAGGCCATGTCAGCGCAGTGTGTGTGCAGGTGTAACTTGCAAGAGTTCGGGCAGACGAACACTGCTCCAAGAGGTCCTACACAGGCTTCAGCACTGGTCAAAGTGAAGGGAAACTCACTTGCTAGAATTAACTCAAGAAAAAGACCAAGGAGTACACACAACACCGAGTACTCCTCAGCAATCACACGATACCTTCAGGAACCTTACTATTTATGTGAACCACCTACGTGAGGCCAGTCCTAGAGTATGCAGCTGCAGCATGTAGTCCACATCCGAGAGAAAGGCCACATGATGAGCAACAAACTCTTCAGGTGAACTAACGCTGTGTGAACAAGGAAGCTGGAGGCACAGGTAAGCAAGAGAGAGTTGAGGAACTGCTGCTTTAGCAACGTACACAAATCCCACTAACGTGGCGTATATCAATGAGGAAACCATCAAAGCTGTGAGGTGGCCCAGTGGTAGAGTACGCGACTAGCTGGCAATGCAGAGGTGGCGGGTTCGCGCCCACCTCACACCCCTGGTGGAGTTGCTCCTTTAGCGTAAGAATAACCGACACAATTAAACGAGAAGGTTTCAAAAGCCAACCCTATACATAATCATCAAAGTCTGGAGCCGTTGCATTATAAGTCTGGAGCATTTCCCACGACGGTGACTGAAGACTGAGTCTTGACCTTACAATAACAAATGAGTGAGCAGCCTCGCTCACTACTAAACCTGTTTATTTGTTTATCAGTTGTGTTTAAGTAAGACTGTCTTGTATGACTCGGCAAGTGTAGAGTGGGTAGGCAGGCCGAGGAGATGCAGTATAAAAACACAAATGCTGGGAACTTGCATGTGATGAAAGATGTAGAAAGTTAAGAGCTTCAACAGGGCAGGGAAAGTTGGCCAAGATTACCTGCTGTACGACCTCTCTGCCCTTCTTAATGTTAAACATTCTCTGCCTAACTAATTATACCTGTTTCAGGTGACCCATTGATGTGTCTTCAGTAGTCGAGGAATGATTGTGTGTGCTCAAGTAGTTGTTGTGTTGGCGGTGTGTTGCTAGCTCTTGGGCTAGCAAGTGTTGCTAACATTCTCACTCTCACTAATGTGGTGGTGTGCAGGCTGCGACTCCAGCTCCTGGTCTCCCTTCTTCAGTTGCCAGTTTTCGTTGATATTTCCTATACTTGTTGCACACTGAGACAATGTGCTCCAGTTTCTGCAACACTGAGGAAATGCTTTCATTCCTCCTGCAGGATATCCTACTGGATATTCTTCAGCCAGGATATTCTACTGAATATTCCTCGTGCAGGATATCATATTGAATATTCCTCAGGCAGGATATCCTACTGAATATTCCCCAGGCAAGATATCCTACTGAATATTCCTCGTACAGGATATCCTACTGAATATTCCTCGTGCAGGATATCCTGCTGAATATTCCTCGTGCAGGATATCCTACTGAATATTCCTCGTGCAGGATATCCTACTGAATATTCCTCAGGCAGGATATCCTGCAGGATATCCCCCACCTACTGGTGTGAGCTATTATGTACCCTAATTTTTTTTCAATTTTGCCCCGAGGGGCGAGTTTATTAGGCAGCGCCACTCATCCTGTGAGTGGACACATCGCCATAGCAGCATGTACAACACTCCCCAAAAGAAAGAAAACCCGCTGGGTTATTAATTTCCTTGGTGTAACTGTGGCATAATGAATTTCAATTCCCCTCTGTACCACAAGTCATGTACCTTGCTGCTGCTGCTGCTGTGTGTGGGTGTATGTGTGTGGGTAGTGGTGTCTGCCCTCCCACCACCTCCTCTCACACCCATTCCCCCTCACACCTCCCTTGTTCGTCCATGTCTTCATCAGAGATCGCAATAGTTTAGATAATGTTTGAATATCCGTGTGTTTGGTTCGTCGAGATGGATGGAGACGTGGTGGGCGTGTGGGGATGTGTTGGCGGGAGAGTGTGTGCAGTGTGATGAGTGAGAGTATAGAGTGAGGAGGGAGAGTACAGAGTAAGATATGAGGAGTGTCAAGAGCTGTGTGGGTACACGGGAGACATCTCCTGTCCACGAGGCTAGCCATAGCCCGTGCTTCTTGCCCAGCTCCTGTGCCAGGTAAGTTACGGGCTCACCATAGCCCGTGCTTCTTGCCCAGCTCCTGTGCCAGGTAAGTTACGGGCTCATCATAGCCCGTGCTTCTTGCCCCGCTCCTGTGCCAGGTAAGTTACGGGCTCATCATAGCCCGTGCTTTTTGCCCAGCTCCTGTGCCAGGTAAGTTACGGGCTCATCATAGCCCGTGCTACTTGGAACTTGTTCCGAGTAGCTGAATCTGTAACAACAAACAGCTGTGTGGGTGAAACTCAAGCACAGAGCCACTGTATACACCAGGCAGGTGGAAGCAGCTCACCAATCCGGTGAGAGCTTCCCTTCCCATAGCTCACGGTAAGCCTTATCCTTCCCATAGCTCAAAGTAAGCCTTGCCCTACATGTTTTCCTCGGCACACGACCCAGTTGCTGCTGGGAGAGTTGAAGGGCTGATAGCAGCAGCAGCTAACTTCATTCACAGTCTAATTCGCGACACTAAACAAGAGGATGGAGAGTCATTGCGTCTGGTGCCTAAGAGCTAAAATAGCAGGGTCCAGGAGTGGATACAAACCCAGGTAGTATGTAAGAGGTGACTGTAGTAAATAGCATGGAGGTGAGTGTCAGCTGTTTGGTGTTTACCATCAGTCACGTGGACAGTGTCAGCTGTTTGGTGTTTACCATCAGTCACGTGGACAGTGTCAGCTGTTTGGTGTTTACCATCAGTCACGTGGACAGTGTCAGCTGTTTGGTGTTTACCATCAGTCACGTGGACAGTGTCAGCTGTTTGATGTTTACCATCAGTCACGTGGACAGTGTCAGCTGTTTGGTGTTTATCATCAGTCACGTGGACAGTGTCAGCTGTTTGATGTTTACCATCAGTCACGTGGACAGTGTCAGCTGTAGCCTAGTGCCACATCTCATTGTCACTTTGGATTTGCTAAGTGTTTGGGTCTTATTTCCTGTTAATGACTGATTTTAATCATTTACGGCGAGAGCTGACGAGTCAGTGAAGTGTAGAATAATTACTCACTAAAACATTTGAATATGATTGGGGTGTGAATTGAACGCTGAGTATCTTTTCCTGAGCTAGGCTTGCTAACAGTATTACCTAATAACAAGTCCCTGTGACTGGTGTATTTGCGTTGGGTCAAGTCCGCACCACGCCACGCTTATACAGTAATATATGATCCTATAAGGAACCTTTTCACTGTTAGAGTAGCCACAATGTGGATCACAACGAGCACTGTGATATTAATACACAAATCAAATAAATGCACGGTGTTAAATTAGCATGCAGCCTACAAGAAAACAGAAACAGGACATACCGGAGAAAAAGGGCCAATGATTGTGCCACACAGTATAAGGTTTCCTTCAGTGTTATAGAGCCGTAGAGAGGTCGGTAATGTGTGGTGATCACTGGTCAACACCCGTAGGGGGCGGCCACACGCCCAGACCGTCGAAATGCGCAGAGGGCGTTAACACGCTTTAAGCGGAGCGTCAGAACACGTAGGGGGCGTCGCAAGGTGTGTAGAGACAACACGTGTGGCGGGGTATGGCGCGCGTGCGGCAGGTGGAGCCTCCTGGCGTAGGAGTGTGAGGGTGGGAGACTGAGAGCTGCCGCCGGTGTGTGTGTGGGGCTGGAGACTTGCACGCTGCGTGACTGGCTTCAGCGTGTCGAGGAAGGGGGGGGGCAACTTTCCCTTGCTTTGTGTGGGAGGGCTCCGTCACCACCCCCAGCACACACCCCCTCCATGGGCTGGGGGTCGGAGACGTGACCTGTTGCCCTCGCGTACTAGTGCCATGATTTCTTGTTGCCATACTGTCGCCACGCCCATATTAACTGCTCGTGACAGCCATCCAATTGTACTCGTCTCCTTAGTACGGCTTTCTAAGAGGAATACCAAGACTTTCCTTTGCCCAAACAAAAGGGATAGAAACCTAGCTTTCATGAGGAAGTAGTCGCCCTTTCCTCCTCATAAAACATTATACCTACACAAGTACAGTATTACAAATCAATAGTTGGACCATAAGCCCTTTCCGCCATCCTCGCGTTTCCGGAAGTTGAGATATAAATAGAAAAGGTTTTATCCAAATTTCACGGTTAGCGAAGATGTTAAAAAAAATTGCCACTCCTGCGAAATCAGAACTGCTTGATGCGCACGGAGGTCACCGTTGGCGGTGCCGTGTGTCTTAGTGTACACGGATGACCCGTGTGGGCCACTACCACATGTAGGGACTCTCGTGGGGCATTAATGTTCATGCAGAGGAACATATGTAGCAGCATGCTAATATTAGGTATTAACCAAGTATCAAAAAATCTATTAAACGAGAAGCCCAAGTTGATTCAGTTGACGACAGGTAGCCTAATGCAACCATTCCTTTTGAACAACCACAGAGGGCATCCATCTCCGCACAAGATCTGGCGGAAAGGTCTTCAATCTATCCAGACTCCGAGCAAAGACGAAATTACAAATGAGAATCCTCAGGAACTTCCTCTTCGCCGACGACGCAGCTATCATCACACACACAGCAGAAGGCCTGCAGCAGCTACTCAACCACTTTGCCGCTGAATGCTTCGCATTCGGCCTGACAATCATCGTGAAAAAGACACAGGTGATGGGACAAGATGTCAATGCGCTACCCTGTATAAACATCACAGACTGCGTGCTGGAGACGGTCCACGAGTTTGTGTACCTGGGCTCCACAATCTCAGACACTCTTTCCCCTGGACACTGAGCTCAACAGGTGTATCGGGAAGGCCCCAACAACACTGGCCAGGCTGACTAAGCACGTTTGGGCAAATGTCAGACTGATAGTGCACACCAAGGTGCAGGTCTACAGGGCATATGTGTGGTGAGTACACTTCTCTACGGCTCGGAGTCCTGGACCCTGCGCTCTCGCTAGGAGAGACGGTTCAATACCTTCCACATGCGGAACCTGAGACGCATCCTTGACATCACGTGGAAAGACCACGCCACCAACAACACAATGCTCGAGAGAACAGGAGTCCCTTCAATGTTCACTCTCCTGAAGCAGAGACGCATGCGATGGCTGAGACATGTCACACGCATGGAAGATGGCCGCATACCGAAGGACCTCTTGTATGGAGAACTGGCGTCAGGAAAGAGGCTCACCAGAAGACCTCAGCTGCGTTTCAAAGACGCCTCCAATCGCGACCTCAAGCAGCTGAACATTGACATCAACACTTGAGAGGCAGCAGCTGCGGACAGATCTGCCTGGAGATGCAAAGTGCAGAAGGGACTCCATAAATTCGAGGGCGAACTGGAGACGCAGGCGGAGGATAATAGACTTCAGAGGAAGATCGGAACTGCTGTTCTCGGGTTGGACTTCACAGCCACAGCAGGCGCTGCACCCAACCAGACACCCAGGGCACGCCACCTTAACCCCAGGGGATTGACGGACGCCTACTGTACTGTATTAACGAGGTGAAGAGAGCGGTGTGGGCCAGGGTAGAGGTGAGGGGGCCACGGGGCTCCCTCACAGGTGAAGCCAAGTGTAAAACTTTCCCTCTTATCATTCACCACTTTCACCGGGAGGGAAAACACACTATATTATTCACAGCTTTAACCTTTGTATTGTTTTCTTAAGGATTCGTATATCTTACGCAGAGCTTGTGAGGGAGGGAGGTTTCCTTTGTGTGTAGGAAATGGTGTAATATGTGGGGTGTAGTCTGGTTGTGACGGTGTGGTGTAGCCTGGTTGGGGCCGGTGTGGTGTAGTCTGATGGTGACGGTGTGGTGTAGCCTGGTTGGGGCCGGTGTGGTGTAGTCTGATGGTGACAGTGTGGTGTAGCCTGGTTGGGGCCGGTGTGGTGTAGTCTGATGGTGACGGTGTGGTGTAGCCTGGTTGGGGCCATGCAGAAGGCCTAAACCTCTGCCTGGCCCACTAGGTCTTACTCATTCCTGTCTTACATGAGTGGAGGACGAGTATTTATGACTTCCGTGTTGTCTTCAGTAAGATGATGATCAATGTGGTGAAGATATTACAAGGAATATGATGCAGTGTACAATCGCTAAAGTCCTTGATACTGTGAGAGCACAGTGATGCTAGCACCACGTGAGCACGCACAGTTGAAATCACCGTCACTAGCCAGCAGACATGCTAAAACCAGCACCACCACCAGCAGCCACAGGCCCGAAACTATGCCTGAAACGTGGGCAAAACGGGCCAATTTACCCCCAGAACGTTGTGTGTGTGTGTGTGTGTGTGTGTGTGTGTGGTGTGTGTGTGTGTGTGTGTGTGTGTGTGTGTGTGGTGTGTGTGGTGTAGGAGGTCGATGGCACGGATAACCATTTCTGCTCCGTGAATCTGTCCACTGGTTAGACACAAGCGTGTTCTCTTCATTTGCCACTCCGTCAAAAATACAACTTATTTTCAAAGCAGTAATGTGGGAAAAGGAGCAACGCACCCAACCTGTCGAGTCCGATGCATAGAAAACGTTCACCTTTGTCACTTTAAAGTTATCATCCATGTTAGATTTAGAAGTGTTTCTTAAGATCATCTTAGATATGCCCTTAAGGTCGTCTTAGAAGTGCCCCTAAAGGTCGTGTTAGATTATCATTGTCCCTATTGCTTTAACGTGACGTTATGTGAGGCCACAAAACAAAACGTCACGCTTTGCGCCCTGGAGGGCCACTCCAGACCAGGCCGACCCCAGAGCGCAACCCATAGTCCCCTGAACTGATGGATGCCTACTACTATGTGAGGTTACAGTGTGGCTGTGTGTGTGTGTGTGTTGTGTGTGTGTGTGTGTGTGTGTGTGTGTGTGTGTTGTGTTGGTGTGTGTGTGTGTGTGTGGTACAGTGCTCGGTGGCTGTCTTGGTGGGCAGGAGCTGGTAAAGAGGAGAGTGTTGTAACATTTGCCACAGCCTCTGTTGATACCTTGCACGGGTTTCATTGTGGCAGCTGTGGTGGTAGTAGTGTAGTAGAGAAGTATTTTACCGTCAGCAGTAGTCTTGGCTGGAGAGCGTTATTGGGTAAATGTAAGAGTAGCAGGAGAGGTGTTGTCGGCAGCAGCAGCACCTTCCGTTGGACTATTTTAGAGGTGTGGAATGTGAAGCGTTGGTGGTG
>WNGS01111181.1:38879396-38900576 GCA_020271785.1 Procambarus virginalis
AAACTAGAGGAAGCAATTGCTAACAATGACACACTTCGAGACCAACTTGAAGCAGCATTAACAGCACATCCACAAGATGAAGCACGGTTCCATCATCTTACTGCTGCTTTGCAGGTTAGATTTTTGTTGTTGCTATGTATTAGGTTTGTAATGAGATAGTTCAGTAAAGTGTGTATTTGAGTAGCATTGGTGTTGGTGATATGATGAATGTGAGCATACGTGAGAAGTGGTAAGAGACAAGGATAGGTAGCAACAGTGTGTGAATGTTCGGCATGTTTGTAAATGACAACTTGTGAGGAGCACTTGTTCCCTCTGGAAACATGCTTTAGCTCCTGAAGCCCAGTGGGCATTTGGCCCATTGTTTAAGGGATTTATTACATGGTGGTGTGTATTGTGGACGGTTCACTTTACTGTCACTTTACTGCAGTGTTTGCTCTATCATCATAGTGAAACATATTTTTTTATTTAATATCTTTATTAGCTCATCATAATTTAATGAGTGTGGTTACTTATTAAAACAGGCTAAAAAGTACAGTACCTATATTAGCTTAGTACCAGCCCTAAATAAATTATGGTCAGTATAGCAAATTTGTATATTTTATAAATATAAAAATTCTTAAGTTACGTTATAATTGGACACGGCTGCTTTTCATTTTCAGACAGCTCAAGAAGAAATGCGTGAAGCAAGAGATAGATTGCAAGGGTCACAGGAATCTGTTCGTGAGCAGCAAGAAAAGTATAACAATATTCAATTTAAGCTCAAGAGTGCGAGGGCCGTCTAACACAATGTTATATCCAACTTGAAGCTGCACAAACTGAATCACTAGCTGTAAATCTGATTTGAGTAATGCTCATCAACTGTTGCAAGAGAGAGGCTTGCTATTACAAGAACGTGATTCACAGTTGGCAGAAAGACAGCAGACTATGAATGAAATGGCACTCAAAATTATTCAGCTTGAAAAAGATGCTGTTAAAAATCCAGATCTGGATGAACACGTGCAAAAACTACAGAGCGAGTTACAAAAGCAAGAAATGCGTTTACTTCAAGTCAACAAAGAACGTTTGTCTCTTGTTGGGGAGCGTGCTTGTCTACAGGCACAGCTGGCCTCTGCCTCGACCCATGCTCGTTTACTTCAAGATGGCAAACAAGATGTAGATGGAGTGGGAGAAGAGCGTATTACTTTACTTCAGCAACTTGATGTTGAGCGTACTACAGTATCAAATCTGCATAAGGAGCGACAAGAGCTGCTGACAGATAAGGAACATCTTGAAAAGGAAATGCAAGTGTTGCAAGAGGAAGTAGCAGGTTTACGAGCAAAAATTGAACACCTTACATCTCGTCAGGATTATGCTGGTCAACAAGCTGACAGAGAGAAAAGGAACTTAACAGACTTACAAAATGAATATACCACACTGCAGCGTAATCGTAATGAGCTCCACTCAAAGGCTCGGAATCTTGAGATTCAGTTGCAAGTCATGACAGAGAAGCACAAAACTGCGGAAGATGCACAGCTTTGTTTAATTGAACAAAAGTCTCTTGTGAAGCAACTAACTGCACAACTCGATTCAGAACGTTGTCTCACCGCAAATCTTCAGTTACAGCTCGAGACCCTTCGAAGCAGTACATCACCAACTACCTCTCAAGGTGATGATTGTAAGTACTTAAAACTAATGTACAGTGTATTTTGCTTTTAGTTTATGCCATAAGGATTCTTTACAGTTTTCACTAAATTAAATTTGTTGTAATTTTCTTTCAAACATTTTGGTATGCATGCGATACTGTGCCCCGAAAATGCCTTCTTGTATCACTTTTTTACTGATGTAAAAGTGGTGTGTTCTAGCAGTGAATTAAAAACTCAATTTACATATTTAGCCCATTCTTCTTTCATTCTCAAGCATGCTCTTGGCAGAACATTAGTACATGCCCAACAGTGAGACCCCACATAAGAAGTGTCACAGAATGGGTAAGGGATGACCTTGGCTGATATATTTGTGAATGCCACTTCTAGTTGTGTATTTGTAGGCACCACTCCTAGTCGTACGGCTGTAAGCGCTACTCCTAGTCGTACGGCTGTGAGTGCCACTCCTAGTCGTACGGCTGTAAGCGCCACTCCTAGTTGTACGTCTGTAAGCGCCACTCCTAGTTGTACGTCTGTAAGCGCCACTCCTAGTCGTACGGCTGTTAGCGCCACTCCTAGTTGTACGGCTGTAAGTGCCACTCCTAGTCGTACGGCTGTAAGTGCCACTCCTAGTCGTACGGTTGTGATTGCCACTCCTAATCGTAAGGCTGTGAGTGCCACTCCTAGTCGTATGGCTGTAAAAGAATGATTAGGAGTGGAAGTTTCATGACTAAATCTTTGTACTGAGCAAAGTGAGTAGCTTATATGGTTTGTAGATCTGATTTACAGTTTTGCTCGTAGCACATGTTTAGGCCAAATATATTTTTTGCAGTTTGTTTATTCCATTCCTGTGATCTTTAGTGCACTTAGGCTATTCCAGATCATTTAGTTGGGAACAAAAGAGGGTTAATTGATGAGTGGTTAGGATTATACTGCCTGGAAGTGTGGCATATGGTTGATATTTAAAGGTACAATATATAAAGTATATTTCCAGAGTTAACATAATCATATAAAGACAGCCCTACTTGCATATTATGCATAGATTACTGGCTTAGGCAGTAATGTCCCAACTTAGGAAACTTGTATCAGTTTATTTTTCTACATGCATAGTGTTAAATGTTTTCCAAGCATTATCTACAACTTAATACTTTTGTGTCCTCACTTATCTAACTTGTTTGCTAATAATTTGTTTAATAATATTTATGAAGTGTGATTGCCTTAAAATGTTGTATAGTACTGTACTTTTATCTTAGCAGCCTTGATTTTCTGATAACTTTTATCAACAGCTGTTGTTCCAAATGAAAGTGATCACGCATCACACGAAAGTGTCACCAGCATCGAGTTCTTCCGCCCATTATCTGAAACTGGTTATTACACGAGCATAGAGCCACATCACTCAGCCCCACGTCTGGAGACAAAAGTAAAATACAGGAACGTCGTGCTGCAAGTAGTAGCCGTAGACGAGAGAGCAATAAACGGATCATCAACCATTGGAGTGAAGATAAAGAGAACCACCAAATTGCCACCACCACAATTACCACCACCACTAGCAGTAGCAAAAAAAATAGACGCCTTCACAGTGGCAATTCCAGTGATGGAATATTTGCACAACATGCTGCTCAACCCCTACTACTTCACCAACCTGACGAGGAAGGTGATGGAGGTACAACTTCTGGTGAATCGCCTGACTTGGGTATTGGATCAGACTATCCCTTTTCCAGCTTGGAAAGAGGGACCCGCACACTGCGCTCACTCGTTCACACTGCTCAAGATCTCCCACCACCTCCGTTGTGCTCCGAACCTAGTAAGTTAAATGTTGTATATTTTCTTCATTTAATGTTCTCTCCTCAGACCATAACTAAAAAGGAACTGATTCATATAAAACTCTTCATTAAAGTATATGTTGCTTGACTCAAATGCTCAATGTCCAGTTTGTCACAGAATTTTGTTCCATAAGTTTTTCTCTACAGCAGATCACTATTAGGATGAATTTGCCAGTGACATAGAACTAAACAAAATCAAATTTAGAAATATTAAACACTGGTATATTAGTTATTTATGTGCAAACATGGATGATATCTATAAATAAATATTTGGTTTAAAAATACAGTGTGTCAGGTCTGAGAAAACAGTGAACACCAAATTTTCATAAAGCTTAATTATGAGGGACAAAGGCAGGCTCTGATGTGTGTGTGTGTACTATCAGTAACCTTGAACACAAAGAAAGTTCAAAGGTTTACAACTAGATTAGTACCAGAATTGTGAGTCCTGAGCTATAAGGACAGATTGAGAATTGACCTTCAAAACCTTAGAGGAGAGAAGAAACAGAGAGGATATGATTAACTACATACAAGGTTTTGAGGGAAATAGATAGTGACAAAGTGAGCCAATTTAACTTAAAAAGAAGTAGGACCAAGACATCAGTGGAAGCCGACACCCAGTGAGTCGCAGAGATGGGAGAAGGTTCTTGTTCTGTGTATGGATGGTTGGCAAGTGTTTTCTGTATGGATGGTTGGCAAGTGTTCTTTCTCTGTATGGATGGTTGGCAAGTGTTCTTTATCTGTATGGATGGTTGGCAAGTGTTCTTTCTCTGTATGGATGGTTGGCAAGTGTTCTTTCTCTGTATGGATGGTTGGCAAGTGTTCTCTGTATAGATGATTGGCAAGAGGAGGTTATTGAAGCCAATTTCATCCACAATTTCTCAGAAAAAATATGATGTAAATGTAAATTGAAAGAAGGTATAATTGACTAGGGTGCAGAGCATTGAGTGCTAGATCTCACTTCCCCATATTCACTGATGGGTAAGCCCTGATATGTAAGCACACAAGATGAACAATTCTTGATCATTATTATTTGACTTCAGTAATTGATGTGGAATATTATGCTCCTGAGCTTAAAGCATTCATCTATGATAATCCAGTCAGGAGGCAATCTAACACTGGATAATATGTCAATAAATATTGCAACATATGGAAGATATGTTGCAATACAAGGGAAGGTTAGTATAAAACAGTGCAGATATAGAGTACAGTACTGTAAATGTGGTTGTAACTTCACCCACCAACTTCATTGTTAATATCTCAATTTCACTGTGACAAATTTTAATTACTTTTTTTTTTAATTCATACCATAGTTTTCCAAAAGTTATTTAAATATTTGTTATTCCTCTTACCAAAAGAAAAACCCTGCCTGTGGCTGAGGACAAGTGACCTTACCCTGCTTTTGATTTCAAATCTGACAATTATAAGTTTATTTTCTTTTTTAACGAAGCGTATTGGAGAGCCTTACTGTCAAAGTACTGTAGTTCTGATTATGTTACTAACAGCTTTAGTGATTAATTGTCAAGTATTATCAAGTAAACAAGATTGTCATTGTTTACGTGTGCCCAGCAGGGTACATATAAAGACACCTGTTGATCATAAACGAATTCACATTAAATGTGCTTTAGAACATGTCTCTGTGTAAGTGTCTTACATAGTGTAGCTCCCTTCCTGAAGCTACTGACCCCTTGACACTGGCTCTTGCCACTCCAGGACCATTCCTCGGTTACAGTTTTCCATTTCTCCTCGATTTTTGTTCTGGTGACATTATATGAAGTTTCAGTTTTTTGTAAGACGTACAAATAATGTATAGCAACTTGAATTAATTACGGTTATAGATTTCTTCACGTGTAGTAAACTTGATTAAAGATGCACCGAACATGGTCTTGGGTAGAGAAAGCTCTGGTGTAGCTATAGTTTAAGATTTTAGCTTCCTTTACCCACCATAAACTCCCCAGCTGATGGTTCTTTGTTTCACTGTGTGGCTGCAGATCTCCAGCAGTTGCTGAGTGAGTACCCAATATGTATGGCCAGCCTTGTCTAGTACCTGGGGTGCAATGGCTTCTCCAATATGGTTTTCAAATATTTATTGTCCAGAACATGAAACTTGCAAGCTTTTGATATATTTTGCACATTTCATAAAATGAATACTGTAATATTAATACTCTTAAAAATGGTATAAAATATTCATTCTTATTGCCTTCCTCAGCAAAGCAGGTTCTGTGGGGAAGGGGAATATTGCACCTTATTTTACTTAATTCGATGTTAATTTAAACAACAAAATATATTTAAAAAAATAAAACGCTTAATCTTATTTGATAGAAAATGCAAATACTGTATATCAAATTTGGATTTGGAACATTGTTTTTTGATTAGCTATACAATACAGTACTGCCATAAGCAATGGATAAGAAAAGGACTACTGTATTTGAGAAAATCCATAGGAGCCTTGATGAAGATTCGAACCTGTGCAGTGGGTAGTCAGTCCCACGCACATCCGTAGGAACCGTGATGAGGTTTGTATCCTCATCACGGCTCCTACGGATTTTCTCGTTGATAAATCACGTTAGTGTGGTTGCTCTCTGTGTACTATTTGAGATTATTTGTATAGAAATGTTAACACTAGAATATCCAGCATCACGTCTGTCCTTAGAACTGCCACTCTTCAGGGTCATTTTTGATCCATTTAAATTCTGGCTCTTTTTTTTTTAATATTTTTGAAATTCATGTTTTATGCTTGCTAAAATTCAGTTGTTTATTGAGGAGAAAAAATAATGTTCTGGTTTATAAGTATATTGATGCCATGTGGATATTCCCATTACCTGATGCCTGTTTGGGTTGTGTAACCTTGCATGCTGTTTGAATACTGTACTGCAGTGGCATGTTTGAAGGAGCATTATTCTCAAGCACTGAAGGAGGAGAGTAGACAAATGATGTCACCTGTGTTTGGAGATTTCACTTGGGGTTTATGATTAGTTTTGTAACTTCTTGCATATCTGCTTACTAAGCACTACCTGAAGCAGATTACTAAGAGCTGAAGTCATTGAAGACAATTACTGTTACTGACAACAATATCTGGGTTTAAGAGACATTTGTTTATAAACCTCTACTAATCCTCTTCTCTTATTTCTAACTTGTATGCCTTTTATTTTTTGAATTGAAAATTGGAAATATTGATCTTGCTCTATATGTGAATAAAATTGAATGTGTGTTAGCCTACAGTACAAGAGAGTGGGATAAGTGGAAGTATGATGTATTTAAAGTTTGAATATTTGATTTGGTTTATATTTCCACATCATACTTCAGTGTTAAATACTTGGCAGCCAAGCTTTTTGTATGATTGTGTGCACTTGCATGATTTATTGCTTGAGTTCTTGTACTTTTTGCGCATTTAAAAGAACGTTTTGCAATACAAAAAAAAATAAGATTTCTCTAGTCATATATAATTAACACAAAACTTATCTTACATTAATAAAATTATGATATGCTAAACATAGTAGACACCTTCAGATAAAAATCTTATCTACATAGTAGACACCTTCAGATAAAGCCAAATGTGTAAACACCCTGGCTTCCTGTCCCTCGACACAATGAAATTAAAAAATATACTGTATATCAATAATCTTTTAATTAATATGACAAGTGATTAAACAAGCTCACAACAGTCACTATACAAGGCACTTTACATCAATGGTGAGTCACACAGTTACTAATCTTACTCCACACCCACCCAACTGGGCGGCAGCTTTACAGTCATGTGCTCCACACCCACCCAACTGGGCGGCAGCTTTTCAGTCATGTGCTCCACACCCACCCAACTGGACAGCACCTTTTCAGTCATGTGCAGCTTGCACCTGCTATAAGCAAATTTTGGATACTTTGCCAAGATTCCTGGCAGTATGTCATTATGAATGAAGTACTTACACATTTCTTAGACCCCATAAGATGTTGTCTTCTGCATTTTATTACTGTATCTTCATCTTAGTAAATTGCCCCCAAAAGTGCCAATTTATGTCTAGAAATTATTTTTCTTGCATGAACATGACAGTTTTCTTTTCCCTTTCTCAGTTTTAATTCATCAGCTAGTCTTTTCTTTCTTGTATTCATCCGTATTAGATATCCCAGGTAAGTATACTGCACTTTTCTTTTCACCCACTTCTTTGTTTGCTTGGTATTTGTGCATATTTGTTGATTGCCTTGCCATATCAGCATAAACCTTCAACACTAATGTATGATGCTACTAAGAAAGTGTCTATTGTTACTGTGTAATGTAGCTCCTACCTAGAAGAGTTTAGAACCATTTTGACACAATGTCTGAGAAGACCTCGAGTGACCTATAAAACAAGCAAACGCCTTGCAAAACATACATTACGCATGCCCTAATAAACATGCCCTAATGCTATGGTATACTCGAAGTTGCAATTGCTACCTTAGAAAGTTTTGCATTAGTCATGTATGCTCTGGAAGCTACTTTGATTCATAACCTCAAGAACAATTATAACATCCCTAGAATGTCAGAAAAGGTACAAGTACCAGATACAACTGCTTGGTGGTGGGGCCCTGTAGCTACATCTGTCTTTGTTTATGCAGTTAATTAAACACGTGATTCTTCCCCTAGTGTTCATTATATCACTTTTACTCATTACATTCCCTGTACTCGATACACCTATTTCCTCATTTAGCCATACTGTTTATATAGTAAAGATATTTTATCTCGGGGATACCTTTCTCCATGACATAAAACAGTGTCTAGTATTCCATTTTTTTATTTATATCTATCCTGCTTGTCAACTTTCTGGGTTTTATCTACCACAGATATTTATAGCACTACTGTGCTTTCTTCTGGTATGCCTTCTCGTTTTCAATCTACTAATTTTGTGTGATTCTTTCAGGTCACAGCATTTTAAGTGAGGAGAATCAACAGTTGCGACTGGAGCGGGATAATCTGACATCTAAGTTGGCCTCTACAAAGGAAACATTGAAGGATACAGTAGAGAAGCTATATAAAGCAAATCAGCGCAAGGAAAATGTTGAAAGAGCTATTTGTAAACAACTGTACAAGACACATGATGTGTTAAAGAAAGCAAACACACAGTTGAAGCAAGTAAATACTCTTCCTCAATAAATTTAATAACTGAATTTTATGAGGCTATTTGATATGTGAAACATTCGTTTTCCAGTTTGACATTTATTTTGTATTAAATTGGATCTTGGATGTGAAATAATATACATGTGCTGGCCATTGATAAATTTAGTAGTGCAACAGATGTTGATAAGTTTCCAGAGAGAGCTCGGTCAAAACAATACATATACGTAGTGCAAATTACAAGTGTCGGAACTACAAATTTCTACGTGTAATTTGAAATGTACCTTGTGTTGTGTTGTGATGAAATTGTGAAGACAATCTCAAGTGTCTATTGCTCCAAACTATGGCTGTATGACTCTTGCTGTGTACCGTCCTCCATATTATTCTCAACTGTACAGTATGCTGGTAAGTGATAAAAGAATACTGTACTCTGTAACATAGCATCAGGTATATTCCTCACTCTGTGATAATTGGAATACCCTAGGCAGGTCTGATACTTGGCTTTATCCATCAGTGTTTGTAAATTTTATTGGACTTTTCAGAAGGATGGCATCATATTGTTAAACATATGTTCATATTGTATATTTGGTGCTGATTTGCAACTATCCATCCTAAAGTATTGTTGGCACGGTGTTGCCAATTACAGTAAGTTAGCACTGTTGTGTGTCTTATGTCAGGTCCCCCCCTCCCCCTTCTGTGATTACAGTAGCTCATATCAGGTTTCTTTATCAATCTTCAAGGATTATTTAATAATAGAATTTAATATGATTATTGGTTCCAGACTTAGGCATATATTCATCACAAGCACTATTTTCTCCAGACATTCCAGCTGTCAGTAATGCACAACTTTAGTAATGAAGATCATCAGCTAAAGTTATTTGAAGGGCTATCTTCTGTGTTGTAACATTTTTCAATATCTTTGGTCTGGTTAGATTACAAATGTTTATAGTGTGATTTTATATACAGTACTTAAGACCATAATTATACATTGTAAAGATTTCATTAACTAATTTGTTATAAGATTACATTTAATTAAAAGCTGGGAAAACTTTCATGGACTATAAATCAATGACTTTTAAGTATGATAGTAAACTGGGTTCGATGGTTTTGGTTAAACCGTGACGTTCTTTTCGTGTGGCTGCCGTTTAGGACTCGGCTGTGTGTCCACGAATAAAGCGTCTCTTTCTGTTTGGTACCAGAAACACGAAGTGTACACATAATATCAAGTCCTTTATAAGCAACTGCCTGCGACTTGTGCACAACTACTACTGCCTCTAATCCAGTCTGTTGTATTTTCTTAAAATTGGATTATGATTTACATGTATATTTGTAAGTGCAGTACTATTTATTGTAAGGACACTGAAAATGTTCTTGTGATGAACACAAACCTTTTACATTTGTTGTATTTATATTACCTAATCACTCCACATTGGTTTTAATGATTATCCAATAATTTGTATATTTAGGATACCAGGTATATAAGAACCTTTTAATTCTTAAGTGTGCTTGTATAAAATCGGAAATGTGTATACTGTATATTTTGTACCGAGATGGTTGTCTTCCACATTTTATTATGTACAAAGTAGGTTAAAAGTATGTGTATTTAGTGCACATGGGCCTCAAGTGAACTGATATGTATTATATAGCTGAACTGATATGAAGCTTAAAACATGAAATATTAATAGTTTTTATTTCCTTTATACTAATCAATTATATACTGTATATTGAAATAAGTAACTTGTTACTTTTGCACTGATCTATTCTTAAAAATAAGAAAAAAAAGGTAACTAGCCCTTCATAAGATTCAAGTTTACAGTTTAAAAGAAAAGGATAAACATTGAAATATAAAATGCCAGACCCAGAAGGCCACGTGGCATCTTTTGTATTGGAACATACAACAGTTTTTAGTTATCATTTATGAGGAGTGATGTCTCTGTGGATCTGATTCCTAACACGACTCAAAGATACTGTGCAATAACAAAATTTACAATCCAGCCTCTCCCGCACCTAATGTTACACAAGCGTGGGTACAGGAACAGACGACTTCTGACTTTTATTAGCAGGCCGAGCGCTTTCCCTTACCATAAACTTGTAAAGCGATTCATGGGTTGAGTAAGTTCAAATAAGCTCGTGATAAACTTTACCCTCCTAATTTTCCCCTGAAACACAACCCACGAATTGGAGGGGGGGGGGGGGAACTATACAGGAAGTAAGCACCAAGGACTCGCCAGAAAGACTATTTCATTATATTCAATGCTAAGGTTTTTAATAAAACTTCTAGTTGGAGATGATTACTTAATATACCTACCATTTTTGAGCCACAAGTACAGCACTGTACATAAGTGATGAGCATTTGGGAAGTGCCGTGATGCAGGAATGTGTATTACACTCAAGACAACAGTGAGCAGCTAAGAATATAATGATGCTGCTTGATGCCACAACTGTCTTTCGGTTTAACCAAACTCTCACTCATATCAGGAGAAGCGTGTGTGCCGCTTTCCAACTTCAGACTTGCTTTTAATTATATGAATAGTGAAATACTAAAGAAACTGTTCATGACTTGAGACCAAAATTGGAATATACAGCAGTTATATGGTTCCCAAATCTCAAGACGCACATAAACTGGAAAAGGTGAAATGGCTTCCAGAACTGAAAAACAAGAGTTATGAGGAGAGACTAGAGGTGTTAAACATGTCAAAACTAGAAGATAGAAGAAAAAGGGGCGATATGATCATCTACAAAATACTAACAGGAAATCGGCCAAATTGACAAAGAAGAATTCCCGAAACCAGCAGCATTGCGAACGAGAGGATAGATTCAAGCTAAGGAAACAAAGGTGCTAAAAAATATTAGAAAGTTTTCTTATATAAATGGTGGTAGACAGTTGGAACAAGCCAAGTGAGAAGGTGGTGGAGGCCAAAACCGTCAGTAGTTTCAAAGCCTTGTACGATAGAGTACTGGGTAGACGGGACACCACAAGCGTAGCTCTCATCCTGTAACTATGCTTAGGTAATTACTCCTGACTTGTGTATGGCCAATTCTAACGCCAACATTCACACAGTGCACTCGGGACTTTTGTACTAATAATATGATAGCATATGTTCAAACTTCCTCTCACTGAACCCAAGTCAGTTACAGTATAGTTCGTTCATGGAAACAATTAAATCATAACAGTACAACATTACTGTCCACCACTCACTGATATACAAGGTATCTGCAAGGAACAAGGGAGGGAAAAGGGGAGTGGCTGTGGTGTTTACCTTGAGCAAAAGAAATCCATGCGTAAAATACATACTGTACTGTATGACAAACCAACTTAAACTTGGGAGTTGACTGTCATGAAGGAACAATACAGAAATGGCGTTGACATCAGGAGCTTAGGTCCGGGATATAAATGTAAAATCAAGTGGAGAGTCCGGCTCATTTATAAGATTGGAGTAGCAGTCTAGTTCTCCTCCCATCCATCCAATCTTATACTGCGCCATCAACTGAAACAAGAGAATTGCAAAATTAAATTTTGTCAAGATAACCATTTTAGCAAATTCATAATTTCTACAAATATTCTCATATTGTATGATAATCCATTTTCTTGAATCTCCACCTCTGATATAGTCTGCCATATGTGTAATGCTGCTGATAAACAGCAGCTTGCAGAGGTTACCAAAAAGATAACAGGATAGACTTTGAACAACAAGCTTCAGTTATTCAAAAGATCTACCTCACTACCCATATAGTGTCGGGACACAAAATAGGATGCAGTAATCCATCTTAGTCGTGTAACTTTGATTGTGCCATACATGAAATGTCCTGAAGATAAATTTCCGAGGTTTTGCTGGGTTTCTGCCTTGTTAATTTATAGAAGTGGCCTGCTAATAGAGGTCACTAAGGACTGTTAATGTAAGCAAAATAGGTCTAACAGAAAGACTTTGTCTAATTTACAGATTTTTAATAAAACAAATAGGGATACAGTACTTAACAACAAATGCTAAGCAAGCACACAGCAAGACGACATTCCTGCAGTGATGGTGTAAGGGGCCAAGCTGGATCCTGTCATTTCCTCAAGAATGATACCTAGACTTACCTAGAATGATGAAGCTTTTTGGTGACAATGCTTTAATACTGCCTTAAAACTATCATTGCAATCAATAATAGGAAAACACAGAGGCCAAACTGATACTTGGAAATGCAACAATGTTCAAGCACAATAATATATATATTCCTACATCATTACACTACTAAGTAGAAAACCTCCATGTTCTCTACAACGACAAGATCAAAATGTGGATATTTAGTTCGTATGTGGTCACCCCATCACTAGGAAGTGACACTTTGAAAAGACCTCACCGAGGCTTGAACATGAAGCAGTGACAAATTCCTTTCTAATCTCTGTCTATATCAACTAGCACCTGTACAGGTGTTATCTAGTAAACAAGTCTGGGGTAGCTTGCGGGGGCCACCTAACGTGAGATTTATTGATCTCTGAGCTTCCAGCCTCAGACAAACTAGTGGATGCTACTCGCACATAGTCATAGTCCATGACAAACACAATATTCCTGCCTTTGACAAGCAGATGGTGTCTTGGAATTCACAGTTTCAAGAGCAAGAACTACTAAGTGCTGGAATGTCAAGAGGTATAATTACATCAATTACAATAGCTATGAGATCTTGCTATGTGCAGTGAAACTATAAGTACTCATCACATCAATTTTTGTTTGTCTTGATATATGATGGCCAAGAGATTCATCTCTGGAATAGCTTCATTCAAAGCATATTTATTAATTTATTTCAATTGTTTAAAAAAAAAATCTCATATATAATTAAATTATGAAATGAGAATACTAATGATGTGTGGTAAAAAAAAATTAAGGAAAAAGATGCAAGCATTAGCAACTTCAATGATATAAAGAAAAGATAAAAATGAACAACTTGACCATATTACCTGTAAGACTACTGTATAGAGATTCTGCTCTGCCATTCTTCTACCAATACATGCTCGTGGACCATGACCAAAAGGTAGCACAAGGAAGGGATTTACATTTTCTTTTTCCAACCAGCGTTCAGGCAGAAATTTGTCTGGTTCAGGAAAATACTCTGGTAGCCGGCAAGAAACTTGGTTTTGTGTCACAACCACTGTCTGTGGAAAGAAAGTCAGTATTAATACATTACAGCACTGTACTGTACTTTTGTTGCAATATCTGTAATACTTGTGTTTCCCTGGAAGCTCTCCCTCAGATATTTCAACTGCTTTCAAATGTTACAGGTTTAAAGAAGATTGAAAATTTGTCCTGATTTGTCTATTTGGTGACCATCTGTCACTTTCTTGCATTAAACAATGTTTACTACTGTATTGTATATTTTCTCCGCTGTATATGGAGGAAATATGATAAAGCTCAGCAATCAGATACACAATCAAAACCATAAACTATTAACCCTTGATAGTGTGCACATCCCATATTTAAATTCTTACAAGTGTTTATTATATAAAGGTGTATACAGAATCTCATGTCTAGTCTATATCATTAAATCTATAGAGTACAGCAATACTAATCTTGGCAAATGTTTTTAAGAGTACCACAATAAAACTCATACACTACACAAGAAACAATTACTTTTTACAAAATAATATAATCATTTCAATATATATGAACACTTTGGGCAACTTTTTAATACACCTGATGCATGTGTTTATGTAGCATGTGTGTAAATAGGAACCCCAGGAGTTAGGCAACTGTTGTGAGGTTGCATCCTGAGAAAGATCTGTTATTGCCCTAGGGAAACCTTAATAAGACTGACAGGTTTCCTGTACCCAACAGTGGGTAACTAAGTCCTTAGAAGCCATATTCACAAAAATGTAGTTGATAATTATTAAAAGTATTAACAGGGCTTACATTTTTTGGAATTCTGTATCCTCTAATGATAACATCATCTTGGGTTATTCGTCCCACACCAATGGACACTGGCCGAAGCCTATAAGTTTCCTTCAAAACAGCCTTCAGGTACCGTGCTTCTGCCAGCACTTGTACTGTAACCTGTACCAAGAGCCGGGAAGAACATAAGTTAGACGTGTGTGAGTAATACAACTGGCATTATATATCAGTAAATTCAGTGGTATTGTGTTACACTCACATTACAAAAAGATACTAAAAATCAGGACATTATGTAATACAGTACCACAATTCAACGTTTCATTCATGCAGTAAAGTCAACAACAGCTATTTTCAGTAGCCAGTTAGGATGGCACAATAGCAAAGTATCCTTACACTATATTATTCAACAGTTTCCCACAACTAAACTAGTGTTATGTATCTGAAATGTTATAGACACATATGCTACATATGTACATATATACAGACACATATGCTGAACAGAGGAAACTGGTTTGCTTTAATATATATATATTTACAGCTGATTATGCAGTTGATGCAAAGATCTATGGGAAAGTGAGAAACATGTAAGTCATAACCACACACACCACA
The DNA here is from genome assembly GCA_020271785.1 of Procambarus virginalis. NCBI lineage: Eukaryota > Metazoa > Arthropoda > Malacostraca > Decapoda > Cambaridae > Procambarus > Procambarus virginalis. Next base: position 38,894,398 of record WNGS01111181.1, read on the forward strand.
GTCGTCATTATCAACAACGTGACCTTTCAGAAGATTTTAAAATAAAATGACATAAGTGTAATAATTCACAAGAAATAGTCAAATAAACTTTGATTTAAAGTTAAAGAAAGTGATTATTCAGGTGTAAAAATCTCTTGTGCACCGATATAGACTACTGTACACAATCATAGAGACTGCACCTACAAAAAAGACATAACTGAACTGGAAAGATTTTTTGTGTAGAGTAACAAAATTCATCCAAAAATATGGATGAATTTATTTAAATCTTTTTTTGTAACCACTCAGTTAAGACAGGTTGTTATAGCAATTGCAGGGTCAACAGTTGATGCCTGATGGTGTAATATCTCAGCGCCTTGTCCTCATATCCTCTCCAAGTGCTATACAGTATAGTCAAAATGGCTTAGTGTTTTCTCCTGAAAACTAATTTACCTCATTATAGTTGTATTAGGGTCTATTTGTTGCAATTAGTGCATTAACTCTTGCTTGCACAACATCGTGGTATTGGTTATACACTGCACCTTTCACAATGACGCTCCAGCACAAAGGAAAATGTCATGCATTCCAGGAGGGCCCCTTCTCCAAAGAACAAAGTGGCACTCTACATATACAATACCATCATGCTTGGTCAGACACTGAGCCGCGGGGGCATTGATACTCTGAATCACCAACGGGTAAGCACTAGGAGTGCTAGTCCTCCTTTCCCATGGCAATCCATATGATGGGCACAGTATCCTGAGACAGTGGAGGGCAAGGAGGAATAAAGCCAGGTCTCAGGTCTCCCAATTGCCACCAAAATGGAGAAGTGTCAGCCAACAATTAATAGTACAGTAATCATGCGACTTCAGCAAGTGCAGGTGCATATTCCAGAAACGTGATGGAGCAAGACTTTAGGGGAGGCTGGCAAACATCAACATGATCATCTTTGTGGTAGTGATGTACTTATGGATGTGGGACACCACTTTTGAGATCAGAGTTTGAGCCACGGTGGATGTGCAGGACCCACATAGGTTCATTATCTAATCCCCAGGTCTACAGGGCCAATTCAGCCATACATGGCAGCGTTTCCAGTCATACATGGCAGCCAATTCCAATTCCAGTCATACAAACGCCAATATGGCGTTTTCAACCATACATGGCCAATTCCTCAGAACAGCAGAGTGCCTTTCAATAGCTGACTGGCCAGAGGCTCATATTATCACTACTGTATATGTAAATACTTCATCCATGTACTTCAAATTAAATAATTGCCAAATAACTTAAACACCTAGCCTACCCTAATTTAGGCCTAACTATAAAAAAATTCTAATATATAATAATAATAATACAAAACAAATTACAAATTTTATTCAGGTAAATTACATACATACAAGGTAAGATACAAAAGTTGATGGATTTATAGATAGTGCTAGTACATACATGCCTAAAGCCACTATTACGCAAAGCGTTTTGGGCATAATACTTTATATATGAGAAAATGACTATTTTGAATACACAGTACTGTACATTAAAACTGATGAATGTGTCTTTGGGATCAGACATTGCATGGACAAACATAACCTAAAGATAGAATAACTGCCAGACCCAGCAAGCAGTGTACTCACCCTCACCACCAGACCCAGCAAGCAGTATTACTCACCTCACCACCAGACTCAGCAAGCAGTGTTACTCACCTCACCACCAGACTCAGCAAGCAGTGTCCTAGCCTCAGTTGCCAACAGCTCCTGTTTGTCCGGGTTTGTGGCCAGGTTGTGCAACACATACGATAGAGTGAAAGCAGCCTGGAATATAATTTTGAGCATCAAGTCTAAATACTGTACTGTACACTGTAATAGTTTCCAGTTATATTTTTATGTTATGGAAGTTTATCGGAAAAAATACAACACATAGAAATGCTTACTGTATCGATCCCAGCCAGTAAGGTATCACAGATGATGCCTACAATGTCCTTTTATCCAGACCACTTTCCAAGAGAAAATATTCAAGCACAGAGAGGGGCTCCTGGGTCTCCTCACTGCCGGTCTTCTCGCTCTTGGCTGGATGCTCCTTCAGTTCCTTTTCCTTAGCTTCAATATATTTTATTGCAATTCTGTAAAAGGAAGATATAGAGCAGTAGATAATATTAGCATGGTAGCTTTTCCTAGATGCCATGTCAACACACTATTTCCCATTCAGTACTGTGTTAACCATAGCATTTGGCTTGCTTCAGATTTAGGTGGATATATGCAACCTGCAAATTAGTTAAAATTTCCACTAATCTTGATAACAAAAAATTGTGAGTTAATGCTGCAGTAATGGGCATAAGTTGGGTAGTTCACCTGTATATGGTATCCTGTCCCTGAACCAGTTGTCTATAGAGTGGTGTGTTGAAGTACCGCCACAGCTGGAGACCATTGTCAGTGCCAATGATGCTGGAATTGGAGATGTGGGCTGCGTGCATCAGATCCTTAGCCTCCTGATTGATGCTGTGTAAGGATGACCTGTTGATGGCTCCCAGGCGTACATCAAGCGCAGCCACCATGGTCACTTATCAAGAAGGTAGTTTGTAATTAATTTACTTAAATCATTTTACCATAAATAAAATAGGAATACAGTAGGAATAGAAATACTTATGCAAAGCTTGACCCCAAATTGAGAAAAAAAATATACACCTGGAAGATACTGGAGGGCCAGGTCCCAAATCTACACAGTAAAATAACAACGTACTGGAGTGAACGATATGGAAGAAAATGCAGAATAGAACCAGTGAAGAGCAGGGGTGCCATAGGCACAATCAGAGAACACTGTATAAACATCAGAGGTCCACGGTTGTTCAACGTCCTCCCAGCAAGCATAAGAAATATTGCCGGAACAACCGTGGACATCTTCAAGAGGAAACTAGATTTATTCCTCCAAGGAGTTCCGGACCAGCCGGGCTGTGGTGGGTATGTGGGCCTGCGGGCCGCTCCAAGCAACAGCCTAGTGGACCAAACTCTCACAAGTCAAGCCTGGCCTCGGGCCGGGCTTGGGGAGTAGAAGAACTCCCAGAATCCCATCAACCAGGTATCAACCAGGTATCAACCAGGGGCTTTGCACCATAGCATTAGTCTATGTATATTACACTTCTGTTTTGACACTATATTCCTCTCATCCCAGGCACAGTACTGTCCTCAAGTTATATAAACTTTCTTCTCTACTTAGAAGTAATTGAAACCTGGTAAAATATTTATGGAATTCCTCCACAAAACTTGTTACAATATTGCAAACTTATCTCAAGTAAAGTAAAGGTGCTGATCATGTCACATATAGTGATCATGTCATGGGCATTGACTATGGTACATGTGTTGATCATGTCACGTGTTGATAATGTCACATGTGTTGATCATGTCACAAGTGTTAATCATGTCACATGTTGATCATGTCACATGTGTTGATCATGTCACATGTGTTGATCATGTCACATGTGTTGATCATGTCACAGGTGTTGATCATGTCACAGTTGGTGATTATATCACTGAACCTGTGATCTAATCACATTTCCTGTGCGTTTTATCTGCGCACAGTGCGTAAATAACATGATAATGGCGTCTTATTTACAACAAAACGCATTACAAGTATTTTCAACCCCAAAAAAGTACCTACGGGCTCACCATAGCCCGTGCTACTTGGAGCTGTTTGTTCCAAGTAGTGAATCTTTAACAACAACAACCCTATCAAAAATATCCCTGAAACATAAATGAATCTAAGTTATAATAAAATTAGATTCGTATGTTAACCCAATTCACCTGTGAAAGTGTGTCATTATCGTACTTACATTCAAGAAAGAGTCGACGCTCAACCTCCAGAAAATTAGATATGATGGCAGTTTGGGGCAGCGAATATTATCAAGAAGAAGATCCACAAAGTCACACGACACCTATGGAATCATTATAATTTACAATTAGCGATCCCGGGTTAATCTGGTTTATTTGATTAGGAACTAATAAACCAAATAAACCGGAAAGCCGGACTCTATTTCAGTCTACCTAAAGATATAATGAACTATAAAGGATTATATGGGATGGAACAATATAGCAATGAGAAAGTAAGGAATATCAGAATTATATAGCCTTACGACTATAAATTACGCATTGGAAGGGGTCAGGATAAGGATTCGGTATGGGACGAGGGGAAGGAATGGTGCGACTAACCACTTGGGCGGTCGGGGATTGAATGCCAACCTGCATGAAGCGAGCCGTCGCCTCTACGTACATCCCTATGAGAGTAAGTAAGTAATGGTGAATGAGGTGGGCGAGGACACTACCGTGTTGACCTGAGGCAGGCGGCGAGCACACATCTGCCGCGCTCAACACCACCTGGGCCCGACGCCGGATCAACCACCACTTTTCAACCATTCCTGGGAAATACGATTTAAGTTTACTTCATTGTACTGAAGGTCCGTAATTCTAGATTAGTCAGTGTTGTAGGCGAGTACTCATATGGGCACGTTCGGACCCTAATATTAGTTAGGATAATACATGGACAGTTCCACAATGGTAGGTCCAATACTTGAAGATTGAGAGTAATACTACCCACCATAGGTAAATGACTCTCTTTGGTCGCAATTCCACCTCTAAAGATCAGTACTTTCATGAAAAATAGGCCTAAATTCAGCCCGTCCTCTCGAGTTGTCACAAACACAGAAAAATAATTGTACTTATACTCTGGGTATTTCTACCCTCCGTTTGTTCTGCATTATATATAAGGCCTGACCGTTGTTCTTCACTATATGTCCGGCCCTGCCTATGCACGGGTTGTCCGTTATCTTACATGATGTCTCCTCCGGCTTGGCGCCTTCTTTGATAATACTTACAGAATATGTTCGTGTCGGCGCTGTATCAAGGTCTGTCCGCTATCCTACACATTACGTCTATCTCCTAGCCCTGTCTGTTCAAGGTCTTTGATCTCGTTGCTGCTTGTCTATAGTACGCAGATGAATACATAACAAACATAGATCCGGAACACAGTAGCAGAGAAAGGATGATGTGGGCAAGTAACTCACGTGGGCAACAATCCCCCAGTATGACATGTGTGGACGGTCGAGGCCGGTATTCTACAGTGCGAGGTGCGACCGTCTCATGGGGTAGGCGGACCTCGTGGCGTACAGATTCGATGTCTCGCGGTCGAAGAGCAGGAGGAGGGCTCACACCAGCCACAGTCGCTCCCGCACAGAGGGCGACTTGCTGCAGCAGTTCCGAAGGCCAGTGTTGGTGCAGGCGCTTGAAGGCATACTGACCTGAGGTTAAAGCGCTCAGGTGTGTATTCAGTTTCCACTCTCCAGTTAGCTATATAATTTGTAACATTTATGTAAGATTCACAGACATGAATATTGTCATAGACTATACACAGGTGTCCATAACAACAGGTAGACATATCCCAGGTGTCCATACCCCAGGTAGACTAGGTGTACCATAACACCGTAGATAGGTGTCCATAAACACCAGGTAGATGGTGTCCGTGCCACAGGGGGACAACACACGTTACGACAAAAAGGCAAATATGGTATAAAGTCCCTCACCATTGGCAGGGGAAGTGTCCGGGATGTCCCTCAAAGGGCGCACTCATTTGGTGGCAGGGAAGAACCCGTTCCCTCACACCCCTGCCTGCTGGAGCACGGCAGGGGCAGGAGGCCCGCACTCCCCACCCTGTGCACCGTCTGGGTGTTCCCAATCGCTTGAACACCCCGCCCACACAACCTCTTAACCCTCTAACGACCACAAGTCACATGTGAGTTGCATCTTGTCTGGAACTTTTGTTCAGTGTCGGTGTCAACATTTACAAAGATAATTGTCTATAGTATCATTATACGAACAATTGTATTGACGAGTCTTAGACGAGGCCGGCACAGATATTGCGAGAGTTAGGTTGTCTGTAAGAGGTCCACAGTGACCAGTCAGACGCGACGTCTACCACTGGAGAGGTGAGAGGGTGTAGCAGGGAGGAACACCATGCCTTGAACCCGCCCGCGGCTCAGCTGGGGCCTGTGGTTAAATTGTAGACAATATGGTTTAATAGCTCGTTTTCTGATTGTTAAAACCGTATATATATCGTTAGGTTAGGATGTGTGAACTTAGGTTAGGCTCGGTTGGATTTGGTTAGGTTTGGGTAATGTAAGGGGGTTCCTGTAGTAGTCTTGTTTGTTCTCGACTCATAATTGAGAATTA
>WNGS01111181.1:38926870-38967609 GCA_020271785.1 Procambarus virginalis
TATTAATATCAGCTTGAAGTTTTTTTTCAATGTCTTCAGCCCGACGGTAATTCATACTGATTTTTGTGTCGTCTGCAAGGATGAATACGAAGCTGGCTTGTATTTTTCTAAATCTGGATATAAGAATAAGAAAAGCAGCGGGTGCAAGGACGTACCCTGAGGTACAGGCTTTTAACTGCACTTGGACTAGATTTAGATGTGAACCGTTAATCGGCTGAGTCCTATTGACAGAAGACTATGAGTATCCAGCGTCCTACTTTACCGGTTAGTACCCATTGATGTTCATTTTGTCCGTGCTATCACGTCCATGGTCAACAGTTCTGTTCGAAAAGCCTTTGCAAGTCCGTGTATATCACATCAGCATATCTGTTTTTCTTCTAATGCTCAGTGACTTTTTCGTAGTGCTTAAGTAGCTGTGAGAGGCACGATCTTCCCGCTCGAAATCCTGGGCCTGGGGTTGTGAAGGCATTGGTCTCCATGAATTGTGACCTGACTCCTTACCTCTCTCAAAACTTTTATTGATGTGCGATGTTAGTGCATGTCTATATTTTTTGCAAAGTTTGCCATCCCATCTGTGTAGAGGGGCTAATGGTCTGCTACTCCACTAAGATGCATATTCGTATCTCCCCCGTTGTCCAAGCTCTTTCCTAACACCACACTATGGCTGAGTGCTGTGTTACCTGCACTTTGCATTTCTTTTATAAATATGACAACTTCATGAGGATGTCAATGGACCTGGGGACCGAGTGCATGGAATGATGTTTTCAAATTTCTCTTTCAAAATGTTAGTGCGCTCGGATGATATCATTATATTCAGGGGTGGTTTTGATATCTCCGCAAAAAGAAAGTTGTCTGGATTCTTCTCACTTTCATGTTGTTATTGGAGTGCTAAAACATGTCCTCATACTGCTTTTAGGATTCACTAATTGTCTACCAGTGTATGAACCTTCATCACTGATACGAATAGGTCCAATATGGCAGTGGTTTTTGCTTTTGATTTCGCTATATTGTGAAGAAGTATTTTGGAATTTTTCTTATTTCCTGAATTGCTTTATGTTCAACTGCCTTTCTTCCATTTCAAATGAGTGTTCAATTTCCGCTGCGATTATTTCAATCTCCCTATTTAAATTATTCCGTCTTTTACGGGAAATTCGTGTCTGCACAAGCAGTTCCGTTATTCTTTTCTGCGGTTTAGTGTCTTCTGGTTCTCTTTCTACGTTGGATACTCTTTCTGGCTTTCCTCAAAGGACAATGTTTCAGACAGGACTTGATACGCTTCCGAAGTCAGTTTTTCCATTCCTTCTGTAGGACTCTATTTATAATTAAAACAGTTTCCCATGGAATGTTTTTAAGTTCCCTGTTTATTATCTCCAAGTCTATCCTTTTATTATTAAATTGAATTTCTGAATAGCCCCTCTCGCTTTATCAACGTTTTAGGTCTATCTGAGGTATTGATGGTACGTTTGCACTTCAATGAGCTTGTTGATCTGAATATGTGGTATCTGTATGTAATGTCTCTGATAATGTCTTCATCGTTCGTAAAGACCAGATCTAGATATTTTCATTTCTCGTGGCTCCAGTATCATGCTGATTGAGTGAAAATTTGTCACGAATCTAAATAGTTCTCTAATCTGTGGTTTGGCTTAGGTTCCTGAAAGATCCCTAGGTATAATATTATGTTTGCTATTCTCCACCTGAGCGGGACTAGGCAAGTTGAATGTTCGCACTAAGAAGATAATATCAGGTATGGGGTCTCCAAATTATCAAGTCTTATTCGCTATTTGTTTACCTGTTCTCGTGAATTCCTCAGCCGTTGCATCTGGCGATTGTGTATATCTAAAAAATCACTAAATTCTATAGCTTTCTCTACTTTTTAATTCACACCACGCCTACCTCTATCACCTCATTTGTAACGTTTAGGAACTCCGAGCACACAAGGTCTTCCTAATATACAGACCCACTCTCCATGTGACCTAATTTCTCTATCACACCTGTATAGGTTATCATCCTGAATCAGATCTCACTGGACAAAATTCCCCTGCTATGGGGTTTCGTGCAAAGCTCCAAATACTGCTATTTGACCCGTGAGGAGGCACATTTATGCAACTGTACGTTTTTTTATTGTTTGTTTTGTTTTCATCCTTGTATGTTGGCAAAGATGATAATGGTACTCTATTTGGGGTAGTTGACTGGGAGACTTTTCGGCAAGCCCATTTGCGTGGGACAATTGAGTTTGTTTGCCCAAGACTGATTGTTTGTAGGGCAGTGGCCTGTTGTAGTTGTGGTTCCCTTTCCGTGTGTAGTTGTATCTGTATATCCTGGTATGCAATTGGGTCTGGCATCCAGTTCCCTACATTCTCCATGCTCCTCCTTTTGATTTCTCTTTCGGTCTGGTATATAAAATTTATCGAATTTCCTCCAAATACATTATCCTGCTTGCCACTCTTTATATAGCGTTCCGTGCCTTTCACGTGAAAGTATAGGCAGCTGAGGTCATAGCAGTTTTTGTCCTCCAGTGAGGTTTGGCACACCTCAGGATGGAAAAACCTACAAATTGATCCAAATCGACACTCACCTTTCCTAAGCATATTTAACATTTTTTGGGATGTTGATAACTGCATGCTAATCCTTTCTTATTACCAGCATATCTATGTCTGCATTTGCCCTTTGCATATAATTTGCATAAGTCTGTCCTTCTTTTCTGACTCTCTCTATCGGGAACGGTTGTAGTGTCTGTACCTACCGAGGTGTCAGTGCTGTCTGTTACACTTTCTAGTTTACTGTCATCTCCATCCGGGCCTACTGAGTCAGAGTTTACAACTCCCTGAGTTTCAGCCTCAGTTCATCCCTGACTATTGCCTCCGCCCCTGGTATAATACAATTGTTGTTCCTTTCCCACTCCCTCTGGATGGCTGGTAGGCTTCCAATGAACGATGGTTTCCGTTCATCGCGTCATGTTATCTAGAAGGTTTTTTTAGGATATTCCAAGCTGGCTTGTCATGTTTACATCACCAGAGCAAGTGCTCACTCTCAGTGCCGCAGGGTGACTCACTCCTGCACCAGCCGAATGGAATCTATTCTTACAGAGATAACAATCAATTCCCGTTACCTTCGACTTGAAGGAGATGTTACAGTGGCCACAAATTTGTTTATTACTCCAATTTTTGCCTTGTTTTGTTGTATATATCTATATATTATAATATTCTATGTATACCGTATGTTGTAATAGTATATATGTATATTTGTTCTACAGTATGGTCAGTACTTATCACACGGTCGAGGGTGAGGGCGGGTCCCAGAGGCTGTACCGTTGACACTTGTCCCAGGCCGCGGCTGGAGGCCCTCAGTTGCCAGTTACTTGGGTTATAACCCTGATATATTAATTCGCTTGTATTTCAATAAGGGATTTTCTGCTTTACTCCCGACTTGCAATAGTATTCACTTTCTCTCTTACAAATTTCTCGATCAAGATTCCCCTATTACACTTGTTTGAAACCAATTTGCTAGTAAGCCCCCACACACCACGGCGCCACACACAGGAGGTGGGCCTAAGGGCTGGGTTCTGGCACCATGAGGTGGACTCCACACAAAATTCACTTGTTCTTTCCTTAAAGCACAAAAGTCGGATGTTAATCACTATGGTGTAGTGTTTAAGTAAGTTGAGACGCAAAAGTGATGAGTTATCTGACTGTTGTTTAGTCCTGTATCACTGAAATATCCCGAGAAATATATTGTTTTTCGCGGAGCTCGTGCTCACGTGTGCTTCCCTCCACCACACCCCTGGTGGGGGTGGGGGGAGGGAAGCACACGTTCTGGTGTGCATGTGAGGGAACACGTCTGGTGTGCACACGTTCTGGTGCTTCCCCATGTGAGGGGAAGCATGTTCTGGTGTGTGTTGATCTTCGGAATGGTAGAGCAACCAGATAACACCTTACTCAACACCCTTCCATGTTATCTCTCACATGGCGGCCTGGCGGCTCAGCCCACTACTACAACCTACAAACAGTAAGCCCACGCCCACAACACAGGTAAGCCCACTCCCACAACCCGCCCTCAACAGACCATGCCCACAAACAGTAAGCCCACTCCCACAACCCACCCTCACAGACCCACGCCCACTATTCAACCTCAGCAGACCACGGCTACAAGAAGCAAGACCAGCCCCACACCACACCGGCAGCAGAACCAGCCATGTTTTACTACAACTTGCTGGTGTAAAATAATGCTACGTGTAGGTGTGGGCCGTGTCTGGATATAGCCGGAGAGGAGTCAGGTGGGCAGCGGACTACCACTACAACTTTTTGTAAACACGTGTCTGTGTGCGGCAAGTCTCCACCTCGCTAAAAACTCCACAGGGACACATGTATATTTATTTATATAGAACATGGTTGGAGAAGACGGTGGGACCAACCCTCGAGACGCTGTAGCCTCCACACCACACACGCCCAATACTTCCCCGCCCTCACCCCACAGCCTTAATGGTATCACAAACACAAGTTCTAGTGAAATGCGCATGAAAGGCACCAAGCTTGGTACCCACAACGCACACGCCAAGGTGACCAAACTCTCACAGGTCAAGTCTGGCCTCGGGCCGGGCTCTTGGGGCGTAGAAGACCTCCCGAGACCCTATCCAGGTATACAAGCTTTACATGGCACCCAATGGCACTCTCTGGGGCACTACAAAGATATCTCCCGCTTTCCACTCAGGGGGTAACATATCACAACAGCCTGATACATCAACATATTGTATTTCTCCAAAATGTTGTCATTGATGTATGAGGGCATTTTGGGGCAGTGATTGATTGTTAAAGATTATGCCACCCAAAAGGTGGCACGGCATGAATAGCCAATAAGTGGTAGATGTTTGTGTGGCACTCAAGTGGGGGTCCTGGAGTGCCGTCGTGGTGTAGTGTACTTCACGTGGCTGATTTGGTTATGGTCATGGTTCAGCGTGAACACTTGGCCGTGATCCTGGTGGGTGCGGGAGGACACGTGTCTACATCTCTAATGACCATCTCCACCTTTGTTAAGGCAATGATCTATCTCATAATGACTTTTTGGTGTTTGTAGGGATATTTCCTGCGCAATGATGGAACGGGCGGATGTTTCAACACCAAGTTCACTGACGCCTGTTTTTGTTTAAGATTCTGCTACTTAGATCAAAAGTTCCAAGTAGCACGGGCTCCTGTGAGCCCGTAGTGGACTTACCTTGGCACAGGAGCGGGGCTGTAACTGGTGATGACGGTGTTGTACGGCAGGCCCAAGGCATATACAGTTGGCATTTAATTGTGTAAATTAGGAACGTGACCTCCCCCATAATTACAGTGTATAATTCACCCACCGCCACACAATCTCCCCGCTGCTACAACACGTCACAAACTATGAACATATTGTTGTGTGGTGTGTGTGTGTGTGTGTGTGTGTGTGTGTGTGTGTGTGGATGTGTGTGTGTGTGTGTGTGTGTGTGTGTGTGTGTGGTGTGTGTGTGTGTGTGGTGTGTGTGGTGTGTGTATTGTCGTGTGTGTGGTGTGGTGTGTGTGTATGTGTGTGTGTGTATGTGTGGTGTGTATGTGTGTGTGTGTTGTGTGTGTGTGTGTGGGGTGTGGGTGTGGGTAAGTTTTTCGACTGGGCATCAGAAAATAATATGATGTTTAACAGTGACAAATTTCAGGTACTCAGGTACGGTAAGAATGAGGACCTTAAACATAATACAGGGTACAAAACACAATCAAATGTGCCCATAGTAGGAAAACAACATGTAAAGGATTTGGGAATAATGATGTCTGACGACCTAACGTTTAGGGAGCATAACCAAGCAAATATTGCGACAGCCAGAAAAATGATAGGATGGATTACGAGAACTTTCAAATCCAGGGATCCCATCACAATGCTTGTACTCTTCAAGTCACTTGTGCTGTCCCGTCTTGAGTACTGTTCAGTACTCACTTCCCCCTTCAGAGCAGGAGAGATTGCTGAAATAGAGGGAATACAGAGAACATATACAGCACGTATAGACGCGATAAAGCACCTAAATTATTGGGATCGTCTCAAAGCTCTCCAAATGTACTCACTAGAAAGAAGACGAGAGAGATATCAAATAATATACACCTGGAAGATACTGGAGGGCCAGGTCCCAAATCTACACAGTAAAATAACAACGTACTGGAGTGAACGATACGGAAGAAAATGCAGAATAGAACCAGTGAAGAGCAGGGGTGCCATAGGCACAATCAGAGAACACTGTATAAACATCAGAGGTCCGCGGTTGTTCAACACCCTCCCAGCAAGCATAAGAAATATTGCCGGAACAACCGTGGACATCTTCAAGAGGAAACTAGATTTATTCCTCCAAGGAGTTCCGGATCAGCCGGGCTGTGGTGGGTATGTGGGCCTGCGGGCCGCTCCAAGCAACAGCCTAGTGGACCAAACTCTCACAAGTCGAGCCTGGCCTCGGGCCGGACTTGGGGAGTAGAAGAACTCCCAGAACCCCATCAACCAGGTATCAACCAGGTAACATAGTGGTGTGAGACCTTAACATACCACATAATTTACTTTTTTTTCCTTCTCATTGTGACACCTTTTCCATATTCTTAATACAAACCATTCTCCTGTTTATATAGTAGTATTTGTAACTATGTGTACAATAGTACAAACAGTGCCGTTCTAAGCAATTAGATAGCAGAACTTTGTACTATTGACTTTATAAGAGTCTGAAAAAAATGAAGCTAAAACACAAATATTTCTAGGCCTAGTATAGCACACATATGTACTATATTAGGCTTTAGATATGGTGTATTAGGCCTAGGAAGGTTAGGTTAGTTTAGTTTAATTTGTCTTTGCAACATAAGTAGAAAATAGTTTTCTGGTTTCAATAGTGGTCATTTCTACTTTCTAATTGGGTTGTACGTCGGTATATATACTATGGTCGTCATGGTTACTGTAAGTACTACCACAACAGGAGGAGGGGCTGTGTTAGTGTGTGTGTGTGTGTGTGTGGTGTGTGTGTGTGTGTGTGTGTGTGTGTGTGTGTGTGTGTGTGTGTGTGTGTGTGTGTGTCCAAGTCTGAGCCACGTGTGTAGTTACTGGAACAGTTTTGTCCTTAAGTGGACTCCATGTTCCGACTCATAGGTTCCCCTAGTTTGACTTCTCACATCTTACAGCTCGTGTTGTCAATTCCTCTTTATGAATGTCTTATTTTTCTGTTTCTTGGTTAACATCTTCAGTATCAACTTGTGGCCTTGTTGTGGCACTTATGGCCATCTGACCAGCCCTCTCCGTGAGCAGTATTGCAACCTCACATGGAATCCTCGTGGATTTCACTTTGTGATCTTGTAGCTTTACCTCATTTTTTTGTCAATTATCCACTTTGGACATGAAGAATGGATTCGGGGTATTTAATGAATCGAGTGGTCTTCGGCTGATGTTAAAGATGTTAACCAATCACGTGCTTGGTTAACATCTTAACATCTACTGTTTTCGTCCTTGTCAACAAGCACGAAAACAGTAGTTTCGTCTTGAGCTGCTTTATCTAAACCAGCCAGAATGGCTGGCAAGTCAACCTGTGTGGAGGAAATGTAATAACTAACTGGACGTTTATTTTTCCTGTCTGCACTTCCATACTCCGGGTATTGCCTTGCCTGCCATACTCGGTGTATTACCATCAACACTATACATACAACTTACTGTCCGTGGGTAAGAGAGGCATCATGCCTCCATACAGGCACCCTAGCTGTCCCGCATTATGCCAAAATTATTTTTCATCTTGAGAGAGAATTTCTTTTCTAAATTTGTACCTTCCATGGAGGAGTTGTACTACACTGCCGTCAGGTACATGGCGGCGACCTTGAGGTCATTAGCCAAACACCTCTTGTAACATTTCCTGGAAGGTTGTTCAACAAAACAAGTCAGGACAGTTTGAAAGAGAATATCACCATAATCGCTCCTCATGAAGGAATAGATACCCGGGTGTTAAGGCCCGCGGACCCCTGGTATACCAGCTGCCTCAGTGTGGTGTCTGGTATACCAGCTGCCTCAGTGTGGCGTTTGGTGCCGCTCCTTTAAGAATATGTCTAACTGATGAGCGTTTTGTGGTGGTGGTCTGTGTGGATTAAGTCTCCCCTTTGAAGAAGCTAACATAGAAAATTGGGCGCTCATGCAGGTACTAAAGAAAATGGGAAATTTGTCACATCCGGCACCGCTAACTATGTTGGTAATTCTTCGTTCAGTATTTTGACCCTTAGTTTTACGTATTATTTATCATATAGATACTTAATATAGCCAAAGGGCGATTGGGGTAAGAAAGGGCGAACGCTGCTCGTGATTAGTGACTATAAAAACACGACTTCTCGCGTTGTAATGTAGTAATATATTATTATAAAGTTTAATGTTAAATTGACATCAGGTTGTCTAAGAGTGCCGGTGATGGTAGTAATGGTGATTGTGATGGTAGTAATGGTAGTACTTGCCTGTGTGTGCTTATGTGGGTTTGAGCTCTTTGATCTCGCCTGCTCATCTGTAACTGGCGTACAGTTTCCGAGCCTATTGGGCTCTTATCTGCATTCAAAGTGTTGAGTGGTAATAGATGGAATCTGACTCCATCACTAAGTTGCTGAGTACAATCTGTTGACCTACCTCACTGATTGTTGTTTGATATTGTTCAGTCAGGCGCGTGAGTTTCCATTGTGGTATGGCAGTGATGGTGGTGGAGGTAGATATAGCAGTGATGGTGGTGGAGGTAGATAGAGCAGTGATGGTGGTGGAGGTAGATAGAGCAGTGATGGTGGTGGAGGTAGATAGAGCAGTGATGGTGGTGGAGGTAGATAGAGCAGTGATGGTGGTGGAGGTAGATATAGCAGTGATGGTGGTGGAGGTAGATATAGCAGTGATGGTGGTGGAGGTAGATATAGCAGTGATGGTGGTAGATATAGCAGTGATGGTGGTGGAGGTAGATATAGCAGTGATAGTGGTAGATATAGCAGTGATGGTGGTAGATATAGCAGTGATGGTGATATAGCGATGGTGGTTATGGTAGATATAGCGGTGGTGGACACTAAGCGAGCGTGGTGTGATGATGCAGGCCTAAGAGGCAGTGCCAGCTGGCAGCTAATTATACACCCGTGGCACTGAGGTGAGGGGCGGCGGTCCTGGCCTCTCCTGTCCTGCTGGCCAGGTCTGCCCTCACCCGCACCCTTGGTGGGATGGCACTTACCCATCCCATCAATCTACATTTGCTAACAATGTCCGCTCTCCCCCTCCCCTCCCCCCTCCCGTGGGAGGTGTTGGAAAAAGGTTAGAGGCACATAATGGGTTCATGAACTGAACCCCAGAGTTCGTTTAGCTAAGCAAATGACAGTCTTGTGAAGCTACTTACACAATTGTTGGTTATATATACATGCACATAAAAAGGTACACGTAGCTACATGGTCAGCATGTGACGTCACTGTGAGTGGGATCTTGGACCCATAATCAGCCCGAACTATCACGTAATACCTGGCAGTTATGACAATTACTCCGTAACAAATGCATCTTATTAGTACAGATTTGCACACTAATATTAACATTCTTCTATTCCTCAGTCTCAATAGGTTAGGTGGGTTGCTTGGGTATGTACGTTTCTGGTTAGGATAATCCGTTGCATTTTTTACGCAGTGGCAAATAGAACGGCCTGAATCATGTGCTGGATAAAGGTGTGGCTGAAGAGGTGGTCAAGACAGTATAATGTGGTAGGAGGTGGTGGTGGTGGCGGGCCGAGGGTCAAGAGTTAGGTCTGGTACGAGTCTCCCCGGGTAGGATAGGTAAACACACGCACCTTGTAATATACACTCACACATTGTGCCTTCATTCTGGCGGTGGTGGTGTTGAAGAGTTAAATAATGGAGCGTGTATGTTCATTGAGGCGGTGAGTGGCAGGCACAGTGCCAGCTGGGCACCTCAGGTGATGAGGGGCCACTCCCACTACCCACCACCACCAGGGTCGGTGGTGGTACACCAGGGTGCTGTTTAGAGTCAGGACATTTAATATACACTTGTTGATTGCTGGGGTGTGTGGCTTAACACAGCGGAGGAAGGGGGGGGGAGGAGGAGGAGGAGGAGTGGGGAGGAGGAGAGAGGAGGAGAGGGAGAGGGAAGAGGAGGTGGGGAGGGAAGAGAAAGGAGGAGAAGGGGAAGGGAAGGTGGTGGTGGCAGTCATACAGACAGCTTGGCACCCGTGGCCCTCCTGTGTCAAGCAAGTCATGAATAGTCAGCTTCGCCACACTTCCCACCACCCACCTGTGTGTGCCTTCACCCTCCACCCAACCCCAGCCTCAGTCACCCACAACACCCCCCCCCCCCCCCCCCGCACCTCAGACAATTCCAGATATTACCTTTGTAACGATCACTGGGGTCACCACTGTAACGTTCATGGCCCTCAAGCACTACTGTTGTTGTACAACTATGGTAACACTGTAATGGTTGCTATAACTTGTATGTAACTCTTTTTACACTGTAATAATAACATTGATATAACCCCAAACAGCTGGAAGAGTCCACCCTCGCAACAGAAAATGCTCATCCACTTATGAAGAGGAAGGGGGAGGGGAGAAATGACCAAGGCGTTAAAGATATCTTTGCAATTCTTACAGACCAGATGGAAGATAAGGTTATTCATAAAACAAATAATGCTTAGGCCAATTGACTCTGGCGCTCAGTCAACTAATACAGTGTTGGGGAACTTTGATTTTGTTATACCGAGTTGATGAATGGAATTCCTTCCCCAAATACTTCATGAATTACAAGAGCAATCTATTTTACTCAAAAAAATTTCAAGATCACAGATAAGGTCCAAATCAATTTAAGGTCTATGTCTCGGTTAATTGAGGGGAAAATATATAAAATACACAGGAAAATAATTTACAGTAACTTTATTTAATGCAAATGAACGAACCTAGTGACATACTATCGTTAGAGGCATGGAATATGGAATGCAAATTGACCAGGAAACTCAAACCTCCTGTATCTACTGGCGCTCAGCCGGTGTGTGGGGCCGGCTGATTGATCAACCCGCCACCCTCACTAGTCCAGTTCACACTAAAATCTTTTTGTCTGGTAAAATTAAGGAAGTTTGGGCTCCACCCCCTCACGGTCTCCTGCTCTAAAACTCTAAAAATCCAATCGGCTGAAACACGTGTCGCTAATTGAAGTTTATGGAGCAAATGGCATCATCGTGCACAAATACTTTTATGTAAAATAATTCCGTTTTTTTTTTGTCTACCATATTCGTCTACTCTTGATCCATATGGAAGAAAACGGGAAATTATGGGATGACTCTTCAATGCAAATTTCAGGGCTTAATGTCATTGAATTTAATACAAAATTGTGTGTATAGAAGGAAATATATGGAATATTTGTCTGTATTTTTAACATTTATTTGGAAGAAAGAAACTGGTTAAAAGTTGATTTAGAATTGCGTATACAGGAGGTCGTTAGCATGGATAAGTGCCTTCAGTATGGAGGAGCCTGGCACCAGAGGCTCGCGTAAAAAGGCAACTGGCAAGCATTAGAATATCACGTGGGAACTAGCGAAGGGGACCTTCACAGCATTGTAAACGACCAATGGAAGGCCCATCTGCAGAATGCCGCCCGACAAAAAAAAAAAATTAGAACAACTCGAGAGGCATGAAACTAGGCTTGCACCAAAACTGCAAGGATTACACTTTGAAACAAAATCATAATCCACATAGACAGTAGAGCAACTTCCTCGCGTCATGCAGGTCGGCGTTCAATCCCCAACCGTCCAAGTGGTTGGGCACCATTCATTTCCACCGTCCCATCCCAAATCCTTATCCTGACCCCTTCCAAGTGTTATATAGTCGTAATGACTTGGCGCTCCAGGTTAGTTCCTCTTCTTAGTAACTTCATAATCCACATGGAACCTCTCATGTAGATTAAAGCTGAAGAGTAATCTTTAGACAACTTCTTGTCAACACTTCTAGAAATACATCCCAGTATCCTGTTTGTGTCATTCCGTATACTTATGCCAACCCGTCCTCGCAAATTCGTATAGTCAATATTGACATTAAATATGTGCATAGGTGACATACTTAACATAATAGTTTCCCTTGAAAAGCTTTATAGAAAACACCGACCTTACCTAACCTACTTAGTATGTTAAGATAAGCATCTTATTGCTTCGTAATTACAATTATTACCTAACCTATACCTATAATAGGTTAAGTAACAATTGTAATTACGAAGCTATAAGATGCTTATTTTAACATACTAAGTAGGTTAGGTAAGGTCGGTGTTTTCTATGAAGATTTTCAAGGGAAACTATTATGTTAAGTATGTCACCTATGCGCGTAACTAATAAGTCAATATTGACTATACGAATTTGCGAGGACGGGTTGCTTATGCATGCTTTTGCCTCCAGATTTCGTATTAATGAAACCGAAGATCTTTCTCACTTTCAGCCTTCGCAATTTGAATATTGTGCAGCTGATATCTGGTTACTCTATTATTACCCAACTGAGAAGCCTTCATTTTTGTCAGCATTACACTGAATCTGCAAATGTTTTCTGGTGCAAGAGTGCAAATGTTTGAGCACGTGCACCATGGTGTGACTCCGCAGTGTACCATAGTGGCCCCGTGACTTTAAAAATAGGAGCGTGCATGTGGTTAGTGGCAAGAGTAGCAGGTGAGGGCGCTGGTTGAGGTGTGCGGGCGGCGGGCGAGGGGTATAAAGGGTAGGGCGTGTGGGCGGGGCGGGTCATAGCGAAGACGACGAGCACAGCCACCACACCCGCCGCCGCCTCCAGCTGCTCCACCCGCAGCCCTGCCACACCCGCCGCCACCACCACCACCATGTGCAGAACATGTGGCCGCCGACACAACTCCTTCGTGCAGGAGTAAGTTGTGTGGGGCCTTACCTCCCTCGTTGGTTTGGTGTTGCTTGTCACCTCTGGTTGTCTTACAATCTTGTTGACACTATAAACCAGTAAACACAATGTTTTGTGTACTGTGTACATGTGTTGGTGTTACAGTCATTCCTCTTGTCACCACCAGCGCTGGGCACAGCGGGTTTTCTTGTTTCCATACTCCACATCTCCGTATGTTTGTTTTTATTTACCTAGCATCAGACTTGATTTTTCCTTATTAAGACCACTCAATAACTCGGTCGATAGAGCTTCGACCTCACGCGTGGGGGTTCACGGTTCGAGTCTCCTAGAGCCCAGGTGAATGGGATTGATCTTGTGTATGCGAATTTACTATTTGTGCCTGCGGGGAGACATGATCACCACCTACAAAATTCTCAGAGGAATTAACAGGGTGGGCAAAGACAGACTATTTAGCATTGATGGAACACGAACAAGGGGACACATGTGGAAACTTAGTAGTTAAATGAACCAGGAGACATTAGAAAGATTTTAATTTTTTTTAGTGTAATTAAATGGAATGCATTAGGCAGTGATGTGGCGGCAGCAGACGCCATACTCAGTTTCAAATGTTGATATTATAGAGCCCAATAGGCTCAGGAACCTGTACACCAATTGGTTAACGGTTTAGAGGTGGGACCAAAGAGCCAGAGCTCAACCCCCCCCCCAAGTGCAACTGGACGAGTAGTGTAATAACTACCGACCTATTTTCTCTTATCACATATACTAGATAACCTGCTGCCCACCTTGCCTTGTAGTTACCTTCTATTAGTCCCGAGGATCAATGTCCCTGCGCCCCGGTCTCTAACTCCCAGGTGAACAGAGGCATTAAGTGCACACCCGCCAGTGCTATAGTGAACTTGGTTGACAATGTAATACGTAGTAACTGTTCTACGTAGAGCAGTGAGGCAAGGACTGATGTTTGAAGGTGACTGAGAAAAGTGAACTTGGAGTTGCGTGCCAGTGTTGTTGGGAGGAGGAGGGCAGTGTTGGCACCGTCTGCTGACTTAGGCTGGCACTGTTGACGTGTAGGGACCTCAGGGGTACCTTACGATGTTGTGGGTTCCAGTGTCTCTGATGGAGAGAACTATCAGGAGAAAGCACCAAGTCATTACGGCTATATAGCACTTGGAAGGGATCCGGATAAGGATGTGGGATTGGGACGGGGGATGATGCCCAACCACTTAGACGGTCGGGGATCGCCGCTCGTGGTTAAACAACCTATTATCTTGATTTACCACAACGTACAAAATCCAACGTTCCAACCTAACTAGAAACGCAGCCACCCATCCAACCTAATCAAGCAATGCACACAAAACGTGGACTTTTTTACGAGCCGTTACTTCTCATAGCACATTGCAATTGGTACGCTGGTCACAAATAACGTTATATTGAGAGGATAGAGTTTGTCTCCTGTGGATTCCTTCCCATATTGGTCTCCGAATGCACGATAGAACTGATGAGTTGGCCAAGACTTTTGCTCGTAAAGAAGGAATTGATTACCAACTTGGACTGACTTTGAGCAGCCTGAGGGCAGTAATATTCCGGGAACATCAATAAAATCTCGTAGACTTGAGGCAAAGTGAAATTAACACCAGTTGCTCCATCTATGATCATTCTATTATGCAGGAAGACCCGCACGTCTATGGGTGAAATAATGTTAACAGACTTCTAGATGTTACCACTGCTAGGCTTAGGCTCGACTACAAGTACCTCTGGGAGTTTGTAACATCTACTGATGTAGCTTTGACTAAATGTAAACTGTGTCAGCAGAACTAGTCGCATACTTTGCGTCATTATATAATGAAATGTGAAAAAATCGTGGAATTCACAGATAACTTTATATCTTCAAGAATTTTTCATAGTTTTTTTTTTGCGATATATACAAGAGTTGTTACATTCTTGTACAGCCACTAGTACGCGTAGAGTTTCGGGCAGGTCCCTGGAATACGATCCCCGCCGCGAAGAATAGTTTAAAGACGATTTAAATGATTTAATTTAAATATTATGGAACCTCCTTCCTTGATCGGCTGCGATAGAAAAAGATATTTACTTTGTGTGGATGTTGGCAGCGTTGTGTAGACCAGCGGCACTAAGGGCCAACACCAGGACTAGAGGCATTAGACTTGACCTTGGTGAACAATTAGACGCTTCGGAATGCTGGGTTGGTGTGTGTGTGGACGTCAGTGTGTGGACGTCAGTGTGTGGACGTCAGTGTGTGGACGTCAGTGTGTGGACGTCAGTGTGTGGACGTCAGTGTGTGGACGTCACGGTGTGGACGTCACGGTGTGGACGTCAGTGTGTGGACGTCACGGTGTGGACGTCACGGTTTGGAGGTGTACTAGACGGACGGCTCAAAAAAAAAAAAACTACTCAGTCCTACCGTCATTCACTCTTTTTGTAATGTCACTTTTTAACACTTAAATATATTTAAGTCGTGTATTGTTTAATTTTATTTTGCCACGGGTTCTTCGTTTACGGACTCAATACTTTATACGACGTTGCAATACATTCTTGAGTTTTAGGTTACGTTTCAAGATACTTCTCGTGTTTATCATTTTGCACCCGGTGCTCGAGTATTAAATCCTGCTTTTCACAACAGTCTGGTTGTACTGGTAACTGTCTCATCATTGTCCCCTTGCACACACGACGTCATGCGAGCAGCTGCTCTTTTGTGTAAACATTTCGGCGGTTGGAGTCAACTGCCAGTGTCTCGGCACCCAGTTCTGAATGATGAGCTGTAACGGTACACAAAGCATCTTGAGGTTATCTTGAGATGATTTCGGGGCTTTTTTAGTGACCCCGCGGCCCGGTCCTCGACCAGGCCCCACCCCCAGGAAGCAGCCCGTGACAGCTGACTAACACCCAGGTTCCTATTTTATTGCTAGGTAACAGGGGCATAGGGTGAAAGAAACTCTGCCCATCGCGGTCACCTAGGTTCTGATGGGGGATCTGCCGCCTCTCAAAAGCTGAAATCGCTTGTTATAAACCCCTTGTATCCATCGTGTGGGAGGCGGCAGAAAGGTCAGTCCCATAATTGATTCAGAAAGAAACTAGACCCTAGTAAACTTAAGTAATTTACACGCATGGAGAAATAGCATTATATAATTTCAATATGGCTCCCTGGTATGGAATGGGAGGCGGTGGGGAGATGAGAGTGTGGTGCGTGTACTGATGTTCCAACAATGGTGTCGCTCACTAGGCTCCTGCTTGGGGGGGTAACCTTGAAAACTTGCGAAGGCGGCCGCAGGTGGACGTTGCACTTAACTTGTCCTGACTGTTGGGCGTTGCACATAATGTCATAATAGACGAGAGTTATTTGATGTCTGCAGGTGGCTCAGTTTCAAGAGTATTCATTCACCTTTAAGTGTGGGCGAGACGAATCCATGCCCAAGGTTGCCCTCCAAGATATTGGGTGTGTGTTGTCTAGGACCGGCTGGCGCTACCAACTATCTACACTACAAAGTACACACTTGTCGTCCGCTCAGTACTCTGTTATATAACGCTTTCAAACTACTGGTTGTTTTAGCCTCCATTGCCTCTCCTAACTTGTTCCAACCATGTCCCACTTTGTACGTGGGAAGGGGGGGGGGGGGTCGACGCACTTAATGATGGCTTTATTACTCAGTGATGGCTGCTGTCACGCCTTACATATACGTGTAACATTTAATTATTAACGTAAATGGGTTCAGGTATTGTAGGTATTGCATTTGGGAGCGAGACAGGTGCGCACTGCAGCTGTGGAGGCCATAATGTGCAGCAGCAGCTGTGCTACGCCAGGGTCTGCTTGATGGTACAACAATTCTACCGTTTATAAACCACTTATTCTGTTGACAGCATACAATACAGGAAGGCACATTTTTTTCTTTGTAAGTTTGTTGCTTAACTAAATGAACTGTGGGGTTCTATTCCTGAGCCTATTATGGAATTACCGGACAAATAGGCAGATGGATCTACAATTTCCTGACTAACAGAACCCAATGTGTAATGGTCAAAAAATAAAATTCGGACCATCAAAATAATCATCTGGACTTCATCCGGAGTTAGGAGCTCAGTCCTCAGGGTACTGTGCTTGCTCCAGTACAGTCCCCCAGGGTACTGTGCTTGCTCCAGTACAGTCCCCCAGGGTACTGTGCTTGCTCCAGTACTTTTTCTCATCCTCATATCGGACATAGACAAGGACACAATCTATAGTACTGTATCATCCTTTGCAGATTACACTAGGATTTTTGAGAGTAGACAACACATAAACCTCCAATCAGATGTAAATCAGGTCTTTCTATGGGCTACAGAAAATAATATGGTATTTAAAGAAGATAAGTTCCAGCTCATGCGCTAGGGAAAAAATGAAAATACAAAAACTGAAACCACGTATAAAACGCAGTGAAATCATAACATAGAACGAGAAAGCAATGTAAAGGATCTGGGTGTACTCATATCGGACGACCTTACCTTTAAAGAACACAGTAAAGTAGCCGTCACAACTGCAAGAAAAATAACAGGTTGGATAACAAGAACCTTTCAAAGTAGAGATGCTATACCCATGATACTTTTCAAGACACTAGTGCTCTCAAAAGTGGAATACTGTTGCACAATGACAGTCCCTTTCAAAGTTGGAGAAATTGCTGACCTAGAGAGGGTGCAAAGATTCTTTACTGTTAGAATCCACTCAATAAAACATCTAAACTATTGGGACCTACTAAAATGCCTAAATCTGTATTCTCTTAAGCGCAGGTGGGAGAGATACATAATAATTTACATGTGGAAAATATTAGAGGGGCTGGTCCCAAACCTGCACACAAACGACATCACATGAGACCAGGAGGCATGACAGGATGTGCAGAATACCGCCGTTGAAAAGTAGAGGTGCGATAGGTACTCTGAGAGACAACTCTATCAACATCACAGGCCCGAGACTGTTCAACACGCTTCCACTACAAATAAAGGGGCATAACTGGCCGACCCTTCACAGCGTTGAAGAGTGATCTTGACAGACACCTCCAAAGGATTCCTGATCAACCAGGCTGTGATTCATACAGTCAGGCTGCAAGCAGCCGCGTCCAATAGCCTAGTTGATCAGTCCAGCAACTAGAGGCCTGGAGCCAGATTCACAAAGCAGTTACGCAAGCACTTACGAACCTGTACATCTTTTCTCAATCTTTGACTGCTTTGTTTGCAATTATTAAAGTTAATGAGCTCGGAAGCACCAGGAGGCTGTTTATAACAATAACAACAGTTGATTGGCAAGTTTTCAGGCTTGTAAACTGTTTAATAAATGTAACCAAAGCCGTCAAAGATTGGTGAAAGATGTACACGTTCGTAAATACTTGCGTAACGGCTTCGTGAATCTGGCCCCCGGTCAAAGACCGGGCCGCGGGGGACGTTGAGTCCCAAATTCATGGTAAGGTAACTGCAAGGTAAGGTGCCTCTATCCATTTTCACCACCGTCCACAGGTCGTAGTACATAATCAGCGACTGACCCCTAGGGAGGTCCTTACGGGCTCACCATAGCCTGTGCTACATGGACACTTCGTCCTGAGTAGCTAAATCTAAAACAACCTAGGGGGCCGGTGGCTGAACGGACAGCACGCTGCACGCTTGATTCTGTGTTCCCGGGTTCGATTCCGGGCGCCGGCGAGAAACAATGGGCAGAGTTTCTTTCACCCTGATGCCCCTGTTATCTAGCAGTAAATAGGTACCTGGGAGTTAGTCAGCTGTCACGGGCTGCTCCTGATGTGTGTGTATTGTGGGGAAAAAATAGTAGTAGTAACAGTTGATTGACAGTTGAGAGGCGGGCTGAAAGAGCAGAGCTCACTCCCCGCAAGCACAACTAGGTGAATACTTACTCAGGGCTATTTACTCAAGAGTTCCTTGAAGTTTAGATTTTTTGTACAGGTACAAACATGGATTGAGAGTTCCACGGTATATGGAAAAAAATTATTTAAGGGTTCCGCCATGGTAAAAAGATTGGGAATCACTAACTCATGACAATCGTAGGATGTCGGGCACGCTGGTGAGAGTGCCCGACATCCCAGCACAAATGTGCTGGTTTGTTTATATTGATAGAATGTTGAGAGGAAGAGTAAGAACGGTTGTTGCCGTGAGCAATTCAGTTTTTTGTCTTTTATCATGCCCCCCATACCCATCCCATGGGCGGTGGTGGAAAGGGTTACAGAGGCACATACATAATCGGTTCAGGAACTGAGCCACGGGAGACATCTCCCGTCACGCAGGGTGCAGTCGCACCTCCGTAGATCTGTAGTATCAGCTAATAATACTGGTAATGGCTCCAAAGGGGCTATTCATGCCCGTGCCACCTTTTAGGTGGCTTAATCTTCATCAATCAATCAATGAACCACGCGCAGTAGGCCACGAGCTGACAGATCTTGCACAGAGGTCAGAGAGAATCTTGTCCGCGAGATATGGTTGATAGTCGAGTTTCTTGTTAGTGTGCGCTCGTGGCTGCCAAGTGGCGTGGTTATTGTCTAGTGACTTGACTCCCTGGTAACCTCCTCACCTGACCTTGTCCCCAGACCCATCCTGAATGGCTTCCCTCTCTAACTGGCCTTAATTATGCCTCTTTATATCGTTTGCATGTTTGGTGAAGCCGAGAGCCGACCCCGATATTAATTCTTATGTGCTTAACTGCAATATGTACATTTAACATCTGTTCTATAATTGTGAGAACGGACGTCATAGTTTGTTCCGGTGGACCCTTGGCACATGTCAGCTGATCATATCCTAGTGCCTAAACGAAAATAACGTGAGGATAGTGTATTGGCGCCAGTAACTTTTATGGGTGACAAGTGATAGCTTGGCCAGCTAACCTTAGCCGGGCCGGATGCCAACCTCATCACACCATCCATGATGCTACTGACGTCCCACCATCGACACACACACACACCACGTCACAGCTTCGTGTCATCCTTCGCAGATGACACAAAATCAGCATGAAAATTACCTCTGCTGAAGACATTGAAAAAACTACAAACAGATGTCAACAAAGTTTTCGATTGGGCAGCAGAAAATAATATGATGTTTAACAGTGATAAATTTCAGGTACTCAGGTACGGCAAAAATGAGGATCTGAAACATAATACAGGTAACAAAACACAATCAAATCTTCCGCTAGTAGAAAAACAGCATGTCAAGGATTTGGGAATAATGATGATGTCCGACGATCTAATGTTTAAGGAGCATAAGCAAGCAAAGATCGCATCAGCCAGAAAAATGATCGGATGGATTACGAGAACTTTCAAATCCAGGGATCCCATCACAATGGTTGTACTCTTCAAGTCACTTGTGTTGTCCCGTCTCGAATACTGCTCAGTACTCACTTCCCCCTTCAGAGCAGACGAGATTGCTGAAATAGAGGGAATACAGAGAACATATACGGCACGCATAGACGAGATAAACACCTAAATTATTGGGATCGTCTCAAAGCTCTCCAAATGTACTCTCTCTAGAAAGGAGACGAGAGAGATACCAAATAATATACACGTGGAAAATACTGGAGGCCAGGTCCCAAATCTACACAGTAAAATAACAACGTACTGGAGTGAACGATATGGAAGAAAATGCAAGATTGATCCAGTGAAGAGCAGAGGTGCCATAGGCACAATCAGAGAACACTGTATAAACATCAGAGGTCCGCGGTTGTTCAACGTCCTCCCAGCGACTATAAGAAATATTGCCGGAACAACCGTGGTTATCTTCAAGAGAAAACTGGGACTGTTTCCTAAGAGAAGGTCCGGATCAGCCGGGCTGTGGTGGGTATGTGGCTCTGCGGGCCGCTCAAGCAACAGCCTGGTGGATCAAACTCTCACAAGTCGAGCCTGGCCTCGGGCCGGGCTTGGGGAGTAGAAGAACTCCCAGAACCCCATCAACCAGGTATCAACCAATTCATCATGCACCCACGGAAATGCCGAACTGGTTAGGGAAAGGCAGATGTCGTTTTGATACAGAATGTAGATATTTTCACCCTAAGCTATGCAAACTCTCAGTTAATGAGAGGAAATGCTACGATCTTCATTGCCCCGATTTCCACGTCAGAGGTACACAGCGCTATATAAGAGAGGAAGTCCAATATAATAGCCCTGAACATTTTTTAGAGGCAGGCAGAAACGGAGGGAGAAACAGACAGGCAGAAACGTGGCAGGAGTACGGATGGAGAGGGGGAAATGCCCGAGACTGGACTACATTTCGTCATCAAGCCCACACATACTACACCCCCAACTACACAGAGACTACCACACTCCCCAATATCACTTCCAAAACTGGACAAACCATTGCCACAACAACACACCCTGGGTCAGGGTAGAGAGGAGGGAGAACCACCAAAACCTTCCAGAAGTGACACACAATATGGACAATCATTCATTTTTGCAAACATTCAAGGTCTAAAGCCAAAGTCAAGAAATAAAGTCAAGTTCATAAATGGTCTCCTATTAGAGTCAAACTCCATATTTGGGGCATTCACGGAAACTCATACAAAAGATTACATGGATGGTGAAATCTGGATTCCAAATTATAATTTATACAGATGTGATAGAAAAACTAGGTCAAATGGGGGAGTAGGTCTGTATATTAAAGAGGACCTGGTATGCACAGAACTACTAAACTCAACTAATGAGGTGGTAGAGGTACTTGGAATTAAGGTAGAGAAACTAAACCTAATTATTATTTTAAATATAAACCGCCAGATACAACGGTTGAGGAATTCACAGAGCAGATGCACAAAATAGAGAACATACTTGATGACCTAGCAAACCCAGCTCCAGATATTATCTTCCTTGGAGATTTCAATTTACCGAGTCTAAGATGGAGAATGGCAAACACAAATATCATAGCAGGGAATGACCCGGGAAATAACCAGCCACAGGTCAGAGAACTTTTGAGATTCTGTGACAAATTCTCGCTCAATCAACAGATTACAGAACCAACTAGGAACGAAAACACACTAGACTTGTTATTCACAAACAATGATGAACTAATCAGAGACATAACAATCTCAGATACTTCATACTCAGACCATAAGCTCATTGAAGTGCGAACTAGCATAAATAACGGTAGTAGATCTAAGAGACCCAACAAGCGAGAAGGAATATTCAATCAATTCAATTTCAACAATAAGAGGATTGACTGGGAAAAAATAAATGTGGACCTTTCAACCATTCAATGGGAGACGGTCTTAAGCGACAAAACTCCCACACAGGGAATAGCTCAACTGACAGCTGAAGCTTACAAGGTCTGCTTGAAGCACGTGCCGGTGAGGAGGGGCAGAAAGAGGAACACTCTAGAAAGAGAACGCAGACGACTGTACAGGAGAAGGAAAAAAATTACGGAAATGCTTCGGCAGACACAACTATCACAAGCAAGGAAAATAAGCCTAAGCAGGGAGATCGAAGAAATCGAACAAACGTTGAAGCGATCATATGAGTCTGAGGAAATGGAATTGGAACAGAGAGCTATACAAGAGATAAGGAAAAATCCGAAATATTTTTTCACATACGCTAAATCAAAATCCAAAACCTCGACCAGTATTGGACCGTTAATTACAAATGAAGGTACGTACACAGAGGACAACAAAGAGATTAGTGAAATTCTAAGAAGCCAGTATGAGGCTATGTTTAGCACACCAATTAACAACATGAAAGTTGATGACCCAGACAGCTTCTTTATGAATGACATTCAAGCTGCAGATAATATAACGGATATTACCACAAACTCGGAAGACTTTGAAAGAGAAATTGACAATATGCCCATGCACTCAGCCCCTGGGCCTGACTCATGGAATTCAATATTCATAAAGAAATGTAAAGTACCAGTAGCGAGAGCACTCAGCGTAATATGGAGAAAGAGCCTGGATACAGGGGAGATACCAGCAGCACTTAAATCTGCAGATATAGCTCCGTTGCACAAGGGGGGGAGTAAAGCCTTGGCAAAAAATTATAGGCCAGTTGCACTAACATCACACATAATAAAAGTGTTTGAAAGAGTGATTAGGAATCAAATTTCTAGTTTTATGGAAAACAATGAATTGCACAATCCAGGACAACATGGATTTAGAGCGGGAAGATCCTGTCTGTCACAGTTACTCAACCACTATGACAAAATCACAGAAGCCCTAGAAGAAAAGCAAAATGCAGATGTTGTATACACAGACTTTGCAAAGGCTTTCGACAAATGTGACCATGGGGTGATAGCTCACAAAATGAGGTCAATGGGAATAACTGGAAAAGTAGGACGCTGGATACTCAATTTCCTGTCGAACAGAACACAAAGAGTAACAGTCAATCAGATAAAATCGAGTCCAAGCGATGTTAAAAGCTCTGTACCTCAAGGTACAGTCCTTGCACCGCTACTGTTCCTTATTCTCATATCTGATATAGACAAAAATACACGTCACAGCTTCGTGTCATCCTTCGCAGATGACACAAAAATCAGCATGAAAATTACCTCTGCTGAAGACATTGAAAAACTACAAACAGATGTCAACAAAGTTTTCGATTGGGCAGCAGAAAATAATATGATGTTTAACAGTGATAAATTTCAGGTACTCAGGTACGGCAAAAATGAGGATCTGAAACATAATACAGGGTACAAAACACAATCAAATCTTCCCATAGTAGAAAAACAGCATGTCAAGGATTTGGGAATAATGATGTCCGACGATCTAACGTTTAGGGAGCATAACCAAGCAAATATCGCATCAGCCAGAAAAATGATCGGATGGATTACGAGAACTTTCAAATCCAGGGATCCCATCACAATGGTTGTACTCTTCAAGTCACTTGTGTTGTCCCGTCTCGAATACTGCTCAGTACTCACTTCCCCCTTCAGAGCAGGAGAGATTGCTGAAATAGAGGGAATACAGAGAACATATACGGCACGCATAGACGAGATAAAACACCTAAATTATTGGGATCGTCTCAAAGCTCTCCAAATGTACTCTCTAGAAAGGAGACGAGAGAGATACCAAATAATATACACGTGGAAAATACTGGAGGGCCAGGTCCCAAATCTACACAGTAAAATAACAACGTACTGGAGTGAACGATATGGAAGAAAATGCAAGATTGAACCAGTGAAGAGCAGAGGTGCCATAGGCACAATCAGAGAACACTGTATAAACATCAGAGGTCCGCGGTTGTTCAACGTCCTCCCAGCGACTATAAGAAATATTGCCGGAACAACCGTGGACATCTTCAAGAGAAAACTGGACTGTTTCCTAAGAGAAGTCCCGGATCAGCCGGGCTGTGGTGGGTATGTGGCTCTGCGGGCCGCTCCAAGCAACAGCCTGGTGGATCAAACTCTCACAAGTCGAGCCTGGCCTCGGGCCGGGCTTGGGGAGTAGAAGAACTCCCAGAACCCCATCAACCAGGTATCAACCAGGTAAGGTAACTGCAAGGTAAGGTGCCTCTATCCATTTTCACCACCGTCCACAGGTCGTAGTACATAATCAGCGACTGACCTAGGGAGGTCCTTACGGGCTCACCATAGCCTGTGCTACATGGACACTTCGTCCTGAGTAGCTAAATCTAAAACCACCTAGGGGCCGGTGGCTGAACGGACAGCACGCTGCACGCTTGATCCTATGTTCCCGGGTTCGATTCCGGGCGCCGGCGAGAAACAATGGGCAGAATTTCTTTCACCCTGATGCCCCTGTTATCTAGCAGTAAATAGGTACCTGGGAGTTAGTCAGCTGTCACGGGCTGCTCCTGATGTGTGTGTGTATTGTGGGGAAAAAATAGTAGTAGTAACAGTTGATTGACAGTTGAGAGGCGGGCTGAAAGAGCAGAGCTCACTCCCCGCAAGCACAACTAGGTGAATACTTACTCAGGGCTATTTACTCAAGAGTTCCTTGAAGTTTAGATTTTTTGTACAGGTACAAACATGGATTGAGAGTTCCACGGTATATGGAAAAAAATTATTAAGGGTTCCGCCATGGTAAAAAGATTGGGAATCACTAACTCATGACAATCGTAGGATGTCGGGCACGCTGGTGAGAGTGCCCGACATCCCAGCACAAATGTGCTGGTTTGTTTATATTGATAGAATGTTGAGAGGAAGAGTAAGAACGGTTGTTGTCGTGAGCAATTCAGTTTTTGTCTTTTATCATGCACCCCATACCCATCCCATGGGCGGTGGTGGAAAGGGTTACAGAGGCACATACATAATCGGTTCAGGAACTGAGCCACGGGAGACATCTCCCGTCACGCAGGGTGCAGTCGCACCTCCATAGATCTGTAGTATCAGCTAATAATACTGGTAATGGCTCCAAAGGGGCTATTCATGCCCGTGCCACCTTTTAGGTGGCTTAATCTTCATCAATCAATCAATGAACCACGCGCAGTAGGCCACGAGCTGACAGATCTTGCACAGAGGTCAGAGAGAATCTTGTCCGTGAGATATGGTTGATAGTCGAGTTTCTTGTTAGTGTGCGCTCGTGGCTGCCAATGGCGTGGTTATTGTCTAGTGACTTGACTCCCTGGTAACCTCCTCACCTGACCTTGTCCCCAGACCCATCCTGAATGGCTTCCCTCTCTAACTGGCCTTAATTATGCCTCTTTATAAACGTTTGCATGTTTGGTGAAGCCGAGAGCCGACCCCGATATTAATTCTTATGTGCTTAACTGCAATATGTACATTTAACATCTGTTCTATAATTGTGAGAACGGACGTCATAGTTTGTTCCGGTGGACCCTTGGCACATGTCAGCTTAACATATCCTAGTGCCTAAACGAAAATAACGTGAGGATAGTGTATTGGCGCCAGTAACTTTTATGGGTGACAAGTGATAGCTTGGCCAGCTAACCTTAGCCGGGCCGGATGCCAACCTCATCACACCATCCATGATGCTACTGACGTCCCACCATCGACACACACACACACCTCTATATATATTGCCCTATCCACCTAGCTAGGTGGATAGGGCAATATATCCATCTACGAGGCTATGGTGAGCCCGTAGTGGACTTGTCACGAAGTCCACTACGGGCTCCCCATAGCCCGTGTTACTTAGAACGTTTTGTTCTTAGTAGCTGAATCTTAAACAACAACCACCAACTAGCTGCAAAACTAGTGCGTTAAAACAGATGCGAACAAGAAATGGGTGAAAAGGAAGAAACCCCCACCTCCATTTAAAACTTTGACCCAAATATCACAGTAACAAAGTTATCGCTAATAACCGAATTCAATTACGGGCTCATTATAACCCGTGCTACATGGACATACCGTTTAGCTGAATCTAAAACCACCACAACCACCTTGCTGCATCTTACATGTCTGGTTCTTGTGGACGTTGGCCCAGGGTACCTGAATGTATTTAGTGTCCCGGGTGTATATTTAACCCTGGGAGGTTTCACGGTCGGGGGTATTTGGGTGTGTAGCCACGGCTCCTGTGTTGAACGGCAGTTAGGCCTAATGTGTCGGCGGGATGCGAGAGCCCTTAACAAGCAATATTAGCCATTATACGGTGTGTGTGTCTCAGAGGCACTACGGGCTCACCATAGCCTGTGTTACCTGGAACTTTTTGTTTCAGGTAGCGAATCTTTAACAACAACGACAACCTCCTGCAAGTAGAATTGTTTCAATATCTTTGTTCCTGAACCGTTGCAAATGTTAACTATCTTGTTGCTGAGGAGTTTTAAGACTGCCATTTCTGGTACTTATGGTACTGGTCAATATGGTACTTCAAGAGTTAACTAAACTTGAGAGACTATTTTGGTTAGCGGTACTTCAGAATGAGTAATTACCCAGTAATTCAACTCATCCTCCTAAAGTGATAGTATAGTACTCTCACAGTTATTTGGTCGAACTTATCAATATTTACTGTTGGACGCAAAAACAAAAAGCACAAAAAGTGTTTTTTTACTATTCATTATATGTAAAGGCCGAAAAAAATCCTAAAATCCTAACTTGAACATTCAAATTCGAAACGGTAAAAGTAATATAGTACAGCTCTATATGTACTATATTAGGCCTAAGATGCTTATATTAATCCAGGATTGCTTGAACAGGTTTGGTTAGAGTCTTGAGTTACATATCAGTTTCTTAGCATGACATTTGGGCTAATTAATAATACAAAACATGAACTTTTTGGAACCAAACAGTACACGTTGGTTCTCTTGACCAATTAGTTGCTGTAAGTACAGTACAGTACTGTCATTTCAGGAGGATGGGCGACAACAGTTGTGTACTAAGAGATGTGGGGCTTTACTTTGGAGTTTTTAATAATAATTGACTAGTTTAATGTAAATCACAATATTCATTTTTTATCACAATGTTTATGTAAATTATATAGTTCCCAACCTCGCTCCTCCTTAGAATTAATGGGTTAAATTTTCTGGTATTATCTTGGAATTAAAATGTTATAGTTTTAAATGAAATGTCGAATGGCTTTAAAATTCCCTATTAGGCTGTGGGATTTTGAGAAATTTTCTTATTTACATGTATGTTTTGAATTTTAGTATTGGTGCATCATTGTGATTTTTGTTTACTCTTATTTACAGTGGAAGTCCAGCACAACTACAAGATGCCAACAGTTTGGACTCATCAAGCAGCAGCTCCATTCCCTGTGAGTACCTACTTAACTCTTAAGAGGCTAGAGCAACAATCTCTGATGGCACAGTGGTAAACAGTCGTCCCACGCCTTGCAAGCCATTTGGTCTGGGTGCGAGTCCAGGCCAGGGGAGGATTTGCTACATGCCCAATCCTTAACTGTTCATCTCTGTAAATAGATTCATGTGTCATGATCCAGTGGAAACTAGTAAGATTTACCATGCTATGGGGAGGGAAAAGGTTCTAATCCTGATAACAGTTGTCAAAAGTAATCTTTTTCTATGCCCACCTGTGTAAATAAAAAAAAACTAGTGTACTCTTGGCACCGATCACGAGGTAACCTGTTCTGTTTTGCAAGTGTCAGTTTGAAGTGGTTTGAAGCGCAGGAGCCAATGCAACCCAACCAATTGTTTTAATGCAATCTAATCTGGCAGGGGTTACAAAGTTGTATATACATCTATATATATATGTGTCGTTAAATTTGTTGGACATAGTATGGCTGGTATTGACAACATGATTCTGATGCTTGTGGTCCTTTGTCACAAACACTAAACCTCCGTCAAGTGTGTACTGTACTCTCCTAGTACGATATTCCTAGAGCATCTTAGTTCCACCATATTGGTGCTTACCTTAAATATCTTTAATAATACTGTACAGTAGTTTCATAGATAACTCACACTAGCGTGATATACAGTACAGTACAGTACTAGTATATTAATGAGAAAATCAACTGGAGCTCTTAGGTGACTCGAACCTGCAGCCAATGGACTGCCAGCCACAACCTTTACCACTGTACCACCTTGACCTGTAATAAGTTATACAGCCTGGGATTCTTCTGAATCTATAGGAAGTCTAAAAGCTTCTCAGGAATCCATTCCAAGTTTTATGTATTGTCGATTCATTTCTCGACTGTGGAGGGGCGCTATGATATATTTTGACTTTAACTATTTTTACAAGTCACAGCAATTTTTATTATAATTGTTTAATATAATTTTTTTTATGCCTGTCTTAGAAATGTTTGCATTACAGTCTCCCTGGGCTTGCGTTCACCGGGAAGGTATCTCCATTACGAGGGCGGACCATGAAGGAGTATGAGGAGCAACTAGGCAGCCTCAAGAAGGAGAATTTCTCACTTAAACTGCGCATCTACTTCCTTGAGGAGCGCATGGATCAGAAGTATGACAAGGAGGATAAGGACGAACTGTATAAAACTAATATTGAACTCAAGGTCAGTGCATGGGGGAAAATAAACCTTTTCTAAACCATGTATACTGATCTTACAAACATAAAAGCATTTATTCCATAAAGGAATTGTATAATAAAACACCACCTGCCTAACAGTAACTATGAGGAAGTAAGGTCTAGCACTTTATGCCCTCTATTTTTGTTGTACTGTACATCATAGGCAGCAGAGTTCCCAGCATTATATCGTAGTGTGAGATGCAGGGGACATGAGGCTTATTGTACCACACCATTGTTAATATATAAATAAATGTGAATCATTTATATTCTCCAATATTTTGTGGTTATTTATGCAACTAAAGTATGACTGTTTACCTGACATTAGCTCTGTATGGACAGGTTGAGACAGAGGCGCTGAAGCAAGAGTTGTACGACAAGCAAGAGTTGGTGCGGCAGGCGTCAACGGTGCTGTCAGGGTTGGAGCAGCAATTCAAGGAGCAGGTGGCACAAATTCAAGAAAATCATGAGCAGGAGAAGGAGAAGCTGCAGAGTCAGGTCCAGCAGCTGCAGTCATATATCCAGGAGCTGCAGAAGGTAAGCATGCACACCTGCCTCTTTATCAAGCTCTCTTTCACAAACCATTTTCCATAATTCTAGTACAGTACATACAGTAACAGAGAAGCAGATGTACAAAATATTGACTTGATCACCTATGTAATAGTCCATTTGTAAAATGTAACAGGATATTATTCTTAAAAATATAAAGAAAGAAGTGAGGAGCTAAAAAAAAGTACAGTAACTTAAATTAGTGACGAGTACAAGAGCAAAGAGTCTGATCTAAATGTACTCTCCTAGTTGTACGCTCTTAGTTGTTTGTGCTTGCAGGGGTTAAGCTTAGGCTCTTTGGTCCCACCTCTTAACTGTTAATCAACTGGGGGTAGCTCAACACAAGTGTTAAGTCATAGATAAGGAAAGGGACTAGGCTTTTATCATTACATGCTTCTTCCAGACCCAGATGAGGAAAAATGGTGTTCCAGTTTAAAATTCAGAAATGGAAAAATTACTTATTGGAGTCAAAATGTGAGAAATGTTGATATAATCATAAATAGACCAACGGTTTAAGGAAGTGAACAATACTTGCAAATCAAGTTAATTATTAAAATAATTATACAAAAAATCTTTTGGTATTAATTTTAGTATAAAGATGGCTAATTTTAAAATGTTTCACACTCAGGAAGTTGACGAATATGCCAACCGATGTCACGAAGAAAAGGGCCAGCTTGGCGAGCTAACTCAACTGTGTGGTCTGGCATTCAGCAATGGAACAGTGGATGAGGACGAGGCAGAAGCTCAGGCACCTTCTCTCTCTAAGGACAATTTGAGTCTACCACTGAATCTTGCAGGGTTCACGAGCAGTTACAGCACTCCATCACCTGTGCAAGGTACTCTATATTGTTGCTCTTATTTGTTATTCTCCATTTGACACCTAAAAATACAAATTTAAATGACTTTTTGTGACTGTCTTTCTATCTATGGTGATGTGTTCTTGTGTGACAAAACTGGGCAGGTAAGTCCAGGATAAATATATAGGCTCCTGAGTATTCAAGGCTAAGGATACAAGAAAAGTCAGACAAATGTGCACAGTGAAGGAATTGTATGATATAACAAGTGAACCATTCAACAGTTTAACAAAAATGTGGGCATTGTTAAGAAATAACACATGTATTGTATATATTAAATCTGTATAAATTAGAGATCTCAATATCTTCCGTTCTTTCCTCAGGAATATTCAGCATGCCAACCACGATGTCGGAACCAGCTGTCCCCAAGAAGCCACAGCCTGAGATTATATCAGCCAATGACAGTTTCAATAAGGCTAAGAGTGAAGTCACAGAATCAGCCGAGCAGAAGGTGGTGGCTCTGGAAGCCCAGGTGGCTGAGCTAAAAAATCGAGTGACTGAACTTGAGGAAGAACTGGCTGCAAAAGAAGAAACTACATCTGTATTAGAGGGAGATCTTGCCAATTTAAGGAAAGAGGTAATAGTAATTGTGTGTTTCAAATATAGTAAAATACTATACAGTACAGTATACTGTGTTGTACTCGTAAATTTTTAATACAAACTACCATTTGGAAATTAAAAGTGCATTTAAATTCTTGAATGAGTTGGGGATAAACTCATTATGGAAAACAAAGTGGCAGGTTTTGTGTTCCAGTGCCTCAGTATTGCTGTGCAGTGAGGGAATGATTGCTTTGTCCTGGGCACGTAACTGACCTCTGAAGAGATTTACAGTTTGTAATATGTCGTGTGTGTATGTAATCCAACTATTTCAGTCTATCTAATCTATCCAATCCATCAATGATGCGATCAGTCTCTGGTCTCCATGATGCATCTTTATGTAGTGCAAATGTTACACAGCACAAGGTTTTTCCCCCCTATATGTGCTTGCCAATAGGAAGGATTATCTTTTAGGATGCTGCCTCTTCAGTTTAGAGTATCTTGTTTCTCAGTATCTCTCAATTCGTTCTCTCAGTTACATGTGATTATCATATCTTCCTTCATAGTTGTGGATTGCAGTGGCCTCAACTACCTCTGTCTTCTGTTCATGGGATGTTTTCACTACTTGTACAGCAAAATAGACCTTCCTTATATCCCTTTGGCTCATTTGCATAACCCCTTTCCTCCTTTGTTCTCAAATCGTACTTCTCATCAGGAAGAACCTGTCCTTATGTTGTATGTCAAGATCATGCCTTCTTTCTTGATCTTTCCTCCAATTCTTGTAAGTTCGAATCAGCATTTTGAACCTGTGCTTGTTTTTCAGTTATTTATCTACCTTGTAGCAAATCTCTGAATCTTCTCAATTTTCTTTGTTTTGCTATGGGTGGCTTCTGTCCTGGTATTGCCTACTCCTTCATGCTGTGTTAAGGCAGTCATAATTTGACATTTACCATATTTAAGCTAACACACATCCTCTGTTTTCAGTTGGAAGACAAAGTAGAAAAGATAGCAGATCTGGAGGCGGAAGTGACAGAAAAGGACTTGAAAATCGATGATGTGATGCAGGAGCTGGAAACGCGGCACATAGAGATCCAAGCCAAGGATGACCAGATACAAAGCCTCCATCATGATTTAGATAGAGTAAGTGTTGTTGTGTGGCTCCCACTTGTGCTATGCCACTGTGTTTATTACAATGTGGTTAGCTGATAGATGTGTAGCATTGTGGTATTGTATATGACTTACTATGTTTGGTATATTATTCCTTCACCTTGAGTTAAAATATCCCTTACAAATATAGAAGAAGAAATAACTAAGAAGTAAGAGAATACTGTAGTATAATACTGTACAAGAAATCAGAAATGCTGTATTTCTTTGAAGACTGTAAAGTAAAATCAATGTACCAGTACGTTTCAAGAATTTGCTCTATAAACTAAATGGCTGTTAAATGAATTGTGGGGTTCAGTCCCTGAGCCCATTATGTGCCTCTGTAACCCTTTCCACTACCGCCCACAAGATGGGTATGGGGTGCATAATAAATGAACTAAACTAACTAAAAACTCTAGTTCACCATGCTCAGCTAGTTAACTATATATGGTATATCCTTAAAAATGTTGATGACTATGTAACGGGTCTAAATTTCAGATGTCGGTAAAAGCATTTCATATTACGGAGTGAGCCAGGGAAATTTTAATTGTTAGGTAAAGTAATTTCCTGCAGATCATAATTGTATAATTTCTTAAGTTGTGCTTTTTAATTGTTCATTGCAGGTGGCAGAAATGTTATTGCAAAAATGGTAATGAAACCCTATCCCCTAAATGATTAATTTGAACAGCTTATTTGTCATGTTTAGCTATATACAAGACTGCATTGCCACCTGTGGCCTGCTGTCTCATTCCACCTCAGTGTTGTCCGATCACTCACTATTGTTGCCCCAGTTTCTTGTATTTTTGTCTTGTGCCAGCCTGCCTGGCTCCATTCATTCATTCCCGTGCCTACTCTGCCCACCCGAACACAACAACCCATTTAAACTCCCATGAAGATATGTGCACATGGAAGACTTTACATGCAACCTTTTCTTCAAGAAAAGCACATTCTCAGCAGAAACAAGCAGCCACAGATATTGTTAGAGATACTGCTGTTGGCTGCATTTGTAACCATTGTAATAGTATTAAAATATTTTTCCTCAGGTTGAGCCAGAAATAGAGGTCAAGGTTCAGGAAATTGTGGAGCGTGATCGAATCATTGAAGAAAAAATAGAGCAAATTGAACAGCAGAACAAAATTCTAGTGGAAATCCAAATTACATTAGATGAAAAACAGAAGCAAATTGCTGATATGGAACACAAGATTTCAGAATCAAGTGAAAAGATAAAGAAGCTCACAGAGAAACTCGATAAATCCTGTAAAGTTATTCAGGTAAGTACATTGCCATATATAAATGCAGTTTGTAATTTTATTAACACTTCTGATCCCAGTGACAAGGCTGAAAAAAAATTCCTCCGTGTGGGATACTACGAGCAAAAGTATTCCATTTCCTTAACATATGCAGACAAGCACCATTTATATGTGGAGAATAAGTCACAATAATATGGCTGAAAATTAATATTCAACTATCATATATAAAAACTAAGGAATTAATAAGGGTCCAGGATTGACCAAAATGTCGTCACTTAACTTACTTTTCATGCATGTAAGTCGGATATTAATCATTGATGTGTCAATTACTCATCATAATTGTCATGTTTTCTACTTTATTGGCTGGAGATGTATGTCCAAAAAAAGAAGAGGAGCTGTATAGTGAAAGTAAGCTACTATATTAAAAAGTTTGTTCATGCATGTTTTACCATGTATACTATGTCACAAATAAACAAGCTCAAACTCATAAAGTGGATGGGTGCATCTAAGACCAGGTGTTCAGTGTTGCTCGTGAAGTGGCATATACAGTACAGTACAACCTCGATTCAAAGAACTATATGGGACGAACCTCAATTTGTTTCAGTGTGGGATTCGTTGCAGCTGGAGATGCCTCCAGGATGCATTTCCCATGCCCTATGTGCTAATTTCACTATTTTCATTTCATCCTATAATATAATAAACTACCAAATGAACATGTCTGCAAACAAATTCAGCCACATTTAACTTATTTCTCATAGCCCCAGCCTCAAAACTCATTTTCAGAAGGTAGTACAGCCATACCTGAGTGAATATATACCTTGCCAACTCAAAATGAAAACAAACCACAAAGTTTGGTTTTAAATATCTTCAGTAGCTTTCGCAAGGCTCCAACTGTTTCTCGTAATATTGAGTACAACTACAAAAATGCAGACGAGGAGTCACAATAACATGGCTGAAATATGTTGACCAAATCACACTAGAAAGTGAAGGGGACGATGAAGTTTCAGTCCGTCCTGAACCGTTCTCAAGTCACTTGAGATGATCAAGATGATTGAGTTGAGCATCTCAGTTGACTTGAGAATGGTCTAGGATGGACCGAAACGTCATCGTCCCTTCACTTTCTAGTGTGTGGTTTGGTCAACTACAAAAATCATCAAAAATGTGATTGGAGTCATATTACACTGTGTGTGTGTTACCATTCATACCCTAATATTTTCCAGGCTCTATGAGCTGATTTCACTGAGCAAAATGTTAATCTTCAGTGTATCATATGAAGGACAGTTACCAAACAAAAAAAAAAACCTGTCTGTAAAGAGATTTAACTACATCTAACATATTTCCCACTCCCTAGCCTTGAAACCTCATTTCAACAATTTTCAACCAATATTACCAACAGTGGTAACAATATTTGAAGTAAAAGCTTAAGGGTTTTGCTGACAAATAAATTATATTTTGTTATGAAACACGGTGCATTGATTAATGTAGAATTGGAAAAAAAAAGCTTTGATTTTGATGTGAAATTTAAAATGATGCAAATTATATCAGATAAAATATTTTGAAATCACCCCGAATTAGGTGGTTCATGTTTTTATAGTCTTGCTTCTTTAGATGCAGGTTGGCCCAACCTTCTCCTTCTTGCAAGATCTCAGTACCTATCGTAACTAGCTAAGAACATACATTACACAATGACCTTCCCGTTTTAAAAATCATATTTTGTCTTATTGTCAGTTTTTTCCAGATGTTCTACCTATTTGTTTTAATGATTTTCTAGTGATATTACTACCACGCTTGTCAATAATACAGATCTATAATTTAGAGGGGGTCTTCTTTGTTCCCATTTTATAGGTTGAAACTTTTTTTTTTTATTCCTTCTGACCAACTTCTATATTCTTTGTCT
Source organism: Procambarus virginalis (assembly GCA_020271785.1). Lineage (NCBI taxonomy): Eukaryota > Metazoa > Arthropoda > Malacostraca > Decapoda > Cambaridae > Procambarus > Procambarus virginalis. The sequence goes on from WNGS01111181.1 coordinate 38,961,813, forward strand.
AGTTTCCTTGAGCAGTTTTTCTACCATGTCTCTTAAGACACTTCTAGGTACTTTGTTGTGTTCTAGAGTGTATTGTTTGGTTCTCTGAATACATCATTTCACACAAGCAAACTTTGGAACAGTTCACTTAGTTTTCACACATTTCCTTTTTAGTCTATTAAGTGTTATTTTTAGTTTCAAATTTTTCTTTCACTTGTAATTTGCTTTTCATGAACACCTATAAAATAGGCCGAGTTCTGTTTTACATTTGTCTACTCAATCCCTTGTCTCAAAATTTCTTTGTGTGTATGCTCGTTACTGTGTCTGTTTGTAGTTTTTTTTTTTTTTTTTTTTTTGTTTTTTTTTTTTTTTTTTTTTTGTAAAAATTTGTTTTTTTTTTTTTTTTTTGTTTTTTTTTTTTTTTTTTTTTTTTTTTTGTTTTTTTTTTTTTTTTTTTTTTGTTTTTTTTTTTGCCTCTTCCTATATTGATTCCATTTTTTCCTATTGCTCTCTGGCACTTACAATTTCTATTGACCAGCCCTGTTTTTCAGATTTGTATATCTGCTCATTTTTTTTTTTTGTTCAAAAACATATAAATTTTTGGGTGCCTTCATATATTTAAAAACTTGGTATGTATCTCATTTATTTCCCCTGCTAAACAACAAATTGTTCATCAAATTGATTAAAGAGCTAAGATTTCTTTTATCTCTCGCTTTTTCATATTCTCTTTATTATAATGTTTTATGTATTTTTATTTCCAAGTACTGTACATGGATGGTTGTTCTTACCTAGTGGAAGGCAGGTACTGAGGTCAAGAGCTCTTTCTTATTTCTGGTAAATATTTCTGTGCTTTTTAGATGAAGCATTCCGGAAGCCTTTTGTAGCATGCTTTTGCACTTTTCCAGTATATTATGTGCTTCTTGAGATTTGGCACTTACAACTGTTGCATATTCCATAATTTGAAAGTTGTGTGTGGTCTTTTTCTCTGATTCCATATTCCATAACATGGCATTTATTCATATTGAATTCATGTCACATGTCGCTCCAGACTTTTTTATCTAGATCAATTGAAGGACATGACAATCATTTGCATCTCCTATCTTCCTATATCTTAGCATCATCTGCAAACATGTTCATATAATTCTGTATTCTCTGGTAGATCGTTTGTGTAGACAATGAACATTACTGGTGCAAGAACTGAACCCTATGGTCTTCGTTAGTAACACTCCTCCAGTCAGTTACATTGCCTCTGATTACTGCTCTCATCTGTCTGTAAGAAAAATTTTCATCCATGTCAGAATCAGTACATTAGTAGCGTGTCTGTACTCTCCTAGTGTGCTTGCAGATGTTGAGCTTCAGCTCTTTGGTCTCGCCTCTCAACTGTCAATTGACTGGTGTACAGATTCCTGATGTGTGTGTCTGTCATAAATAAATTTGTGTCCTTGGCTTAATGGTGTTTATTGAAATATGATGGAATACCAGTCATATCTAGTGACTGATGACGACAGGAAATATGCAACTTCAGAAGGATCTTTTTGTCTTCAGTTTCTCCACTTGCATTTTAGAGATTAACACACTTTTTGTTTAAAGATGAACACCTTTCTTCTTTAAAGCTGAACCCCCTCTTGTTTAAAGATGAAAAGTTTTTATATTTTAAAAGCGCTAATGCCTGATCTGGGGGGTCTTGGCAGATTTGGTGTAATTTGTTTAAATAAAGCTTGCATTGCCTCTTAATTTTTATTAGTATTATTTTTAGTAATAGAAAAACATTTTCTTAGACATTTGCAGAAGTTGTTCAGGCTCGAGATAAAGAAATTGCTGCTCTGACAAAAGAATTAAAACGCAAAGAAAAGAAAGTCCGAGACCTCGTGGCAGAACTGAAGGAGGCTCTTGACATGCTGAACAAGGCAAAATGGGAAGCGGAGACAAGTGGTGGTGAAGATGGTGTCAAGGAAATGGCAGAAGAGGAGAATGAGGTAAGCAGCCCCTTAAAATATGCTGAAAATATGCCTCGTGGAAGTGAAGGGTCCAGTCAGTACAGGAGTGAAGAGTGCTACAATAACCACCCAGCAAGGACCGCTGAATTGCATGAACAATTACGGGATGCTTCTTGTACCACAGTAGAGTTCTTGCCAAATGTTAACAACCCTTACAGCTTGGCTTCTCAATCGGCTCCTCATATACATGCATCTCCATCTTCAACAATCCCTCATATGCACCCCTTGCAGTCACCTGCTACTCTGCACCATAATCTTAGATATCAATTTTTTCATCCCACAAATAAGTTTTAATGAGCTTCCTTGTTGTGTTGCCTTATATATTGCTATAACACTTTTGAATAATTTTATTTAGATTGCTGCATGTGCAGAATTTTTTACCTTTTGTTTTATCTTAAAACTATTGTGCCTGTATAAAGGAAGTGTTTATTCTCCATTTTATTTTCACTTTTATTTGGTAATGTTTAAGAATTTGGTTATAATAAAGTTTATTATTCATATGCTAGTTCTTTATTTTTTAAAGCCTTGCTTGAATAATAAATCTGTATATTAAAAACTTACCTGAAGTGTTAAATGCAACTAATGTTGGATACAAAGTAATTCTGGATTAAACATCAGGTAAGCAAATCTGTAATGAACATTTTGCTGCTGACATATGTAAGGAACTATTATTATTTATGCAACACTAATAAATTTTGTGTTTCTTGCAGCGATTATGGGCAGAATTGGAGTCCCGCAAGAATGAGGTGCTGGCACTGCGGGCAGAACACAAACACTCCTTATCTGAGGCTGAGGAGCGTGTGCATCAACTTCAGAAACAATTGGATGAAAAACTAAAAGTCCTTGAAACTTGGCAAGACCAGCACAATAAAGAGACTGAGGAATGGGAGGTGCGTTTGCGTGATAAGGCCCAGCAACTAGCACGCCTTGAAGGAGAACTTCAGACACTTCACGGTGATATGTCTAACAGGGAGGGACAGTTGCGCACTAATCAAGGACTTGTTCAAGGATTAGAAGATGAACTGGCTGCAGCTAAAGACCAACTGAAGGATAAAAAGGCAGAATTGGAAATTCTTCAGGAAGAACTAAAAAAGAAAAATAATGACATGCAGGATTTGGTGAATCATGAGTTGTGGGAAAGGAATAGGGAGATTGAGCGTCTACAGGAAAAACTCAGTGCCTTATCATCAGATCGTCGCCATCAAATTGAATGCTTGAAGGATGAGTTAGAAACCAAGAATAATGAATTAAGGAGACTGAGAACTAGATTAAACTGTGAGACTTCTGAAACTAATGATGGCAACCAGACAGCATTATGCTCTAAAGTGAATAACACCCAGTCTGCAGTAAATCCCACAGCAAATGACCAACCCAAGAATGCTGCTCATTTGACAGTAGTTACGGGATCTGGCGGTGCTGATGTAGTTACTGTAAATCGTCCATTACATCTGACATTCACTGATGATAATTCTGCTTCTGTGCAAATGCTTTATCAGGAAATGTGTAAAGTTAGGGGTGAGGCACAAGCATTACGCATGGAAAGAAGTATATTAAATGATAAACTCTCAAGTTTACAAAAATCATATGACCAAGTTTGCCACGTAAGTGCACCAAGTGCTAACGAACTTCATGAACAAATGGACTCTGTTAAGAAGCAACTTGATGAAACCAAAGAAGAAAATCTGCTAAAGGACCAGAAGCATGGAGAGATTGTCAGTGATTTTCAGTCTCAAGTACAAGTTCTGCGAACTGAACTTCATAATGCAAAGAAAAAAATTAGCCGCCAGTTAACAGAAGTCAGTGTGCGTAAATACCAGGAAGCTCTGAAAAGACACAAACAAGAAATTGCCTCTCTGAGAAAAAGGCTGGCAGATTCACACAATGCATGTGATCTACTCAGAACTCGACTAGAAGAACTGGCAGACTTCTTAGAGCGTATTCTAGAAATGGAGGAGAGAGGCCTCATTAATTTAAGTCAGTTGTCTCCAAAGCAGCTAGCCTCGTTACAGAAAACTCTTGACGAGTCTCGTGCACTTTCTCGTTCACTATCACAATCAGTAATGATTGGTATGGACATCACTGAACATGGTGATGATGCACATCTGTCTAGTTCAGTAAGCTCCATATCTTCTTGGAGCCTACAAAGAGATGATAGTTTTTCTGAAACACTTGATTATTTGGGAGCTAGTAGTCTTGAAGCCATAGCTAACCTTCCTGATGAGACATTGTTACAGCCAGAGGATTCTCATGATCCAGCTGTTCAAGCACTTGCCACACAGCTCAACATTCAAATTGACCAGAAAACACGAGAGATTGATGCCATTGCTGAGAATGTGTCAGTATTAAGTGAAAAGCTAGCAGAGAGAATACAGCAAGTGGAGCAACAGGCAGGAGTTATTGGTGAACTACGAGAACAAGTGGATCGTCTTCAGGAGGAAGTGAAACGTAGGGACCTTCAGCTTCTAGCACCTCATGTTGACCAAGGTGAAAACAGCCAACATCCTCTACAGAGCTCTTGGCAGAGTAGTATAAACCCAATTGCAACATCATCTCAGAGCACTGTGCATGCTGTTTCTCCTCAGTCTACACTGGGAACTCATAATTCAAGCAGCCAAGAAAGTCTTCACAAGCCTCCCAGTATTTGTTCTGACTCATTGCCTCCACCTCCTCTTCACCTCCTTCAGGACAGCGAGTGTGAAATCAGACCCGATATTAAGGAGTTGGAGATTTGTCACGCATCGGATCGTAGCAGCCTGAGTGCAGTCAAAAGTGCATACTCAACTGATGCAGCTATAAAGGCTTATAGTGGGCACCTAGGTTACTTTCAGCAGTATGCAACAACTGGTGAACAAAGTATTGGTGATGGACTAAAGCCATGGAAGGAAAATGCAAATGGGCCTATGACCTGTGCGATACCTGAACAACCCTGGGCACCCATTTCACCATCTGAAAGTGAAGCTTGGAGCGAACCTGACAGAAATGTATCTTTAGCCAGAATTGGACTTGATGCTTGTACTCTTGGGGGTGCCCCAGATAGAGCATTATCACGATCTCGCCAGCAGAGAGCATCTGCAATTACTTCAGAATCTGATGGTGAGGCTGCACATGAAGACACTGCCACTTGTGTTGCTAATAACGTACTAACGCCAGGAAAAGCCTCCAAGAGGCGATCTGATGTTGCAGAACTTCGACGAGTATCCACAAAATTGCGGCTGTAGAAAACTGAATGACACTCTCCGTGCAGAATTGAACATATATCAGACATTGAGTCAAGAAATGGCTCAACAACAGCATGTTCAGCATCAGAGACCTAAGACTAGTGATAAGAGTGTTGAAACACACAAGGGAGAGACAGCAGATGCCTCGGTAGGTGCTGAAGAAGAACCTACAATACCCCACCACCACCATATTTGCTATTCCTGCACCATTGTTAGAAGAGATTCGTGCACTGCGCCTTAAACTAGAGGAAGCAATTGCTAACAATGACCACCTTCGAGACCAACTTGAAGCAGCATTAACAGCACATCCACAAGATGAAGCACGGTTCCATCATCTTACTGCTGCTTTGCAGGTTAGATTTTGTTGTTGCTATGTATTTAGGTTTGTACTTTAAAAATGGGCCAAATGCCCACTGGGCTTCGGAGCTAAAGCATGTTTCCAGAGAGGAACAAGTGCTCCTCACAAGTTGTCATTTACAAACATGCCGAACATTCACACACTGTTGCACCTACCTGTCTCTTACCACTTCTCACGTATGCTCACATTCATCATATCACCAACACCAAACCTACTCAAATACACACTTTACTGAACTATCTCAT
>WNGS01111181.1:38982542-39030475 GCA_020271785.1 Procambarus virginalis
GAGCATGCCAATACATGTCCTTGAGGTCCAGGGATATTGTACAATTGCTCGACTCTAAAAGAAGCCAGACCTGGGACAAAGTAGTCATCCGAAAGGAGTGACAAGGAATCCAACAGTTCAGACAGGACAAGTCCAGAATGAACTGCAGATCCGCGGACGATACTAGAAAAATACACAATCATGGGCAAACAGAGCCAGCTTCTGCCCCATTGTCCAACGAAAGAGCCGACGCGACCTCCGAGAAGCCGACTTCCATGCAGAGCAACCATCATGCTGACCAGATAAAGGCCCCAGAGGATACACCCATTCCAAAACTGGCACTAAAGGACCACCTCGACTTACCAAAACCCGAGCCCTGGCACGATCACCCTGGGAAAAGCAAGCACACCCCGCCTCCCCCCCCCACCTTCACAACCCCCCAGAGCACCAACAAATCAGAAACAGGGTGGCAACTGGCAGAAGCCGCCGACAATAACTCAGTAACACAGTCTTCAACAGGAGACAGAACGGAGACGACGAAAACTGTAAAACTCAGGGTCCAAACAGAATTTAAGGAGAGAGCAAGGACAGTCTACCAACACATGAGGAAAGAGGCAAAACAGCTTCAACAAGGCAGCCGAAACCAGAACCCTAGATGAACTCCGGCCCACCCAACGCCTTCGAATCTTATGAATGCCAATCCGAGGACAGCTTGAGAAGAGCGAAGAAGCGCAAGACCGAAGGCAAATGGCCCTGAGTTCGATGGTCATCCGCCACAAAGGCAGCTGAAAGGAGGGAGGGGGGGGGGGACCTGAGCATGTAACTGCTCCAGGACCACATCACAGAAAGCACAGAGGCCCTGGCCCTGCAACAACAAATAATTGAATAACAAGCGGGGAACATGTTCCACAAGACTCTGGGTCGTAGGTGTCACCGACCCAACAGGCAGCATGATGAAGGTACGATGGATGATAGTCACTAAGAGGGAAAGACAACGAACACCCCTCAGCATCGCACAAGGTGAGACGGCCAGGAAGACGTGTCCATGGTACCCCCGAACCCTACGGGGATTTCCAGGGCCATAGGGTACGTCAGCCTTACAGGAAGCCCAGGCACTGGGGCTAGTTAAGCCGGAAACCCTTGACTGCCCCAGGCAAACTGACAACCAGCGGTCGCTGTGAAAACATAGGTCAACAGATGAGGACCACCCACACAACCTAGGCTAGCCTAATGGGTGCCTGGGCAAACCACCTCCACCAAGAAAGCGAGAATGTACTAAAAAAACAAAAACAAAAAGGCCCCGAAGCAACACACTGATCAACTGGCCCTTGGAAAGAATCCTCGGTCGCAGTGAGCCCCAACCCAGCACAAACCCACTCCCTACCCGGAACAAGACGGGAAGCCCAAGACTCACGGTGGACCCTAAGGGCGAGAACAACATCAAGTGACGAAGTTCTCAAACAGGAGTGAGACCCAAAAGACCCAGGAAAGAGAACCTGACCCGCAGGGAAAGTACTTACCAGGCACCTAGGGAAGAGAATCCTAGGCACATGCAACCCAGTATACTTTAAGGAATGGCTGGCCATCACCACACAACACAGCAGGCAAAGTCACAAACGCAAAGCCAGACAATAAATTGAGGTCAGAGAAAACGTGTGGACAGTGGCACATCAGTCTACGAACTGAGGGGGGTGCGGTCGGCTCTCCTAAGCCGGCCCCCTTCCCCTTTTCGGGGTAGGGGGGTGGCACTAACGAGCAGGCACGCTAGTGGGATGACGATTGCTTGTTTCCTTACATTCTTTTGGGGAAGTAATTTGGTTCTGTTCGGACGTAGGTTGCAATTTAATCAGCTGAAGGTTTGTATTGGTTCGCCTACCTTTCCAGGTATCTTCCCCCGTCGATGGCAGACACGACAAACTCTAAATGTAGAGTGCTCATTTGTCCTGAAGCTGCACCTCTGAGGGGGCCAGGCTCTGGCTCATGGCCCTCAGTAGGCACTCGAACTCCAAGGACTGATGCCACCAAACTAATATGGCACATGCAGGCGATGAGTCACAATAACGTGGCTAAAGTATGTTGACCAGACCACACACTAGAAGGTGAAGGGACGACGACGTTTCGGTCCGTCCTGGACCATTCTCAAGTCGATTGTGGCACATGTCAGTTTGATAGCTTCAGGGAGCCAACGGGGCTCCCCTCAGAAAGGTTATTCAACTCACTAGTACTTTTGAATAAGATTGAACTTCTTATATAACTGAAAAATGAAGAAAGGAGGCAATACAAGTATAATTTGTCTGCACTTTGTATCGAACAAAACAACTTTACCATCTTGGAGAAAAAGTGTTCTGTTTGTAAGGTTGTTTATCAGTCTGGTGACAATCTTTTACCGGTAACTATGTGGCAGGGACGCCAATGGCTGTGGAGTGGGTAAAGGTCGGGGATGGGCGATGGCCAGGGGGGTAAATAATGGCCAGGGATGGGCGGTGACCTGGGGACTGGTTGTGACTGCAGATATTGTCTTCATTACTATGGTTAAGATGCGGGAACCTAGCAAAGGCTGGTCTTAAGAATTAGGTGCTGGTTTAGGCCGATTGATCACTGACATTGTACTTCAGGAGTTAGTGTACATGAGTACTCTTACTTCTCAATTAGAATGCACATGACGTACAATTTAAATTTGTTCTACAGTACATGTTAGTTACATTTAATATGACAACCGACACGTTTATTTGTTTTAAACACGATCGTCTTAATGTGGTTATAGCAAACATGATCTTTCGCTAGGAAAATGCACATAAGATCATGTTTTACCTTCCTTGAATTATAGTTCTTTTCATTGCCTCTGACAGTCATCCTTAAGAGAACAAGAAAAATTTAGATTTTTCTGAGTAATAATGTTTCAAGGCTAAAAGGATGTCAATCTGGTGGCAAAATGTTTAATGGTATTCGTTCTGCAGGCAAAGTTAGATGAAACAAAAACTATAAAAGGTAATTCTTCCAGAATTACTGAGTGGAGGTCTTGGGATCCGGAGGAAAATCTGTGCATGGACGGGTAATGAGTGACGTGTGAGACGCTTCAGTGCATGTAGGCTACGAGTTCATTAAGAACATAAGAACAAAGGTAACTGCAGAAGGCCTATTGGCCCATACGAGGCAGCTCCTATTTATAACCACCCAATCCCACTCATAAACATGTCCAACCTTCGCTTGAAACAATCGAGGGATCCCACCTCCACCATGTTATGCGGTAATTGGTTCCACAAATCAACAACCCTGTTACCAAACCAGTATTTACCCAAGTCTTTCCTAAATCTAAACTTATCCAATTTATACCCATTGTTTCGTGTTCTGTCTTGTGTTGATACTTTTAATACCCTATTAATATCCCCTTTGTTATGTCCATTCATCCACTTGTAAACTTCTATCATGTCACCCCTAACTCTTTGCCTTCCCAGTGAATGCAATTTAAGCTTTATTAATCTTAATTCATTTGAAAGATTTCTAATTTGGGGAATTAACTTTGTCATCCTAGGATGGACACGTTCAAGTGAATTTATATCCATTCTATAGTAGGGCGACCAAAAATTAACTGCATAATCTAAATGGGGCCTATCCAGAGCAAGATATAGCTGAAGAACCACACCAGGTGTCTTGTTACTAACGCTTCGATTAATGAATCCCAGTGTCCTATTTGCCTTATTACGAACATTAATGCATTGATCCTTTTGTTTTAAATTCTTACTAATCATAACTCCCAGATCCCTTTCGCAGTCCGACTTCGCAATCTCAACACCATCTAACTCGTATCTTGTAACTCTATCATCATTACCTAGCCTCAAAACTTTACATTTATTAGCATTAAACTGCATCTGCCAGTCTTTTGACCATTTTAAAACCCTATTTAGATCAACTTGAAGTGATAGCGAGTCTTCTTTCGTGTTAATTTCCCTACCGATTTTTGTATCATCTGCAAATTTGCAAATGTTGCTACTCAAACCTGAATCTAAATCATTTATATATTATAAACAACAGAGGTCCCAGGACAGAGCCTTGAGGCACTCCACTAACATTATCCACTCTGACTTAACCCCATTTATACTAACTCTGTTTCCTTTGGAATAGCCATGCCCTAATCCAACTTAATATAGCACCCCCAATACCATGAGCCTCTATTTTTTTAATCAGTCTTTCATGTGGCACTGTATCAAAAGCTTTGCTAAAGTCAAGGTACACAACATCACAATCCTTACCACTATCAACTGCCTCAACTATGCTGGAATAAAAAGATAGCAAATTTGTTAAACATGAACGGCCATTTTAAAACCATGTTGCGACTCATTTATTAATTTTATGTTTTTCAAGATGAAGACGAATTTTATTTGCAATTATCGATTCAAGTAACTTTCCCACAATAGACGTTAGGCTAATTGGCCGATAGTTTGACGCAAGTGATCTATCTCCTTAAAATTTGGTACCACATTAGCTACCTTCCATGACTCTGGCACTCTGCCTAACTCTGTTGATTTTTAAATATGGTAAACTGTGGCTCGGAAAGCTCCNTACTCAGTCCTACCGTCATTCATTCTTTTGTAATGTCACTTTTAACACTTAAATATATTTAAGTCGTGTATTGTTTATTTTATTTTGCCACGGGTTCTTCGTTTACGGACTCAATACTTTATACGACGTTGCAATACATTCTTGAGTTTTAGGTTACGTTTCAAGATACTTCTCGTGTTTATCATTTTGCACCCGGTGCTCGAGTATTAAATCCTGCTTTTCACAACAGTCTGGTTGTACTGGTAACTGTCTCATCATTGTCCCCTTGCACACACGACGTCATGCGAGCAGCTGCTCTTTTGTGTAAACATTTCGGCGGTTGGAGTCAACTGCCAGTGTCTCGGCACCCAGTTCTGAATGATGAGCTGTAACGGTACACAAAGCATCTTGAGGTTATCTTGAGATGATTTCGGGGCTTTTTTAGTGACCCCGCGGCCCGGTCCTCGACCAGGCCCCCACCCCCAGGAAGCAGCCCGTGACAGCTGACTAACACCCAGGTTCCTATTTTATTGCTAGGTAACAGGGGCATAGGGTGAAAAAAACTCTGCCCATCGCGGTCACCTAGGTTCTGATGGGGATCTGCCGCCTCTCAAAAGCTGAAATCGCTTGTTATAAACCCCTTGTATCCATCGTGTGGGAGGCGGCAGAAAGGTCAGTCCCATAATTGATTCAGAGAAACTAGACCCTAGTAAACTTAAGTAATTTACACGCATGGAGAAATAGCATATATAATTTCAATATGGCTCCCTGGTATGGAATGGGAGGCGGTGGGGAGATGAGAGTGTGGTGCGTGTACTGATGTTCCAACAATGGTGGGTCGCTCACTAGGCTCCTGCTTGGGGGGGTAACCTTGAAAACTTGCGAGGCGGCCGCAGGTGGACGTTGCACTTAACTTGTCCTGACTGTTGGGCGTTGCACATAATGTCATAATAGACGAGAGTTATTTGATGTCTGCAGGTGGCTCAGTTTCAAGAGTATTCATTCACCTTTAAGTGTGGCGAGACGAATCCATGCCCAAGGTTGCCCTCCAAGATATTGGGTGTGTGTTGTCTAGGACCGGCTGGCGCTACCAACTATCTACACTACAAAGTACACACTTGTCGTCCGCTCAGTACTCTGTTATATAACGCTTTCAAACTACAGTACTGGTTGTTTTAGCCTCCATTGCCTCTCCTAACTTGTTCCAACCATGTCCCACTTTGTACGTGGGAAGGGGGGGGGGGGGGTCGACGCACTTAATGATGGCTTTATTACTCAGTGATGGCTGCTGTCACGCCTTACATATACGTGTAACATTTATTATTAACGTAAATGGGTTCAGGTATTGTAGGTATTGCATTTGGGAGCGAGACAGGTGCGCACTGCAGCTGTGGAGGCCATAATGTGCAGCAGCAGCTGTGCTACGCCAGGGTCTGCTTGATGGTACAACAATTCTGCCGTTTATAAACCACTTATTCTGTTGACAGCATACAATACAGGAAGGCACATTTTTTTCTTTGTAAGTTTGTTGCTTAACTAAATGAACTGTGGGGTTCTATTCCTGAGCCTATTATGGAATTACCGGACAAATAGGCAGATGGATCTACAATTTCCTGACTAACAGAACCCAATGTGTAATGGTCAAAAAAATAAATTCGGACCATCAAAATAATCATCTGGACTTCATCCGGAGTTAGGAGCTCAGTCCTCAGGGTACTGTGCTTGCTCCAGTACAGTCCCCCAGGGTACTGTGCTTGCTCCAGTACAGTCCCCAGGGTACTGTGCTTGCTCCAGTACAGTCCCCAGGGTACTGTGCTTGCTCAGTACTTTTTCTCATCCTCATATCGGACATAGACAAGGACACAATCTATAGTACTGTATCATCCTTTGCAGATTACACTATGATTTTTATGAGGTAGACAACACATAAACCTCCAATCAGATGTAAATCAGGTCTTTCTATGGGCTACAGAAAATAATATGGTATTTAAAGAAGATAAGTTCCAGCTCATGCGCTAGGGAAAAAATGAAAATACAAAAACTGAAACCACGTATAAAACGCACTGAAATCATAACATAGAACGAGAAAGCAATGTAAAGGATCTGGGTGTACTCATATCGGACGACCTTACCTTTAAAGAACACAGTAAAGTAGCCGTCACAACTGCAAGAAAATGACAGGTTGGATAACAAGAACCTTTCAAGTAGAGATGCTATACCCATGATACTTTTCAAGACACTAGTGCTCTCAAAAGTGGAATACTGTTGCACAATGACAGTCCCTTTCAAAGTTGGAGAAATTGCTGACCTAGAGAGGGTGCAAAGATTCTTTACTGTTAGAATCCACTCAATAAAACATCTAAACTATTGGGACCTACTAAAATGCCTAAATCTGTATTCTCTTAAGCGCAGGCGGGAGAGATACATAATAATTTACACGTGGAAAATATTAGAGGGCTGGTCCCAAACCTGCACACAAACGACATCACATGAGACCAGGAGGCATGACAGGATGTGCAGAATACCGCCGTTGAAAAGTAGAGGTGCGATAGGTACTCTGAGAGACAACTCTATCAACATCACAGGCCCGAGTTCTTCAACACGCTTCCACTACAAATAAGGGGCATAACTGGCCGACCCTTCACAGCGTTGAAGAGTGATCTTGACAGACACCTCCAAAGGATTCCTGATCAACCAGGCTGTGATTCTTACAGTCAGGCTGCAAGCAGCCGCGTCCAATAGCCTAGTTGATCAGTCAGCAACTAGAGGCCTGGAGCCAGATTCACAAAGCAGTTACGCAAGCACTTACGAACCTGTACATCTTTTCTCAATCTTTGACTGCTTTGTTTGCAATTATTAAAGTTAATGAGCTCCGAAGCACCAGGAGGCTGTTTATAACAATAACAACAGTTGATTGGCAAGTTTTCAGGCTTGTAAACTGTTTAATAAATGTAACCAAAGCCGTCAAAGATTGGTGAAAGATGTACACGTTCGTAAATACTTGCGTAACGGCTTCGTGAATCTGGCCCCCGGTCAAAGACCGGGCGCGGGGGACGTTGAGTCCCAAATTCATGGTAAGGTAACTGCAAGGTAAGGTGCCTCTATCCATTTTCACCACCGTCCACAGGTCGTAGTACATAATCAGCGACTGACCCTAGGGAGGTCCTTACGGGCTCACCATAGCCTGTGCTACATGGACACTTCGTCCTGAGTAGCTAAATCTAAAACAACCTAGGGGGCCGGTGGCTGAACGGACAGCACGCTGCACGCTTGATCCTGTGTTCCCGGGTTCGATTCCGGGCGCCGGCGAGAAACAATGGGCAGAATTTCTTTCACCCTGCCCCTGTTATCTAGCAGTAAATAGGTACCTGGGAGTTAGTCAGCTGTCACGGGCTGCTCCTGATGTGTGTGTATTGGGGGAAAAAATAGTAGTAGTAACAGTTGATTGACAGTTGAGAGGCGGGCTGAAAGAGCAGAGCTCACTCCCCGCAAGCACAACTAGGTGAATACTTACTCAGGGCTATTTACTCAAGAGTTCCTTGAAGTTTAGATTTTTGTACAGGTACAAACATGGATTGAGAGTTCCACGGTATATGGAAAAAAATTATTTAAGGGTTCCGCCATGGTAAAAAGATTGGGAATCACTAACTCATGACAATCGTAGGATGTCGGGCACGCTGGTGAGAGTGCCCTACATCCCAGCACAAATGTGCTGGTTTGTTTATATTGATAGAATGTTGAGAGGAAGAGTAAGAACGGTTGTTGTCGTGAGCAATTCAGTTTTTTGTCTTTTATCATGCCACCCATACCCATCCCATGGGCGGTGGTGGAAAGGGTTACAGAGGCACATACATAATCGGTTCAGGAACTGAGCCACGGGAGACATCTCCCGTCACGCAGGGTGCAGTCGCACCTCCGTAGATCTGTAGTATCAGCTAATAATACTGGTAATGGCTCCAAAGGGGCCTATTCATGCCCGTGCCACCTTTTAGGTGGCTTAATCTTCATCAATCAATCAATGAACCACGCGCAGTAGGCCACGAGCTGACAGATCTTGCACAGAGGTCAGAGAGAATCTTGTCCGCGAGATATGGTTGATAGTCGAGTTTCTTGTTAGTGTGCGCTCGTGGCTGCCAAGTGCGTGGTTATTGTCTAGTGGACTGACTCCCTGGTAACCTCCTCACCTGACCTTGTCCCCAGACCATCCTGAAGGCTTCCCTCTCTAACTGGCCTTAATTATGCCTGTTTATATCGTTTGCATGTTTGGTGAAGCCGAGAGCCGACCCCGATATTAATTCTTATGTGCTTAACTGCAATATGTACATTTAACATCTGTTCTATAATTGTGAGAACGGACGTCATAGTTTGTTCCGGTGGCCCTTGGAACATGTCAGCTGATCATATCCTAGTGCCTAAAGAAAATAACGTGAGGATAGTGTAGTGGATTTGGGCCAGTAACTTTATGGGTGACAAGTGATAGCTGGCCAGCTAACCTTAGCCGGGCCGGATGCCAACCTCATCACACCATCCATGATGCTACTGACGTCCCACCATCGACACACACACACACACACACNTGTGTGTGTGTGTGTGTGTGTGTGCGCGCGCGCGTCCGTCCGTCCGTCCGTCCGTCCGTCCGTCCGTCCGTCCGTCCCTTCCTTCCTCCCTGCCTGCCTGCCTGCCTGCCTGCCTGCCTTGGGAGGGGAGGTCTGGGTGCACACGCGCGCGCGTGCCAGCTCGTTTGCTCCAAGTATGAAATTGTGGCTAGAGTTCACCCGGTTGATAAGGCCTCCGGGGTATCCAGCCCGTCCTCATAAACAAAGGCCAGAGTCCATTCCATACACCCGCCAAACCCCCAGGTGTTTATGAATGAAAAACTGTTTACACACGACTCACAACTGATGACGTCCGAACACTTCCGGAACAAGTGCTTCACTGACGACTTTTGTTCGAACCACAACGCTGTAAATGCTTCACCACGTACTACAAATACAAATATTCGCCAACAGAACCTAAACACCTAACCTAACCTGTACCTAAATATGCAAATATTAACAGAAATTAATTTATATTTGTGAAAATATCTTTTTTGGATGAATAGCATGTTAACATGATGAATGCGGCTTTGGGGTCGACTGCTGGATGGAATAGACTTGGGCTGAGGACGGGTTAGGGTATGCTATACTGATACAAGGTGGGGTATTGTTGTAGTTTATATTATGATAGGTGTGGGTGGTATATCATTGTTTGAAATACAAGATTTTAGAGCTCTGTGAATTTACATTCACTTTGAGTGTATTTACTAGTCATGCCGGCAGGATTCAGGCCGTTAGCTGGTGTGTGGTGCGTTTGCTTGTTTTATATTCCTTTCCGCAGAGACGAATGAATGAATAAAAATTAATTGTAAAGAATGTTTAATAGTTAAGGTTTAATCCAGATAAAAGCCGGGCGATCGGGCCAAGATAGGTTCAAAGGCGGTAACGCCGCCGTCGAAGAGAACGGGAAATGCCCGTTAGCAGTGTGGCATAGAAAATGGGGCGCGTTGAGCTGGACATTAAGAGCGGAATTTTAGCAATTTCTCCAGGGAAAAAAAAAGGATCTGATGGTTGTAACTTGAATTGCTGTGATGTTGTGTAGTTTGTGGAGGTGATAATGGTAGTTGAGGTTAGGGGAATATGGGGCTGCCGACATCCTCGACTAGTACACCGCATTTCTTAACGGGATTGACGACCAATTGATTGGGAGAGGAAGAGAGGGAGGGAGGGGAGGGTTGAAATATTTGTGAACAGGGGTAAAGGTTGGACTAGTGAGAGGGGAAGTGGGAGCTTGGTAAGGGGAGTAAGGCCACGTACCCTCCAGGGGGACAGGACACCAGCTGCCAACACAATCCCCGCTCCTCCCACCACCCCACCCACTCACCCCCACCCACTCCCACCCTCTCCCACTCCCCCACCCCACCCACTCTAGCTAGCGGAGGTAGTGGGAGTAGCGTGGGTGGTGGGTGTTGAAGGGAAGGCACTAATATTTGGACAGTATAACGGGTGACGACCTGCGATATGACTGTCTGGTCTCCATGCCCCCCCACACCTTCCTACCATGGGGGGGGGGTCCCGCGCTTCCACCCATGGTTGGAGGCGCTCCGCCATGGTCACTATCTCTCAGGTAAGTGACAGTGAAGACCGAGATAGGTAGGTGTTTCTGGTTGAGGGGTTACCCCCCCCCCCTTCACACCTCTAAGATGGTGGTGGTGGTGGCAGCTGTCTGGTGGTGGTGGTGTGCTGACAACCAGCCTGGAGCCTTGGCTCAGTGCCTAATGGCTCTCTTGGCTCTGCTGTACCCGTCTTGGCTCTGCTGTACCCGTCTTGGCTCTGCTGTACCCGTCTTGGCTCTGCTGTACCCGTCTTGGCTCTGCTGTACCCGTCTTGGCTCTGCTGTACCCGTCTTGGCTCTTCAGTACCCGTCTTTCATCTTCCCTATTCCTCTACACTTCTCAGATATTCCTGATTAATTTCCATAGGCCCTAAGTTCAGTTCGTCCAATTACAAATTACGTCGCTTTCCGCTCGTATGCGCTACGGCCAAAAATCGTCGTATTGGAATTATTACTGTTTTCCATAGCGCAGGAGCTGGAAATTTTTATAAGAACATAAGTAACTGCAGAAGGCCTGTTGGTCCATACGAGGCAGCTCCTATCTATAACCACCCAACCTGTTTATTAAACAGGTTATTTTCTGTGGCCCGCTGAAAGACCTGATTATCATCAGTTATCATGTTTATTGTGTCCTCTATATTGTCTATACTCAATCAAATCATCATCTCAAGATATACTCATGAAAATGCTAGTGTCATATGCAAAAGGATGATACAATGCTGAAGTTTGTGTCCTTGTTTGTCCGGTAAGAGGATGAGAAACAGTACTGGAGCCAGCACAGTACCCTGAGGCACTGAGAGCTTCACGGTGGATCATCTGGATTTTACTGTGTTAACTGTTAAACTCTGGGTTCTGTGTTCGTTAGGACGTTAAAGCTCCATCTTCCTACTTTGTCAAAAATTCCTTTTGTGAGCAATAACACCATGGTCTGGAGTAACGTACAACGTACAACAACGTACTGGAGTGAACGCTATGGAAGGAAATGCAAGATTGAACCAGTGAAGAGCAGAGGTGCCATAGGCACAGTGAGCACTGTATAAACATCAGAGATCCGCGGTTGTTCAACGTCCTCCCAGCGACTATAAGAAATATTGCCGATTACCGTGGACATCTTCAAGAGAAAACTGGAGTGTTTTCTAAGAGAAGTTCCGGATCAGCCGAGCTGTGGTGGGTATGTGGGCCGCTCCAAGCAACAGCCTGGTGGACCAAACTCTCAAGTCGAGCCTGGCCTCGGGCCGGGCTTGGGGAGTAGAACAACTCCCAGAACCCCATCAACCAGGTCATAGTTCTCGAAAGTTTTCGCGCAATCTGTGTGTATTACATTAACGTTGTGCTGGTCTTGCATGGTATCTAAGACCATGCCAGAGTGGAAGTCTCCTGGAACCTGTAGGCCTATTACCCATGCAGATGGGTATCTGGGCGTGATGAGATGTTAGTGCGCTAGTGTTGTGTTCCTTGTCACTAAGTCAGCAACACACACACACACACACACACACACACACACACACACACACACACACACACACACACACACACACACACACACACACACACACACACACACACACATACACACATACACACATACACACATACACACATACACACATACACACATACACACACACACACACACACACACACACATACACACACACATACACATACACATACACACACACACACACACCACACACACACACACACACACACATACACACACACACACACATACACACACACATACACATACACATACACACACACACACACACACACACACACACACACATACACACACACACACACACATACACATACACATACACATACACACACACACACACACATACACACGGGGTTCATAGTTTGTGAAGTGTTGTAGCAGCGGGGAGATTGTGTGGCGGTGGGTGAATTATACACTGTAATTATAGGGAGGTCACGTTCCTAATTTACACAATTAAATGCCAACTGTATGTGCCTTGGGCCGCCGTAAACACCGTCAGTCACCAGTTACAGCCCCACTACGGGCTCACCATAGCCCGTGCTACTTGGGAACTTTTGTTCTAAGTAGCAGAATCTTAAACAACAACAGCGTCAGTGAACTTGGTGTGAAACATCCGCCGTCTAGTCATTGCGCAGGAATATTCCTACAAAAACCAAAAAGTCATTATGAGATGGATCATTGCCTTAACAAAGGTGGAGATGGTCATTAGAGATGTAGACACGTGTCCTCCCGCACCCACCAGGATCACGGCCAAGTGTTCACGTCTCAACATTGACCATAACAAATACAGCCACGTGAAGTACACTACACCACGACGGCACTCCAGGACCCCCACGTGAGTGCTACACAAACATCTACCACTTACGGGCTATTCATGCCCGTGCCACGTTTTGGGTGGCATAATCTTCATCAATCAATCAACATGCCCACAATGTCCTCATACATCAATGGCAACATTTTGGAGAAATGCAATATGTTGATGTATCAGGCTGTTGTGATATGTTACCACCTGAGTGGAAAGCGGGAGATATCTTTGTAGTGCCCCAGAGAGTGCCATTGGGTGCCATGTAAAGCTTGGATACCTGGTTGATGAGGTTCTGGGAGTTCTTCTACTCCCCAAGCCCGGCCCGAGGCCAGGCTTGACTTGTGAGAGTTTGGTCCACTTGGCTGTTGGCTTGTGGGTACCAGCTTGGTGCCTTTCATGCGCATTTCACTAGAACTTGTGTTTGTGATACCATTAAGCTGGTGGTGGTGAGGGCGGGGAAGTATTGGGCGTGTGTGGTGTAGGCTACAGCGCCTCGAGTTGGTCCCTCCGTCTTCCTCCAACATGTTCTCATATAAATAAATATACATGTGTCCCTGTGGAGTTTTTAGCGAGGTGGAGACTTGCCGCCACACAGACACGTGTTTACAAAAAGTGTAGTGGTAGTCGCGCGCCACCTGACACTCTCCGCTATATCCAGACTCGGCCCACACCTACACGTAGCATTATTTTACACCAGCAAGTTGTAGTAAAACATGGGCGTGGTCTGCTGACGGTGGGTTGTGGGCGTGGTCTTGTTTCTTGTAGCCGTGGTCTGCTGAGGTTGAATAGTGGGCGTGGTCTGTTGAGGGTGGGTTGTGGGAGTGGGCTTACTGTTTGTGGGCATGGTCTGTTGAGGGCGGGTTGTGGGCGTGGGCTTACTGTTTGTAGGTTGTAGTAGTGGGCTGAGCCGCCAGGCCGCCATGTGAGAGATAACATGGAAGGGTGTTGAGTAAGGTGTTATCTGGTTGCTTCTATACACATTGCATAGATCAACACACCAGAACATAGTGGTGTGAGACCTTAACATACCACATAATTTACTTCTTTTTCCTTCTCATTGTGACACCTTTTCCATATTCTTAATACAAACCATTCTCCTGTTTATATAGTAGTATTTGTAACTATGTGTACAATAGTACAAACAGTGCCGTTCTAAGCAATTAGATAGCAGAACTTTGTACTATTGACTTTATAAGAGTTTGAAAAAAATGAAGCTAAAACACAAATATTTCTAGGCCTAGTATAGCACACATATGTACTATATTAGGCTTTAGATATGGTGTATTAGGCCTAGGAAGGTTAGGTTAGTTTAGTTTAATTTGTCTTTGCAACATAAGTAGAAAATAGTTTTCTGGTTTCAGTAGTGGTCATTTCTACTTTCTAATTGGGTTGTACGTCGGTATATATACTATGGTCGTCATGGTTACTGTAAGTACTACCACAACAGTAGGAGGGGCTGTGTGTGTGTGTGTGTGTGTGTGTGTGTGTGTGTGTGTGTGTGTGTGTGTGTCTGAGCCACGTGTGTAGTCACTGGAACAGTTTTGTCCTTAAGTGGCCTCCATGTTCCGACTCATAGGTTCCCCTAGTTTGACTTCTCACATCTTACAGCTCGTGTTGTCAATTCCTCTTTATGAATGTCTTATTTTTCTGTTTCTTGTTTAACATCTTCAGAATCAACTTGTGGCCTTGTTGTGGCACTTATGGCCATCTGACCAGCCCTCTCCGTGAGCAGTATTGCAACCTCAGATGGAATCCTCGTGGATTTCACTTTGTGATCTTGTAGCTTTACCTCATTTTTTTGTCAATTATCCACTTTGGACATGAAGAATGGATTCGGGGTGTTGAATGAATCGAGTGGTCTTCGGCTGATGTTAAAGATGTTAACCAATCACGTGCTAGGTTAACATCTTAACATCTACTGTTTTCGTCCTTGTCAACAAGCACGAAAACAGTAGTTTCGTCTTGAGGTGCTTTATCTAAACCAGCCAGAATGGCTGGCAAGTCAACCTGTGTGGAGGAAATGTAATAACTAACTGGACGTTTATTTTTCCGTCTGCACTTCCATACTCCGGGTATTGCCTTGCCTGCCATACCCGGTGTATTACCATCAACACTATACATACAACTTACTGTCCGTGGGTAAGAGAGGCATCATGCCTCCATACAGGCACCCTAGCTGTCCCGCATTATGCCAAAATTATTTTTCATCTTGAGAGAGAATTTCTTTTCTAAATTTGTACCTTCCATGGAGGAGTTGTACTACACTGCCGTCAGGTACATGGCGGCGACCTTGAGGTCATTAGCCAAACACCTCTTGTAACATTTCCTGGAAGGTTGTTCAACAAAACAAGTCAGGACAGTTTGAAAGAGAATATCACCATAATCGCTCCTCATGAAGGAATAGATACCCGGGTGTTAAGGCCCGCGGACCCCTGGTATACCAGCTGCCTCAATGTGGTGTCTGGTATACCAGCTGCCTCAGTGTGGCGTTTGGTGCCGCTCCTTTAAGAATATGTCTAACTGATGAGCGTTTTGTGGTGGTGGTCTGTGTGGATTAAGTCTCCCCTTTGAAGAAGCTAACATAGAAAATTGGGCGCTCATGCAGGTACTGAAGAAAATGGGAAATTTGTCACATCCGGCACCGCTAACTATGTTGGTAATTCTTCGTTCAGTATTTTGACCCTTAGTTTTACGTATTATGTATCATATAGATACTTAATATAGCCAAAGGGCGACTGGGGTAAGAAAGGGCGAACGCTGCTCGTGATTAGTGACTATAAAAACACGACTTCTCGCGTTGTAATGTAGTAATATATTATTATAAAGTTTAATGTTAAATTGACATCAGGTTGTCTAAGAGTGCCGGTGATGGTAGTAATGGTAGTACTTGCCTATGTGTGCTTATGTGGGTTTGAGCTCTTTGATCTCGCCTGCTCATCTGTAACTGGCGTACAGTTTCCGAGCCTATTGGGCTCTTATCTACATTCAAAGTGTTGCGTGGTAATAGATGGACTCTTGACTCCATCACTAAGTTGCTGAGTACAATCTGTTGACCTACCTCACTGATTGTTGTTTGATATTGTTCAGTCAGGCGCGTGAGTTTCCATTGTGGTATGGTAGTGATGGTGGTGGTGGTAGATAGAGCAGTGATGGTGGTAGATATAGCAGTGATGGTGGTAGATATAGCAGTGATGGTGGTAGATATAGCAGTGATGGTGGTAGATATAGCAGTGATGGAGGTAGATATAGCAGTGATGGAGGTAGATATAGCAGTGATGGTGGTAGATATAGTAGTGATGGTGGTAGATATATCAGTGATGGTGGTAGATATAGCAGTGATGGTGGTAGATATAGCAGTGATGGTGGTAGATATAGCAGTGATGGTGGTAGATATAGCAGTGATGGTGGTAGATATAGCAGTGATGGTGGTAGATATAGCAGTGATGGTGGTAGATATAGCAGTGATGGTGGTAGATATAGCAGTGATGGTGGTAGATATAGCAGTGATGGTGGTAGATATATCAGTGATGGTGGTAGATATAGCAGTGATGGTGGTAGATATAGCAGTGATGGTGGTAGATATAGCAGTGATGGTGGTAGATATAGCAGTGATGGTGATATAGCGATGGTGGTTATGGTAGATATAGCGGCGGTGGACACTAAGCGAGCGTGGTGTGATGATGCAGGCCTAAGAGGCAGTGCCAGCTGGCAGCTAATTATACACCCGTGGCACTGAGGTGAGGGGCGGCGGTCCTGGCGGCAC
The DNA here is from genome assembly GCA_020271785.1 of Procambarus virginalis. Lineage (NCBI taxonomy): Eukaryota > Metazoa > Arthropoda > Malacostraca > Decapoda > Cambaridae > Procambarus > Procambarus virginalis. The sequence goes on from WNGS01111181.1 coordinate 38,999,286, forward strand.
TCGACGCTGTCCTCTCCTGTCCTGGTGGCCAGGTCTGCCCTCACCCGCACCCTTGGTGGGATGGCACTTACCCATCCCATCAATCTACATTTGCTAACAATGTCCGCTCTCCCCTCCCGTGGGAGGTGTTGGAAAAAGGTTAGAGGCACATAATGGGTTCATGAACTGAACCCCAGAGTTCGTTTAGCTAAGCAAATGACAGTCTTGTGAAGCTACTTACACAATTGTTGGTTATATATACATGCACATAAAAAGGTACACGTAGCTACATGGTCAGCATGTGACGTCACTGTGAGTGGGATCTTGGACCCATGATCAGCCCGAACTATCACATAATACCTGGCAGTTATGACAATTACTCTGTAACAAATGCATCTTATTGGTACAGATTTGCACACTAATATTAACATTCTTCTATTCCTCAGTCTCAATAGGTTAGGTGGGTTGCTTGGGTATGTACGTTTCTGGGTAGGATAAACCGTTGCATTTTTTACGCAGTGGCAAATTGAACGGCCTGAATCATGTGCTGGATAAAGGTGTGGCTGAGACGTGCTAAAGACAGTATAATGTGGTAGGAGGTGGTGGTGGTGGCGGGCCGAGGCTCAAGAGTTAGGTCTGGTACGAGTCTTCCCGGGTAGGATAGGTAAACACACGCACCTTGTAATATACACTCACACATTGTGCCTTCATTCTGGCGGTGGTGGTGTTGAAGAGTTAAATAATGGAGCGTGTATGTTCATTGAGGCGGTGAGTGGCAGGCACAGTGCCAGCTGGGCACCTCAGGTGATGAGGGGCCACTCCCACTACCCACCACCACCAGGGTCGGTGGTGGTGCACCAGGGTGCTGTTTAGAGTCAGGACATTTAATATACACTTGTTGATTGCTGGGTGTGTGGCTTAACACAGCGGAGGAAGGGGGGGGGGGGGAGGAGGAGGAGGAGTGGGGAGGAGGAGAGAGGAGGAGAGGGAGAGGGAAGAGGAGGTGGGGAGGGAAGAGAAAGGAGGAGAAGGGGAAGGGAAGGTGGTGGTGGCAGTCATACAGACAGCTTGGCACCCGTGGCCCTCCTGTGTCAAGCAAGTCATGAATAGTGAGCCTGGCCACACTTCCCACCACCCACCTGTGTGTGCCTTCACCCTCCACCCAACCCCAGCCTCAGTCACCCACAACACCCCCCTCCCCCCCGCACCTCAGACAATTCCAGATATTACCTTTGTAACGATCACTGGGGTCACCACTGTAACGTTCATGGCCCTCAAGCACTACTGTTGTTGTACAACTATGGTAACACTGTAATGGTTGCTATAACTTGTATGTAACTCTTTTTACACTGTAATAATAGCATTGATATAACCCAAACAGCTGGAAGAGTCCACCCTCGCAACAGAAAATGCTCATCCACTTATGAAGAGGAAGGGGAGGGGAGAAATGACCAAGGCGTTAAAGATATCTTTGCAATTCTTACAGACCAGATGGAAGATAAGGTTATTCATAAAACAAATAATGCTTAGGCCAATTGACTCTGGCGCTCAGTCAACTAATACAGTGTTGGGGAACTTTGATTTTGTTATACCGAGTTGATGAATGGAATTCCTTCCCCAAATACTTCATGAATTACAAGAGCAATCTATTTTACTCAAAAAAATTTCAAGATCACAGATAAGGTCCAAATCAATTTAAGGTCTATGTCTCGGTTAATTGAGGGGAAAATATATAAAATACACAGGAAAATAATTTACAGTAACTTTATTTAATGCAAATGAACGAACCTAGTGACATACTATCGTTAGAGGCATGGAATATGGAATGCAAATTGACCAGGAAACTCAAACCCCCTGTATCTACTGGCGCTCAGCCGGTGTGTGGGGCCGGCTGTTGATCAACCCGCCACCCTCACTAGTCCAGTTCACACTAAAATCTTTTTGTCTGGTAAAATTAAGGAAGTTTGGGCTCCACCCCCTCACGGTCTCCTGCTCTAAAACTCTAAAAATCCAATCGGCTGAAACACGTGTCGCTAATTGAAGTTTATGGAGCAAATGGCATCATCGTGCACAAATACTTTTATGTAAAATAATTCCGTTTTTTTTTTGTCTACCATATTCGTCTACTCTTGATCCATATGGAAGAAAACGGGAAATTATGGGATGACTCTTCAATGCAAATTTCAGGGCTTAATGTCATTGAATTTAATACAAAATTGTGTGTATAGAAGGAAATATATGGAATATTTGTCTGTATTTTTAACATTTATTTNGTGTGGGGAGAGAGGGTGAGGGAGAGGAAGGTGAATCATGCCTCTCACTGGCCTCAGCTTGAGGACCATCTCACAGTCTTCCTGGAACACTAAGAGTCACAAGCCTCACTAGGATGTGTGTGTGTATACTCCTTTATATCTACTGAACCTTCAGTGGCGAGCACCAGCTCCTGGGCCCCCGTCTTTCGCTCGCCGCTCGCTCACAGCCGACCCTTCGCTGATCATATATTTTTGAATAGTGTATGACATTAGTATTAGTACCTACCTCCTCCTTGTTAATCCACTTAATCATTGAAAAAAATGCCTCCTTACATCCCTGTTGCTGATCATTACTCTAGTTTCCCCGCAATGTTCCTTGTCCTGCTCTGTTGAATATTAAATGTGTGTCCACTGTCAATGTATCTAACAATCTTATATGTTGTGATCATATCTCCCATTACTCAGTTTTTAATCTAGCGTGGCGAGATCTAATTTTCTGCCTTTCCCTCATTGGTTAGCTATTGTTATAGTATTAGTGTGTGCTTATTTTCGGTGTGGACTCTGTTACCAAGGTTAGACCAGTAACTACGGTGTTCAGTGTTCTGAAAGCTGTGTCCTGAGGGCTACTACAGTGTTTGTAAAGTATACCGCTGATGTTATCTTGTTTACATGTGACTGCGGTGGGTGACTTGGGCCCGGTCTACTCGCCAGATCCTTCTGACTCCAGCATGTGTCACGTGTTGTGCCACTTGCCTCCTCACCCGCAGTCGCAAATACTCTCACCTTAGCAGGTCGGCCGAGCGGACAGCACGCTGAACCTGTGATCCTGGGTTCGATCCCAGGCGCCGGCGAGAAACAATGGGCAGAGTTTCTTTCACCCTATGTCCCTGTTACCTAGCAGTAAAATAGGTACCTGGGTGTTAGTCAGCTGTCACGGGCTGCTTCCTGGGGGTGGAGGCCTGGTCGAGGACCGGGCCGCGAGCACACTAAAAAGCCCCAAAATCATCTCAAGATCTCAAGATAACCTTCCATTTCCAAGAGTCAAACTGGCTCTTTACCTTCTTCAGGTGCCTAGCAGCTAAGAGTAGGGTACCAAGAGCTTGAGTTTACTCATCAGCTCTCTGTAAAAAAAAATGTTGATTAAGCACGCGCCTGCAGACGTGCGGTAACTCACTAGACAATTGTTTTTGGAATGGGAGGTAGACGAAGAAGGAAACAAGTTGGGCAACAGTACTGTAAGACGCCACCCATACATCATAGAGTGCGTGAGTGACCAACTGTATCGTAGTAGTAGCAAGTGGTGAAGGCGCACACCTCTACATGTATGCATGACAACAGCCCTCGAGGCTCCACTACCACTCCCTCGAGGCTCTACCACCACTCCCTCGAGGCTCCACTACCACTCCCTCAAGCACAATCACCAGAGTTGTCCCTCATAATCTCAGCGATGGCAGCTTGGTCGAGATTTATTACCCAGTTCACCAGCTCCAGAGCGCTTCGAGGTCGTCCTCGGTCCAAGGACGTTGTGGACGATCTTGTAACGCCTTGGAGCTAGCCAACTTTCCAATACATGTACTTGCAATAAATTTTCCACTAAACTGCCACGATGGAGATAGGAGGGACGCCTCTCTGAAGTGTGGTTGGTGACAGGTGTCCCAGGTGGTCAACACAGCCTTAACGAGACCGATAGTGGCCGCCACTCACCCACGATAGTGATGACCTCAAGCACGTAGTAACATTATGGGGAGCGCGGCGGATTTCATCTCCTGTAATGTTTTTAATCAGGTTGTGTAGGCTGTGGAGGAGTGAGAGGTGAGGCAGGGTTTAGGGAAGTGACTTACTAGTGAGTGCAGGTTATGTTGGAGTGCAAGTGTGTGTGGGAACATGGTGAACACAATCATATTGATGGAAGTGATGGTGATAATGATGGTAGTAATAGCTGGAGGGAAGCAGCACATTGGGTCAGTCAACGGGACGGTCAACAACAGGAGCTGAACCCCAGCCACCTCTCACCACAACCCGTCCTCCTAATAGAACGTCGCATTTTGACGTATACTCTACCTAAGGCTAAAAATCGTCGTACTAGAAAATGGTAGCGGCTCGCGAAATGGAGACATTGTCCCGTTTTCTGTTTTGGGTCCTCTGGTAGGATAGGATAGGGGCACTTTAGTAAGTCAGTTTCTTGACTTTGGGAAACCTTAGGAGGACGGGCTGGAGTGACAGACAGCAAGGTAAAATATGGATCAACCGTGACAAATCAAGTGGTCGTACTCGCCCATACTGCAGTAGTTTTCTTCAAGGGGCCAACCGGGCTGTGGTGGATATGTGGGCCTGCGGGCCGCTCCAAGCAACAGCCTGGTGGACCAAACTCTCACAAGTTGAGCCTGGCCTCGGGCCGGGCTTGGGGAGTAGGAGAACTCCCAGAACCCCATCAAGCAGGTATCAGGCAGTACTCATCAGTCTTACAGGGGACACAGACAAGGACACTATAGTACCTTATCATCCCTGGCAACTCGCACTAGTTTTTGTACGAGTACACAGTGCAAGGGCGCATCAATCCTCCATGTTGTCCAACGTGGCACAGGAAACATGGTGGTCAGTGGAGGCAAGTGCCAGCTCCTGCGTATGGAAAAATGAATGTCAAACCCAGAACCACATACTAAATGCAGCCAAATCACAAAAGAAAGTGCAACGTTAGGTCCCTGGGAGCACTCATGTTGGAATACCTTGCTTTTAACAAGCACCATAAAGTAGCAGTCACAGCTGCAAGAAAAGTTAATAGCTGAATAAAAAGCTGTTTTTAAGCACGAGTTACCAAACCAACAACGGTATTTAAGACACTATCTTAATGCACATTAAATGTCCTTATGATGCAAATGATGCACATTAACGTTCTTATTCATGGCTGGAGAAGTTACTGACCTGGAGAACTTGTAAGCAAATTTTACTGCTTAAATCCATGCAGTAAAATATCTAAATTATTAGGACTTGACAGTGCCTGGTATTGTATTCTCAGAAGCGCAGACAACGGGCTGCATCATAAAATTACGCCTGGAAAATACTGAAGGAAAAGGTTTCAAATCTGCACATGGAAATCCATCCCTAGGAGACCAGGAGGCATGAGGGAATGTTTAAGGTAGCCCCGTTGGAAGGCTGCGGTGCAATAGGTACTCTCAAAGACAGTTCTGCGAACATTAACACCTCGGGCTTTTCAACACCCTACCTCTAGATATAACTAGCCGACCTCTTTTGGTAGTTAATAGGAAACGCGAGGAACACCTCCAAAGGGAACATGATCAACCAGGCTGTGATTCCTTATGTCGACCTGTGTGCAGCAGCTTTCAACAGCCTCTGACCAGAAGGTCTGGTCAAAGAGTGGGTCGCGGGGCCATTGATCCTGGCAATCATCTCGAGGTAACCTTAAGGTAAGATTTTCATTATCCTTATTTTGGAAAGAGAAAAAATGTCGACAGTTTCCGAATATTTTTGGGCGAGGATTTATATTGGGTGGACCTCCCTTCCGTGGTTCTTCTTTTCTCGTGAAATAAATTCTCTCATTTCTTAAGTAACAAAACGCTTCGTGGATACGGACCATGACGTATGGGAGAAGCCGTGTCATCCATATCAACCAATGACAGTCCATCTGTCACTAATATCAACTAATCACAGCCGTCAGCACATGGCCCACTCAAGAGAACTTGATGATGAATGTTGAACCTTGTGACTTCATGCGTTCACACTTAACGAACTCATCATTGATGAAAGGCCAAAATAAAGTTCCTACCTTTCTGGGCCACATAGTAGATAGTTGTCATTAGTGGCAGGTGAGAGCACACACACACACACTCAGGTGCGCAAATACACAAGATTACTGAAGTGGGCGAGAGTGCCTTGGGAGAAGGCGGCGCTGTCCACCATGTAAGCGTCTTTGTAACTTACAAAGGTAATGAAGGAGCTGCAAGGAGCTACTGGCTGTTAATGATGTTATTGTTGTAATGTGTGAGTGCTCGCCTGCCCGCCCAGATGATCTTGTAGATCATTAGCGCCCAAGCCTCCGCCTTTCCCTTGTTGATTGATTCAGTGTTTGCGGGGCTGAGAGACTACTTTTAAATCATCCAAGAAATGGCAGTTAAAGTAAAGCGCTGTAAATCACTTGTAGCCTAAACTGTCAGTGACTACGTAGATGTGAGGTCTAGCTCCACATGCCCCGCATACTGACCTTGTTGTACCTGTTGGCTTACAGTTTAACAATTCTGACGTTCGAATTCTTTGTCGGGTCTGGTCTTAAAGTTGTGGATGGAGGTGGCTTCCACGTCATCATCTTTCAGGTCGGGATGGTGGTGAGAGGTGGTGCAGGTGGTAGGAGGTGCTGGTAACAGTACAGGTGGTAGGAGGTGCTGGTAACAGATGGTACAGAGGGTGGTGAGAGGTGGTACAGGTGGTGGTGGGAGGTGGTGATGGCATTACCACACAGCAGAGCTCCTTCCTGACTGTGGTGTCCCTGGTGACTCATAGTGTTTCACACTCGTGCCGGCCATGTAAGCTCTCACACAACGCAAGAGTCACATTCAGCTACTCTCACACAACGCAAGAGTCACATTCAGCTACTCTCACACAACTCAAGTCTCTTGCATGCAAGCTATGCACGCCGCCGCCAGCAGTAGCGGTTGAGCCTCTTAACTGCGATAACCCGCTGGTGGTTGACAAGTGTTGGTAAATGATATGACAAGTGATTCACCAGGTTCACGGGGGCGGGATGTGAGACGTAAACACTGCCTCAGGTTTAGTGTGCTGCATGAGCTGACCTCTAGCTCCTGGGCCGTGCCTCTTGGTTCCCTTTCCATGATTCAGAGGATCAACGTCCCCGCGGACAGATCTCTAACCAGGAATTCTGGTTGGTGGTCTTGTCAACCAGGCTGTTCGATGCGGCTGAATCACAGCCTGATCAGGTATCTTGTGAATGTCTTAATCAAGCTGTCTTTTGAAGAGTGTGAAAGGTCGGGCCAGTTATTCCCCTTACGTGTAGAGGGGGTGTTAAAAAGTGTTGGCCCTTTGATGATAGAGTTCTCTCTGAGCGTACCTATTGCACCTGTGTAATATTCCAGCCTAGAGAGAACTATGGTCTTAAACTACCATCATTGGTCTGTGACAGCTACAGTTCTGTGTCCGTCAACAGTAAGCTCTTCAGATATGATTACGCCTAAATCTTTTATATTGTTTTTTTAGTAGTATAGCGTGATTTGACTTGAGTTTTATATGAGGTTTCCGTTTTAATATTTTATTTGTCTCCATATTTAAAATAGTGGAGACAGCAACTCCATAAAGGAGGAGATAAAGGAGAGGCTACAAATTATACACAATGTCACATCATAAAAATCTTTGAAAGTGTTAAGAAGTAAGATCACAAAAGACTTGGACTCACACCGTCTACATAACCCCTGGACAACACGGGTTCAGAACAGGGCGCTCCGGCCTCTCACAGCTGCTGGAATAAACCCTTGAAATATATGTTTAACACATCTCTAACCCTGTCCATGGAGGACAGAAGAAAATGTATATATGCTGGTTAGCACTGTAAATGTCTGGCCACGTCTGTGGTAGAAAATAATAATAAAAAAAAATAAAAAAAAAACAGCTGCTGGACCACTATGACGTGACCTTACCTGCCGGGGAAGACCAGCAAAACACTCTTGTATTATTCACACATTTCGCGAAAACTTTCGACAAATGTGACCATGATTTTATTGTTCAAAAAATGTACACAAAAAGAATTATTGGCAAAGGAAGAATATAGATCTTCAACTTCCTATTGAACAGAACATAGGGTGTAATAATTAGCAAAGTAAAATTCGGATCATGCACCTTGCAATGCCCCAAAATACAATAATTCAAAAATGTAATTCAGACCAGAAAACAACCATGAATGGAAGGAAGGGGAACATGGCCCTCCTCCACACAAGACAACAATGGGAATAGCAGCAAAACATATACATTAGCATATGAGTGCATATGTACGTTGAAGATGTGAAGAACCTCTCACACTCACAGCTCCCTGACAGGGAGAGCAAGCTTAGCTTAGCTACCATGTGATTGGTACCCCACGCCTCGTGTCAGCAAGGCGGACGGCCGGCCCGCCTGTTTGCTATCATAACTCACTATATTCCACATTTCTGCAACGTTTCCTATGTTTGTAATTACATTACCTTTATTTCTTCCTCCCCCAAACAAAAACAGATGTGTGGAGGCACTGATTGTCTGATCGTTTTGATATCAAAACACCTGTCTCTTATCAGCTGGGTGCCAGATCTCCCTTATACTCCCTTTCTCTTTCCACTCTATCTTCCCCCGACCTCTTCCACCCTACCCCTCCCCATTCCACTGCTCCCCCTACCTTAACAACTATATACCCTTTTCTGCCCCGTCCCGCAATGTCGCCAAGATGGTGGCAGTAACATTTGAATGGTTGCCTTCATGTCAAATAACTCACAGTAGACGGGAGACTAGCACAAAAACAGTCGACGGCACACAGTCCACCGTTGCCTCACCGTTGTTCCTTACTGGGGGGGGGGGGGTAGAATGTTTGTAGAGTTCGCTGTAGAGCTGTGTGTGTAGGGGGTTACATAGAGCCACAACAGTGTTCTCTAAGAGCACTCTTGTCACCCCTAATGAATATTTCTCAGTGTGTGTGTGTGCGCGTGGTAGTGTAAGTAATGTGTTAAATGTTGATTTTTTCATCTTAAAATTTAGTAACATTTTATTTTTGTGTGTTGCAGGTGAGTGATGCGGTAACATTGTGGGGAGGACCACCACTGGTGGTGTGTTGCAGGTGGGTGATGCAGGAGCAAGGTGAGTGAGGGCAACACTGGTAGAGTGTAGCAGATGGGGTGAGGCAGCAATACGCCAACACTGGCAGAGTTTGATGCCCCACTGACAGTGATGGTTCGTGCGCCACTCCTCCAGCCGCAGCAGTACCCACGTGCGCCCCAGTCACAGACGGCGCGGTTTTTATCTCAGTCTCCCCTGCAGACGGCGCCCCGTGAAGGAAAAGGGGAAGAGTTTTCCCGCCGGAAACTCACCTTTTTTCTTGTTTTTTCCACGTCTGCTCGAAGACGCGCGTTCAGTGGGAGGTGAGAGGTGACGGGGGGTGCGTGTCTGGCGTCGTTCTTTCTAAGCTTCTGCGGTACGCTGCCTCAGTCAAGGGGAGAATATGTTGGTGTTGGGAGATTGTGTGCTGTGATAGTTTGCTGTTAACTGGGTATATCAACCTCCTAGTTCCTCCTTCCTTCCTCCTCTTCCACCACGTGTCGACCCTTGCAGTACTATACTTACACAAAAACGCTTTGACGATTTTTTTTTACTTCCCTCTTACAATGGCCATTTCTCCGCCACCCACCACCATGCTTGGCCACACCCATTCATTCATACCCACCACCATGCTTGGCCACACCCATTTCTCCCTCCCCTCTCTCTCCATTCCCCCCCCCCCCTCGGCACCTGCATCTCCTTGGCGGTAAACACACTACGTTTTGCTGTACTGTGATGCAACTGTTTCTGCATACGGCCTGTGTTGACTCGCGCTCAAGTAACTCTCGAAACTGGCAGTGTGGGGCCAGGTAAACTACTGGTAGTTCTGTTTTTCCTTTTTTATTTCTGTTGCTTCTTTCCCTCCTCCTGTCATTTTCGGGGTATGACATTAGGTTAGCCAGACACAACAGGTGGTGGAAGGTCGTCCTGTAGGTGGTGGTAACAACCACCTGCACCCACCTGGTCTTTATAGGGAGGCCCCCCCCCTCTCAATTAAGACAACAACACCAGTGTGTGTATAGCATAGGGAAGGGACACGACGGCAAGGATCAGGGATATACTGCAGGGCAGGAATGGTTCCCCCCCCCCCCCCAACCACTTGCACCATCGGTCATCGAACTCTCTCCTGCAACATTGAGAGACGGTCGATCTATCGACCAGTGTAAAGTGGAGACAGTGTAGGAGACAGCAGTTAGTGTAACACAATTAGGTGCCCATGTTATGTGTAGTTATTTCAATAAAGTGTGCAGACTGTTGTATGTTACACTACGCTTGGTGTGGGGCTGTGAGCATCTCTTGCGAGTGTATCCCGCGTGACGCCGTAGACTTGACCACGTGTAAACTGTGTTGCCAGAAGTATTCCCTCACCCTGCATCATAAGAACATAAGAACATAAGAACAAAGGTAACTGCAGAAGGCCTATTGGCCCATACGAGGCAGCTCCTATTTATAACCACCCAATCCCACTCATATATATGTCCAACCCATGCTTAAAACAATCGAGGGACCCCACCTCCACAATGTTACGCGGCAATTGGTTCCACAAATCAACAACCCTGTTACTGAACCAGTATTTACCCAAGTCTTTCCTAAATCTAAACTTATCCAATTTATACCCATTGTTTCGCGTTCTGTCCTGTGTTGATACTTTCAATACCCTATTAATATCCCTTTGTTATGTCCATTCATCCACTTGTAAACCTCTATCATGTCACCCCTAACTCTTCGCCTTTCCAGTGAATGCAAATTAAGCTTTGTTAATCTTTCTTCATATGAAAGATTTCTAATTTGGGGAATTAACTTAGTCATCCTACGCTGGACACGTTCAAGTGAATTTATATCCATTCTATAATATGGCGACCAAAACTGAACTGCATAATCTAAATGGGGCCTAACCAGAGCAAGATATAGCTTGAGAACCACACCAGGTGTCTTGTTACTTACGCTGCGATTAATAAATCCGAGTGTCCGATTTGCCTTATTACGAACATTTATGCATTGATCCTTTTGTTTTAAATTCTTACTAATTATAACTCCCAGATCCCTTTCGCAATCCGACTTCGCAATCTCAACACCATCTAGCTCGTATCTTGTAACTCTATCATCATTACCTAGCCTCAGAACTTTACATTTATCAGCATTAAACTGCATCTGCCAGTCCTTTGACCATTTCAAAACCCTATCTAGATCAACTTGAAGTGATAGTGAGTCCTCCTCCGAATTAATTTCCCTACCGATTTTCGTATCATCGGCAAATTTGCAAATGTTGCTACTCAAACCTGAATCTAAATCATTTATATATTATAAACAACAGAGGTCCCAAGACAGAGCCTTGAGGCACTCCACTTACAACATTTCCCACTCTGACTTGACTCCATTTATACTAACTCTCTGTTTCCTTTGGTATAGCCATGCCCTAATCCAGCTTAATATAGCACCCCCAATACCATGAGCCTCTATCTTTTTAATCAGTCTTTCATGTGGCACTGTATCGAAAGCTTTGCTAAAGTCAAGGTACACAACATCACAATCCTTACCACTATCAACTGCCTCAACTATGCTAGAATAAAAAGATAACAAATTTGTTAAACATGAACGGCCATTTATAAAACCATGTTGCGACTCAATTATTAATTTATGTTTTTCAAGATGAAGACGAATTTTATTTGCTATTATAGATTCGAGTAACTTTCCCACAATAGACGTTAGGCTAATTGGTCGATAGTTAGACGCAAGTGATCTATCTCCTTTCTTAAAAACTGGTATCACATTAGCAACTTTCCAAACTCTGGCACTCTGCCTGACTCTATTGATTTATTAAATATGATTGACAGTGGGTCACAAAGCTCCTCTTTGCATTCTTTCAGCACCCTGGCAAACACTTCATCCGGCCCTGGGGATTTGTTTGGTTTGAGTTTTACTATTTGTTTAAGAACATCCTCCCTGGTAACTGCTAAACTCGTCAACCTGTCCTCGTCCCCACCCACATAGACTTGTTCGGCTGAAGGCATATTGTTAAGTTCCTCTTTAGTAAATACAGATACAAAATATTTGTTAAAAATACTACTCATCTCTTCATCACTATCTGTTATTTGACCTGTCTCAGTTTTTAATGGACCTATCCTTTCCCTAGTCTTAGTTCGATATAACTGAAAAAACCCTTTAGGATTTGTCTTTGCTTGCCCTGCTATGCGAACTTCATAGTTTCTTTTTGCTTTCCTTATCTCTTTTTTAACATTTTAACCAGTTGTACGAATTCCTGTTCTAAAGTGACCTCCCCATTTTTAATCCTTTGTACCAAGCTCTCTTTTTACCTATAAGGTTCTTCAAATTCTTTGTTATCCACTTTGGGTCATTAGTAATCGATCTATTCAATCTATGTCATNAACGAGAGATGCTAGACTAATGACATTCAATACTCTTCAAGACACTAGTGCTCTCTAGGGGTGGGTTATAGTTGCATGCTAACAACCCCATTCAAAGGTGGAGAAGTTGCTGACCTGGAGAACGTGGAGAGATCTTTTACTGCCTGAATCTGTTCAATAAAATATCAAAACTATTGGGAACATTTTATGTTTTAAACTGTATTCTCTAGAGCGCAGGCGTGAGATGCATAATAATTTACACTTGGGAAATATTAAGAGGGACTGGTTGCGAATTTTCACGCGGTAATAACACCACATGAAACCAGCCAAACCCATCCTCCTGTTTAGATAGTAGCTATTGTGACGATCGTCAATAGTCAGAATTCGTACGTTCTTAGTTTTAGATAGTAGTGTACTGACAAGTAAGGAATTATTTTAAGATAAATGAAGCTAAAAAACAAACTAAAATATTCCTAGGCCTAGTATAGCGCACACGTGTATTATATTAGGCCTCAGATATCGCATATTAGGCCTAGGGAGGTTAGGTTAGTTGAGTTTGTCAAAGCAACACAAGTAAACAAATAGTTTTCCGGGTTGTCCAACTCAATAGTTCAGATATATGCGGTCTAATTTTATTGTATGCTGGTATATATACTATGGTCCTCATCGTTACTATAAGTACTACCAAAATAGGAGGATGGGCTGAACCAGTAGGCATGGCAGGAAGTGCAAAATAGCCCCGTTGAAAAGCAGAGATGCAATAGTTACGCTGAGAGTCATATTATCAACATCAAAGGCCCAACACTTCAACACACGCTCTAAACACAATCATTAAGTGCGCTTTTACTTTGCCAATTATTTTACGAACAATTTATGTAAAATGTTTATTTTGGATTTGCGGCTATATGGACGAATCATGTGTGCACATTTTTATATATATGATTTTTTACAATTAAAAATGAATGAAGGATATTTATTAACATTAGGATATTCAGGGCCGTCTTGCATGATAAATGTTTGTTTACACGCATATTCAAGAACATTTATTTGCGAACGTTTTAACATAATGAAGGTAACCCACTTTTACAACTATCTGAACTGTTATAGAGAAGGCAGACTGTCTGCTGGTTGAAAGCAAGCAACTATCATCATTCCTGAAGCAGATTTTTACACATGACTCGAGACATCGTGTCTACGGCGGTTGGTGAAGAGAATGATTCGTAAGACTGTGTGTATGATGCCTCATTACTGGCTTGAGGGGAAGAGGGTGGTGATGGTAGGGGAAGACCGAGGGGAAGCTTAGTTAATGTATCATTTAGAGGAACGGTTAGTGAAAGGGTTGAGTGGCTGCGAGGTGAGGGGAGATTATCACGCGGAGTTGGAGAGAGAGAGAGGAGTGAATTGAGTTGGGTTTAAGTTTCTTTGTGTAGGTGGCGGGGTGGGTTAGCAAGCCTAGCTGCTAGTGCCCGTGCACCAGAGGGAGCCATCTCCTCCATCTATCTTCAGTCACTTCTTATCTTCACTCGGTTGTATTTTTCCAGTTTGTGTTTTGCGGCAGACGGTTCGTCGTAGCGTGTTTGCTTTCTTGATGGAACATTTTGTTGTTGACTTAAGTGTGTGCGCGCGCCCGCGTCCCGCGCTGGCGGCTTCAACCGTCACTGGAGCCGGTGGTGGTTCAAATAGTTATTTAATGTTGTCGGGCGCGGAGATGATATATGGCGGTGGTGCCCCTCGCCCGTCTGGTGGTGTCTGCCTGCGCCGTTGGTGGTGTAGGCTGCCTGCACCACCAACTTTGGGGCCAGATGAGCGCTGATGATAACATGGCGGAACTGTACATCATGTTGACACTGGCGTCGAGGGCAAGCAGGTGTGGTAGGTGTGTCAAGGTCCTCTTAATATTATTTTGGTGTGACAGGTGTGTCAAGGTCCTCTAGTGCGTCTCTGGTGGTGTGGTAGGTGTGTCAAGGTTCTCTAGTAATTACCTAAGTGTAATTACCTAAGTGTAGTTACAGGATGAGAGCTACGCTCGTGGTGTCCCGTCTTCCCAGCACTCTTTGTCATATAACGCTTTGAAACTACTGACGGTTTTGGCTCCACCACCTTCTCACTTAACTTGTTCCAACCGTCTACCACTCTATTTGCGAAGGTGAATTTTCTTACGTTTCTTCGGCATCTGTGTTTAGCTAGTTTAAATCTATGACCTCTTGTTCTTGAAGTTCCAGGTCTCAGGAAATCTTCCCTGTCGATTTTATCAATTCCTGTTTATTTTGTACGTAGTGATCATATCGCCTCTTTTTCTTCTATCTTCTAGTTTTTGCATATTTAATGCCTCTAACCTCTCCTCATAGCTCTTGTCCTTCATTTCTGGGAGCCACTTAGTGGCATGTCGTTGCACCTTTTCCAGTTTGTTGATGTGCTTCTTAAGATAAGGGCACCATACAACCGCTGCATATTCCAGCTTTGGTCTAATAAAAGTCGTGAACAATTTCTTTAGTATTTCTCCATCCATGTATTTAAAGCAATTCTTAGGTTAGAAAGTGTAGCATAGGCTCCTCGCACAATGTTCTTGATGTGGTCCTCAGGTGACAGTTTTCTATCTAAACACCCCTAGATCCCTTTCTTTATCAGAATTCTTTAAAGATTTCTCACATAATTTATAGGTTGTGTGGGGTCTATGTTCACCAATTCCACATTCCATAACATGGCATTTATTCACATTAAATTCCATTTGCCAAGTGTTGCTCCAAATACTTATTTGTCCAGGTCTTCTTGAAGGGCATGACAATCATCTAAATTTCTTATCCTTCCTATTATCTTAGCATCATCAGCAAACATGTTCATATAATTCTGTATACCACTGGTAGATCATTTATGTAGACAATAAACATCACTGGTGCAAGAACTGAACCCTGTGGTACTCCACTTGTGACATTTCTCCAGTCCGATACATTGCCTCTGATCACAGCCCTCATTTTTTCTATCAGTCAGAAAGTTTTTCATCCATGTTAGAAGCGTACCTGTCACCCTCCAATATTTTCCAGTTTCCAGAACAACCTCTTATGTGGAACTCTGTCGAAAGCCTTTTTTAGGTCCAGTAGATGCAGTGTCTCTGAATTCACGTATCTTTTTCTCACTTCACACCACAATACTCACACAACCCAGCCGCTACTATTGATGACCAACATGTTGACAATTTGGTCAGGTATACATCAGCGGACAATGAAAAGTCCCAGAGATACTTGTAGCAGAGGTCTAAGGTGAGCAGTAGTAACATCAGGAGTCTGCTGGTGTTACTGGATGATAGAGTTGGCCAGGAAGCTTCGTAATGCCCAATCACCTTCACCTGACAAACACTGATACCTGGAGAGGCTTCTCCTAGTGTACCAGTAGACACGCTAGCTTTTTTTTTGTTTTGTTATCAGCAACCGTGGCCCCACACATTTACAATGTTAACCAGCATATATTACATTTTCTTCTGTCCTCCATGCTGGAAAGCTCACACCACGACGTACACTTATTTTCCACTCACTCACTCTCTTGGAAAGCAGGGAGAAAGTGAGTGTTCAGTATTTCCACAGTGAAACACGGGGTTGGGCGTATCCTCACAGAAAACAACAAAGTTAGCTTTGCGAAGCTCAACAAGAGGTTGCAAGAGTTTGACAACACAGAGCCAGAGTGGACAGTGAGGGTGGGAGAGGATAGGCGACCCAAAGCACCGCTAGATTACACCAGTCACAGGCCACCACACGGGCGGAACTATACCCGCACCACCACCAGTAACACTACCACCCATCAAACTAATTTTCCAGGCATCCCTGCGTACAGTAGTCCTAGGACAGTGTGACAAAGCCTAACATAGTTTCAATCTACAAAAGTGGCGGCAGGAAAGACCCCATCAATTGCAGACCTGCATAATTGAAAAGTATAATAGCCAAAATATGGGTAAATATAATTAAAACTAAATGGGTGGAACACCTGGAGAGAAACGCTATAATATCAGACAGACAGTATGGTTTTTGATCTAGAAGCTCCTGTTTGTGTAACGACTTAACTTAGTTTTTATGCATGAGCCACAGAGATTTTGCAGGAAAAAGATAGTTAATTATAAATTGACTGCGTCTATGTGGACCTAAAAAAGGTTTTCGGATAAGTTCCACACAAGAGGTTGTTTTCTTTTGAAACTGGAACATAATTGACGGAGTGACAGGTAAGGCTCTAACAAGGATGAAAAATTTTTCCAAAAAAATGAGGGCAGTAATCAGAGGTAATGTATCGGGCTGGAGAAATGTGCCATTTTTCGAATGTGGAATAGGAGAAAACTAAACCCCCCCCCAAAAGGACCCAACAAACTTATAAATTATGTGAGGAATCTTTAAAGGATTCTGATAACGAAAGAACGCTCTATGGGTGGTTCTAGATAGAAAATTAACACCTGAGGACCACATAAAAAATATCGAGCCTTATGCTACGCTTTCTAACTTCAGAATTGCTTAAATACATCGGATGGAGAAATACTAAGAAATTGTTCAAGGGACCTTTTGTTAGGCCAAAGCTGGAATATGCAGCGGTGTGTGGTGCCCATATCTTAAGAAGCACATCAACAAACTGGAAACGGTGCAATGACATGCCACTAAATGGCTCACAGAACTCAAGGGCAAGAGACTACGAGGGAAGGTTAGAGGCATTAAATATGCAAAAACTATTTGATAGAAAAAGAGGCGATATGATCACTTCGTACAAACGGTAACGGAATAGATACAATTGATAGGGAAGAATTGCCGAGACCTGGAACTTCAAGAACAATAGGTCCTAGATTTAAAGTAACTATACAAAGTTGCCAAAGAAATGTATGAAATTCACTTTCGCAAACAAAAGTGGTAGACAGTTGGAACAAAGTTAGGTGAGTTTGGTGGTGTAGGCCAAAACAGTCACGTAATTTCAAGGCGTTATACAACAAAGAGTACTTGGAAGATGGGATACCACGAGCGTCGCTCTCGTCCTGTAACTACACTTAGGTAATTACATTTCACAATAGCTGCTGACGTAGGCTGTGGGGGCTACCTTCTCCCACGCTAAAACTTCTAATAAAACACTCCACACTGAAGATCTAGAAATCTGAGAAAATGCAACCATAATCCCAAAATAATAATAATAATAATAACAATAATAATAATAAGAGACAGACGATACCCCAGTGATAGTTTAAAAGGTACAAGACCTTAATGTTATATTCTAGAACGTTCCCAAGGCAAGACTGAGATCGACTTGTATAAGATCCTGCAGGTCAATAACACCTCTCCAGCAACACAGCTTCAAGTACACTCCCACAAACAAAACACTACAAGAAATGGCCGCCCCAAAAGTAAACACTCAATACTAGCTGTAAATCAAGAACATACAACCAGCCAACTTACCAAACTATAGACTCTAACCAGCCTAATGGCAGGTCTGGGTGTGGCAACATCGCCAGTCAAAACCCCGCCTTGCCCACGAGTCGCACCTGGAGTAAGGTGCGAATCTCGCACTCAACCACACACCACAACACACACACATCACACACACACACACACAACACGAACCACACACACCACACACCACACACACCGCGCGCCCCGCCACTGGAACCACCCCACTCTTACCAAAACCCGAGAGGGGGGGGGGGAGCTTACCCTGCAAGGTTGCAAGCTACTGAAGGGCTAGTGACTACGTTGGTCACCTGATATTGCCCTCAACCCCTAGGAGGATACGCCTAATACACACGAAAACAACATTTATGAGACGTGCTGCGAATGCAACATTTATTGGGTCAGGAACATGCCGCGCTGTACCGCCCTGGTACAGGCACACAGTTACCCTCCCTCGCACAGGGCACACAGTACCCTCCCTGGTTTAAGCTCCGGAGTTCACCTCGGAAGTGGTGCAAGAAGACACAGGGCCTCCAAGCCCGGAGACCGCCGTGGTCGGGGCTGGAGAAGACCCACCCCACCCAGCAAGGGAAAAAGCAACGCACCCCGCCTCCTGACGCAGAGCCTGGGGGCCACACAAGCCCCGGGAGGTGGACGTCCGGTCCCGCACCTACGGGGTTCCAGAGATCGTCACCGGGTGAATGGAAGCCATCCACCAACCCACCAACCTGTGGGTTGGTGGATAGAGATTAGAATAGATAAACAAAGATAAGATAGATATAGATCCCTCCATCCCTCCACACATCTGAAATTGAAGACCGATGACGTACGATATCTATTGACGTCATGTGGGTCCTTCCAGGTAAAACAAAACTCGTTACAACTATCTTTGCACTGATCCATGCACAAATACAACGCCCTAGTTAACGAGAAACACACAAGTGAAATCCACACACAGTCACAACAAACAACGGACACACCACGTCTCAAAAATTGCCAAAATACATACCAGTAAACCAGTCACAAACGCCAGCGCAGCAAGAGCAAACCTGCCAGCGACAAAACGGACTAGACACTTTAAAGCTGATCCACCCGTCCAGACACCCACACTCCCACCCCCCCCCCCCCACCCGCCACCACCACCCACTCCCGGACACCTCCCCCCCAACCCACCCACCCACCACCCCTCTCCCCCTCCATGCCGCCCTCTTAAAGACAGATTCGACACAAATGGAGTACAAACGGTTAGGTAAAGAAATTAAATCATATTGGCGCTTGAATAATTAAAAAAAAAGCCATAATACCATCCAAAAACGCTATTCCAATAAGTACAAGCATGTGCATGACAGACATTTAGTTAAGAATGGCGTATTTCCTGCGAGGAATGACAGATAAACCTTCATAATGACATATGTAGAGGCTATAAAGAACATAATCCATCACACACACACACACACCACCACACACACACACAAACACACAACACACACACACACACCACACACACACTGAGTGGACAGGGCGCTCTTGGGGTCGTAATGATAAGGGCCCCGGGCTCGACTCCCAGTCGAAGCAGAAACTAATGGCCAGTTTCTTTCACCTGATGCTTTTGTTCACCTAGGCAGTAAACAAGATACCTGGGAGTTAGACAGAACAGCTGTTGCGGGCTTACACATTCTGGGGGATGTGTAGGAGAGAAATGTGTAAGTAGATGTGATAGAGGAAAAGTAGGTCAATACATTATAAAAATCGACGGTTAGAAAGGCAGGGTCCAAGAGCAGCACGATGAGTCAAGGCGGGGTACAAGAGTTAACAGCTCGACCCAGCAGGCACAAATTGTAAATAAACACACACACTGTACATCTACTAGTGTAGTCAAGCAAACTGTGTGCTAGTACGGACTGCACAGCTTGTAGGACTAACATTACCCGTGTACATTACTAGCAAACTAACTGGTGGACTAACACCACCAGCGTGAGGGGTGTGGACACGGAGTACAGGTGCCTGAGAAGCGTGTTATGCCCTTGAAATGATCTGATGCGTGGTGCTGGTGAACACTACGGCGGGACACCAGGACACAGAGCTCAACCCTCAGCAAGCACAACTATAAGAGTACATTATGTGACCCAGTGTCTACGGCCTGGCTTGACGGAGGACCCACTTCGTGGAAATGCGTCCCATATACCAGGAGCGAGGCCATGGGTCTCCCAGACTCACCTGAAGACTAGACCAAGCAGCTCGTTGGATCACTTTGAAGAACGGACGATGGCCCGCCGGGGGGGACTTTCCTAAAGTTACTTTACGAGTGGTAGGTTCTAGCTTGAACGTGACGTGTACTGGTCAAAGCTCACCTGAAGAAGGGGTGACCTATAGGCGTAGGCGGTGCTTGATGGTCCCGGGGGCGTAGTTGCCAGCCGCCCTGGTGATCGCCCACCGAAGCCAAACATGGTGTGGGTGAGCGGTGGTGGTGGGCACCCCAGGGTGAAGCAAGAGTGCAAGTGAACAGAGATGGTGATCAAGTGCTGGTGAACACTGTGCAACAACAACAACAACAGCAGCGAGCCTAGCATGACCTCTGGTGGTCACGTCAAGCCCAAGTCAAGCTGACCAACATGGCGGCGGCGGCGACGACGCTCTCCGCAGCAGATGAAAACAATACCAAATTAGCGGTCAGGTCGTGTAAGTCATGGAGGCCAGCTCTAAGTGGAGACAGCAATGATATGTAAGGCCGAGAGGGCCAATGCTATTAGCGTCTATACACGCGGTGAAGACCCATTGTGTGCCGCTGGACACATGGGGCGGGGGGGGGGGGGAGACACACACAACCCACACCGGCGTGTCACACAAGACAGGGGGAGGCGATGCGTCACTACCACAGCCTACGACACTTTACTCAACACTGCTCTCCCCTCAGCATCCCATCTCTGACAATCAATGGCACTGTCCACACGCTCGCTCACGGGCCTCCCCGCCCATCCACACCAACAAGCCCTCACCTAACACACACTAACCAAACCCCGCGAAAAACGTTTTTTAAAGCCTTAAATAATATGTATTAGGCAATAAGAACCAAACTAATGCGCGTTAAAACACACTACGTACAAAATAGATAAGGATAACATCTTGGACGGTTTACCATTAACATTTGTGAAGCCCAGAGCGAGCGTGGGTAAAGGAAGCCGCTGCTGGTTACGCCCTTGGCAGGGCCAGGCACAGCACAGAGGGGTCGGCACTGGGAGAGTTATCCCGGGCCCCGAGGGGAGCGTGACCCATAAGCCACAGAGGCGGGAGGTTGCCATGTGTCCGAGATAAAATTAGCGTAGAGATGCGTTATGACGCCGCCAGGGCCAGCCCAGTTACGCGCCCCACACCGCTACCACAAGAACACAATGCCTCCATCCACACACCAAGTTTATACTTTACACCTTACCACGCTCACAACCAGTGCCACACTTACAAGAACCCGGCAAGTGTTCCCTCCGCTGGAGAGCAGTGTTTCCCAACACGTTGAGACCTGCAGGTATATCAGTTTGGGCTATACAACCCACAACACTGGTGTTCCTAATGTAGCTCCAATATCATATGCACGCATTATATAACACATAAATAGGCATCTCCCCCTTGTTTGACGAGCTGTTCACTTGAGACCGGGCTCTAGCCGCAATCTGGTTACAAGTTACAGGATGAACATCCCAGTTTCCTCCATTTATGGGTTGTTGTTGTACAATGCTGCAGTGGCGGGCACCTTCACACACGGCTGAGTTACACTGTGCAATAACCTCGCTCTCCGGGGTAAAGGTTTGCAATCTTATGAACTATGTACATAAAAGGACGATAAGCCACCCCTTTTATCCGTTTTCTAACGTCCACAACAAAAATAACATGGAAGACACACTACCACAGGTCAAAAAGTATACCTGGAGTGGGTTGATTCATTGTTCTACTCCCTGGGACCAGGCTTGTCGTGTAAACATCTCCCAGAACGCCTCCTGGGAGATGTTTACACGTCAAGAGATGCCAGACCAATGATGGGGTTAACGTTTTAAGACAGTAATGCTATCTAGGCTGGACCATTATTACACACAAAACAGCCACATTCAAAGTCTGGAGAAATTGCTGACCTTGAGGACGTGCAGAAAACTTTTACCTCTTGAATTCCTCATTAAAACATCTAAATTATTTGATGTAATTTAGCTTAAAAATCTTCAACCGCTTAAAATCTCTCAACCTGGCCTTGTTTAGAGCCGCAGGGTTAATAGAAAATGAATTATCAGGGGAAACGCAAGCCTTACGGACTGTATAGCACTTAGAAGGGGGGGGCGTAAGGACTAAGGATTTGGGATGGATACGGGGGGGGGGGGGGGGGGGGGGGGTGAAGGGGGGGCTTGGAATGGTATCCAACCACATGGACTGTCGGGGATTGAAGCCGGTCCTTGCATGAAGCGAGACCGATCTCTACTGTGACCGAGACACATGATGAGCCACAGAGACGTTAGAAAGAATTTGTTTCACTGTTAGGGTAGTTAACAAATGGAATGCATTAAGTATTGTTGTGGTTGGAGGCTGCTCCATACACAGTTTTAAATATAGGTATGATAGAGCCCAATAGGCTCGGGAATCTGTACACCTTATCTGTACAAGGAGGAATAAGGCAGAGGCAAAAAATTACACGACCGATAGCACTAACATCGCACATCATAAAAATTTTGCGAGAGTGCTAAGAAGTAAGATCACAAAATACATGGAATCACAGCATCTCCATAACCCCGGACACACATGGTTTCAGAACAGGGCGCCTTGCCTGTCGCATTGCTGGACCCACTATGATATGGCATTAGATGCTATGGAAGACAAACAAAACGCTGATGTAATTTACACAGATTTTGCAAAAGCTTTGATAATGTGACCATGGTGTTATTGCCCATAAAATGCGCTCAAAAGGAATTACCGGAAAAAAGGCAGATGGATTACAATTTCCTGACCAACACGAACCCAATGTGTAATAGTCACAAAATAAAATCCAACCCGTCAACCGTTAAGAGCTCAGTCCCCAGGGTACTGTGCTTGCTCCAGTACTTTTTCTCTATCCTTATATCGGACATAGACCAAGAACACAACCTATAGCACTATCATCCTTTGCAGATGACACTAGGATCTTCCTGAGAGTAGGCAACATAGAGGACACGGCGAACTCCAGTCAGACTGTAGATCAGGCTTTTCTGTGGGCTACAGAAATATAATATGGTGTTTAACGAAGATAAATTCTCAGCTCATGCGCTATGGAAAAATGAAAATATAAAAAACTGAAACCACGTACAAACTCAGGCAAATCATAACATAGAACGGAAAAGGCATGTAAGGATTCTGGGTGTAATCATGTCGGACAGACACTTACCTTTAACAGAAACACAATAAAGTAGCCGTCACACTGCAAGACAAATGACAGGTTGGATAACAAGAACTTTTCACACTAGAGATGCTATACGATGATGACACTTTTCAAAACGCATGTGCTCTTAGAGTGGAGTACTGCTGCACATGCAGCCCCTTTCACTGCGGGTGAAATTTGCTGCACCTGGAGAGCGTTGCAGAGATCCTTTAGTGCTAGAATCCACTCGGTTAAAACATCCTAGAACTATTTGGGACCGACTAAAGAGCCTAAATCTGTATTCCTTGAGGCCCCCGCAGGCGGGAGAGATACATAATAAATTTACACGTGGAAATTTAGAGGGGCTGGTCCCAAACCTGCAAAACCTGCACATAGAAATAAAATCACATGAGACCAGAGACATGGCAGGATGTGCAGATTACCCCGTTGAAAGCGAGGTGCAACTGGTACTCTGAGAGAGAACTGCTATCAACCTCAGAGGCCCGAGACTGTTCAACACGCTTCCACTACACATAAGGGACTTAACTGGCAAACCCCTCACAGTGTTCAAGAGAGAACTGGATAAGCACCTCCAAAGGATACCTGATCAACCAGGCTGTGGACTCCATACGTCAGGCTGCGAGCAGCCGCGTTCCAACAGCCTGGTTGATCAGTCCAGCAACCAGGAGGCCTGGTCGTGACCGGGCCCGCGGGGACGATAAGCCCCGGAAGCACCTCAAGGTATCCTCAAGGTAATGGTACCAGTTGATTGACAGTTGAGAGGCGGGACCAAAGAGCCAGAGCTCAACCCCCGCAAACACAACTAGGCGAGTACTGTCCAGCCAATATTATAATTTACACTTGACAAATATTAGAAAGACTGGTTCCAAATCTACACTGAAAAACAAGTCCACAGGTGACCAGGAGGCAGGGAAGAATGTACACAATTGCCGCATAGAAGCGCACGGGTCCAATTCCCTAAAATAAAAAATAAAAAATCTAAATAAACTCTAAAACACAACTTTTATAAACATCATGGTCCAAGACGTGTCAGCAAACCTCGCTAAATACACTACACGGGGACATAACTGGCGCTTGAAAGAACTTGATGAACACCTCCAAATGGAAACTGGCTGCCGGCGCCATTGCCAGCAGGTCGCACACGGTTTTATTATCTGGGTAAACTGAAGATTCTGAGCACCCATCAGCTCACATCATCGCGGTTCGGTGAGAAAAAAACGCGAAAGCGTTCTTCTTTTTGTGAGAAGAACGCATCAATACTCCAAGACCCAGAGAATATCTCCTTTGGAAGGAAACACTATCGATATCGTCTACAACTGATGGACGAACGATATGGTTATCGTGAGGTTATCTTGAGATGACTTTCGGGGCTTTAAGTGTCCCCGCGGCCCGGTCCTCGACCAGGCCTCCACACCCCAGGAAGCAGCCCGTGACAGCTGACTAACACCCAGGTACCTATTTTACTGCTAGGTAACAGGGGTATAAGGTGAAAGAAACTCTGCCCATTGTTTCTCTCCGGCGCCCGGGATCGAACCCGGGACCGCAGGATCACAAGTCCAGGTGCTGTCCGTTCGGCCGACCGGCTCCCCGTAGCAGTACTCAAGCAGTACTCAAGGTACCTGACCAAGCGGGTTATGACTCCTGCAAGAATGCGTGCAATGGCGTAAAACAGGCGGATTTACCAGGCCGTCAAGCCCGAGGTCTGAGGGTGTAGAGAGGTCCGAGGTCTGGGGGTAGAGGGTCCGAGGTCTGGGGGTAGAGGGTCCGAGGTCTGGGGGTAGAGAGGGTCCGAGGTCTGGGGGTAGAGAGGTCCGAGGTCTGGGGGTAGAGAGGTCCGAGGTCTGGGGGTAGAGAGGTCCGAGGTCTGGGGGTAGAGAGGTCCGAGGTCTGGGGGTAGAGAGGTCCGAGGTCTGGGGGTAGAGAGGTCCGAGGACCACGAGGACCCGGGATACTCCCCAACCACTGTGTGAGCCTTCATTCTTTCCTCATAAAATGAAGATTATGTAGAACGAGACGAAGGTCACTAGAGATAAGTGATTAGTTATTTTGAAAGTTTTACACCAAAGAAGGAAGGAGCAATGGAAATAACAGAGGAAAGAAGGAGCACAGGAAGGAAAGAAGGAGCACAGGAAGGACAAGGAAGGAGCAAGAAGGAGGAAGGCACAGGAAGGAAAGAAGAGCAAAGGAAGGAAAGAAGGAGCACAGGAAGGAAAGAAGGAGCACAGGAAGGAAAGAAGGAGCAAAGGAAGGAAAGAGGAGACAGGAAGAAAGAAGGAGCAAAGGAAGGAAAGAAGGAGCACAGGAAGGAAAGAAGGAGCAAAGGAAGGAAAGAAGGAGCAAAGGAAAAAGGAAGGAGCAAAGGAAGGAAAGAGGAGCAAAGGAAGGAAGAAGGAGCAAGGAGAGAAGAGAAGGAAGGAAAGAAGGAGCAAAGGAAGGAAAGAAGGAGCAAAGGAAGGAAAGAAGGAGCAAAGGAAGGAAAGAAGGAGCAAAGGAAGGAAAGAAGGAGCAAAGGAAAGAAGGAAGAGGAAAGGAAGGAAAGAAGGAGCAAAGGAAGGAAAGAAGGAGCGAAGGAAGGAAAGAAGGAGCGAAGGAAGGAAAGAAGGAGCGAAGGAAGGAAAGAAGGAAAGAAGGAGCGAAGGAAGGAAAGGAGAGAGAAATAAGTAACAAAGGAAAGAAGGAGCAAAGGAAAGAAGGAAGAGGAAGCAAACTGTGAGGAGAAAGTGCCAAGCCATTACGACTATATAGCACTTGGGTAAGGTCAGGATAAGGATTTGGAATGGGACGGGGGGGGGGGAGGGAAGGAATGGTGCCCAACCACCATTCCTTCCAATAAGACAAAAAAAATTACAGAAGCAGCACTATCAAGTACATATAAATGGCACAAAGTGAATTAGTTTTTGACAATACAGTACTTGTATATTTTTTGTACTGTACCTTTAATTTTCAATGTAAATTAGTTACAAGAAAAAATGCATTTCTCCGAATTGCCTGAAAACCAAACCTCTACTAATATTCAGTACAGTATTGCCTATCAAAGCAGACTAAAGTACCAACTTTAGTTCCACGATAAAAAACAATACTGATATCGTCTACAATTAGTACCAGTATGTATTAATACACCACAGGACCAGACTCAATAGTATGTATAAGCAAAACTGTGCTCACTTGTGAACATATTCAGCTGAAGGCAAAGACTAAATTACCCACTGAAAATCATGAAGGTCATATACTTAGTATGTACAACAGAAGTGACCAACAGGAGACCACGAGGATTTAATGTCTTAGGATCGGTGACCAATATCTTCCCTTCCTCAGGCACTGACTGCAGTGACCAATCATCTCTCCTCCCAAGGGGAGCGAGTTATAAGGAAAGATAAAAATAATTAAAACATCACTGGAAGACAGAAAAGTTATGAAAGAAATGATTACAACAAGAGCTTGAGAATAACACATTTACAAGCCAGAACAGGCAGAACTGATCTCACCGATACCTTCAAAATACTGTACTGTACTAAACAAGTGGAATATTAGTCCAGAGCACTTCTTTAAAAGGTTTTATATAACTCCGGCAAGGGACAATAGCTTTATGCTCAACAAGCTACAATTGAGAACAGAACACAGATGCTTTTTTTTTATCCACGGGATGAATAAACCCATCGAATTCCCTACTCACCAAAGTAAAAAATACCAAGATAGTAACCCACAAAAAGGAAAAAAAAATCCCCAGGAATAATGGGAGGAGGGGTGACCTTTGATAAGAACCAGTCTTCCTGTCCCCCATCATGTTTCAGGAATAGAGATAGGCTGCCATCACCAGCACACCCCTTGCCAGTGCCTATGGGTCCTTGAGCCACGGTTGTTTCAGATTTTGACCCAACAGGGAAACGTTTGGAAGCCAAACAAATAGTAGCCAGTCCTGAAGGCTGGCTAACACAGAGGTTCTGAGGGCAGCTTGAATTTAGTACATGTGGTCAAAATCAAATACTACTCAATCCTTCTCATGGATTGAGTAGTAAAGTAAAGAATTCACAACCTCCACACCAATAGCAATCAGATGGTAAAACCTGTTTAGTCAAATACAGTCTTGCAAGGAGGTCTGAGCTTGATGTGGATCGGCAAATACAGAAATGCAAACTCGACAAACATCACACACCCGAGTGAAAGGCCTTCTGCCCCAACTTACAGAATGAATGAGGCACCAGGATTAACCAGTGCCATCAAAAACAAAGTCAATTATGTGAATCACATTGCAACCAACGGATAAAAAATAAACTGGCCTGCTTAATGCAAAAGAGAACTGGTTGCCTGGACAGTTATTATAATGTGCAGACATGCCAGGCATAAGGGAAGCATTGTAAGCAAGTTATTCACCAATATCAGATATGATAACTGGTAGAGCAAGGGACACAAGGCAATAACCAGGAATGGCCACCCCTGGACCAAAGATGGAGCAAAACAAAGGCTAGGTAACATGAAATGTGGGTGGTGTTAAACACAATTATGAAGTATAAATGAAGATTAAAGCAACAGCCAAGCAGGGAACAGTTTCTGCTAGGAAAAACCAGAACCTTACTAGGAATAGTCTGAAAAGAAGCCATCTGACCTTTTCAATATAGGGCAAGTTTTTTTAAAACAGAACACCTGATATCTGTTTATCTAAAACAAAAATATTAATGGAATAAAAGTAATGTACTGTAATTGGGAAGTATTTACAGCACTAATCTATTTATATGAGAATAACATTGATGACTTATATTTAAATCCTTCCTTTCTAGTTAGCTTTCATACAATTTTGCTGATTTATCCACACAATTTAATATAATTTAGGTGACCTATACCCACAATGCACATTTGTTCTGAAACTATAGGTGCACTATACTATATACAGTATTAATTATTTTGGTTATAACTTCACCTGGTACAACTTAAGGGAAAAATTAACAATTTATAAGAATGATAATAAAAAAGTTAAGTTATTATACGTAACACATACTAGCTGTCACATAATTACTAAGCTGATTGCTACAAGACAAATTATACTGTACGTTAACCAGTCAGTCATTTTTGTGCTAAATGCTGCAGTCACAGGTGAACTGTATATAGTAGAACAGTAGGTTTTGGGGGAGTAGAACAAATCCCGCACCCCATCAAGCAGGTTATCACGCCGGTATACAGTGTGTGCTTCTGCTACTCATTTGTTTTCTCGAGTTTCATATATAAAAAAAACTATCCTGCTAAGCCTAATTTATAACTTGAATAAGAATTTCATGATAATTTATACATATGGCAAATTTAAGATATAGGTAGCAATTACCGGATATTTTTTTTTATATATAAACTCGAGGCAAACACCAATGAAGTGCAGAAGCACCCACTGATACCTGTTTAATACCTGCTTGATGGGGTTTCTGGGAGTTGTTCTAACTCCCCCCAAACCTACTGTTTCTACTATACAGTTCACTGTGACTGCCGCATTTATCACAAAATGACTGACTGGTTAACTTACAGTATAATTTGTCTTGTAGCAATCAGCTTAGTATTATGTGACAGCTAGTATGTGTACTATAATAACTTAACTTTTTTATTATCATTCTTATATAAATTGTTAATTTTTCCCTTAAGTTGTACCAGGTGAAGTTATAACCAAAATAATTGAATACTGTATATAGTATAGTGCACCTATAGTTTCAGAACAAATGTGCATTGTGGGTATAGGTCACCTAAATTATATTAAATTTGGTGTGAATAAATCAGCAAATTGTATGAAGCTAACTATGAAGAAGGATTTAAATCTGTTCATCAATGTTACTTTTCATATAATAGATTAGTGCTGTAATACTTCCCACTTACCGTTACATTAACTTTTATTCCACTAATATTTTGTTTTAGATAACAGATATCAGGTGTTCTGTTTTAAAAAAACTTGCCCTATATTGAAAAGGTCAGATGGCTTCTTTTCAGCTAAGTGGTTCTGGTTTTCCTAGCAGAACTGTTCCCTGCTTTGCTGGTTGCCTTTAATCTTCATTTTATACTTCATAATTGGTTTAGTTTAACCCCACCCACATTTCATGTTACCTAGCCTTTGTTTTGCTCCATCTTTGGTCCAGGGGTGGCCATTCCTGGTTATTGCCTTGTGTCCCTTGCTCTACCAGTTATCATATCTGATATTGGTGAATAACTTGCTTACAATGCTTCCCTATGCCTGGCATGTCTGCCACATTCTAATAACTGGTCCAGGGCAACCAGTTCTCTTTTGCATTAAGCAGGCCAGTTTATTTTTTTATCCGTTGGTTGCAATGTGATTCACATAATTGACTTTGTTTTAGATGGCACTGGTTCAATCTGGTGCCCTATTCATTCTGTAAGTTAGGTGCAGAAGGCCTTTCACTCGGGTTGTGTGATGTTTGTTGAGTTTGCATTTCTGTATTTGCCGATCCACATCAAGCTCAGACCTCCTTGCAAGACTGTATTTGATCTAAACAGGTTTTACCATCTGATTGCTATTGGTGTGGAGGTTGTGAATTCTTTACTTTACTACTCAATCCATGAGAAGGATTGAGTAGTATTTGCTTTTGACCACATGTACTAAATTCAAGCTGCCCTCAGAACCTCTGTGTTAGCCAGCCTTCAGGACTGGCTACTGTTTGTTTGGCTTCCAAACGTTTCCCTGTTGGGTTCAAAATCATGAACAACCGTGGCTCAAGGACCCATAGGCACTGGCAAGGGGTGTGCTGGTGATGGCAGCCTATCTATTCCTGAGACATGATGGGGGACAGGAAGACTGGTTCTTATCAAAGGTCACCCCTCCTCCCATTATTCCTGGGGATTTTTTTTTCCTTTTTGTGGGTTACTATCTTGGGATTTTTTACTTTTGGTGAGTAGGGAATTCGATGGGTTTATTCATCCCGTGTGGATAAAAAAAAAGCATCTGTGTTCTGTTCTCAATTGTAGCTTGTTGAGCATAAAGCTATTGTCCCTGCCGGAGTTATATAAAACCTTTTAAAGAAGTGCCTCTGGCACTAATATTCCACTTGTTTCGTACCAGTACAGTATTTGAAGGTTATCGGTTAGATCAGTTTCTGCCTGTTCTCGGCTTGTAATGTGTTATTCTCAAGCTCTTGTTGTACTCATTTCTTTCATAACTTTTCTGTCTTCCAGTGATGTTTTAATTATTTTTATCTTTCCTTATAACTCGTTCCCCCCCCATCCTTGGAGGAGAGCTGATTGGGTCACTGCAGTCAGTGACTGAGGAAGGGAAGATGATTGGTCACCGATCCTTTAACACAATTCAATCCTCGTGGTCCTCCTGTTGGTCACTTTCTGTTGTACATACTAAGTATATGACCTTCATGATTTTCAGTGGGTAATTTAGTCTTTGCCTTCAGCTGAATATGTTCACAAGTGAGCACAGTTTTGCTTATACCTCACTATTGAGTCTGGTTCCTGTGGTGATATTAATACATACTCGGTTACCTTAAATTGTAGACGATATTCAGTATGTTTTTTATCGTTGGAACTTAAAGTTGTACTTTAGTCTGGCTTTTATAGGCAATACTGTACTGCATATTAGTAGAGGTTGTTTTCAGGCAATCTGGCGAATGCATTTTTTCTTGTAACTAATTTACATTGAAAATTAAAGGTACAGTACAAAAAATATACAAGTACTGTATTTGTTCAAAAACTAATTCACTTGTGCCATTTATATGTACTTGATCGTGCTGCTTCTGTAATTTTTTTTGTCTTATTGGAAGGAATGGTGGTGGGCACCATTCCTCCCTCCCCCCCACCCCGTCCCATTCCAAATACTTATCCTGACCTTCCAAGTGCCTATATAGTCGTAATGGCTTTGGCACCTTCTCCTCACAGTTTGCTTCCTCTTCCTTCTTTCCTTTGCTCCTTCTTTCCTTTGTTACTTATTTCTCTCTCCTTTCCTTCCCTATTACGTTTCATTAGGTATTTGCCCCTCCCCCCTCCCCTCTTCCTCTCGCTCCTTCTT
>WNGS01111181.1:39031409-39045563 GCA_020271785.1 Procambarus virginalis
TCCTTCCTTCGCTCCTTCTTCCTTCCTTTGCTCCTTCTTTCCTTCCTTTGCTCCTTCTTTCCTTCCTTTGCTCCTTCTTTCCTTCCTTTGCTCCTTCTTTCCTTCCTTTGCTCCTTCTTTCCTTCCTTTGCTCCTTCTTTCCTTCCTTTGCTCCTTCTTTCCTTCCTTTGCTCCTTCTTTCCTTCCTTTGCTCCTTCTTTCCTTCCTTTGCTCCTTCTTCCTTCCTTTGCTCCTTCTTTCCTTCCTTTGCTCCTTCTTTCCTTCCTTTGCTCCTCTTTCCTTCCTTTGCTCCTTCTTTCCTTCCTGTGCTCCTTCTTTCCTTCCTTTGCTCCTTCTTTCCTTCCTGTGCTCCTTCTTTCCTTCCTTTGCTCCTTCTTTCCTTCCTTTGCTCCTTCTTTCCTTCCTGTGCTCTTCTTTCCTTCCTTTGCTCCTTCTTTCCTTCCTGTGCTCCTTCTTTCCTTCCTTTGCTCCTTCTTTCCTTCCTTTGCTCCTTCTTTCCTTCCTGTGCTCCTTCTTCCTCTGTTATTTCCATTGCTCCTTCCTTCTTTGGTGTAAAACTTTCAAAATAACTAATCACTTATCTCTAGTGACCTTCGTCTCGTTCTACATAATCTTCATTTTATGAGGAAAGAATGAAGGCTTCACAAGTGGTTGGGGAGTATCAGGGTCCTCGTGGTCCTCGGACCTCTCTACCCCCAGACCTCGGACCTCTCTACCCCCAGACCTCGGACCTCTCTACCCCAGACCTCGGACCTCTCTACCCCCAGACCTCGGACCTCTCTACCCCCAGACCTCGGACCTCTCTACCCCCAGACCTCGGACCTCTCTACCCCCAGACCTCGGACCTCTCTACCCCCAGACCTCGGACCTCTCTACCCCCAGACCTCGGACCTCTCTACCCTCAGACCTCGGGCTTGACGGCCTGGTAAATCCGCCTGTTTTACGCCATTGCACGCATTCTTGCAGGAGTCATAACCCGCTTGGTCAGGTACCTTGAGTACTGCTTGAGTACTGCTACGGGGAGCCGGTCGGCCGAACGGACAGCACGCTGGACTTGTGATCCTGCGGTCCCGGGTTCGATCCCGGGCGCCGGAGAGAAACAATGGGCAGAGTTTCTTTCACCTTATACCCCTGTTACCTAGCAGTAAAATAGGTACCTGGGTGTTAGTCAGCTGTCACGGGCTGCTTCCTGGGGTTGGAGGCCTGGTCGAGGACCGGGCCGCGGGGGACACTAAAGCCCCGAAATCATCTCAAGATAACCTCACGATAACCATATCGTTCGTCCATCAGTTGTAGACGATATCGATAGTGTTTCCTTCCAAAGGAGATATTCTCTGGGTCTTGGAGTATTGATGCGTTCTTCCTCACAAAAAGAAGAACGCTTTCGCGTTTTTTTCTCACCGAACCGCGATGATGTGAGCTGATGGGTGCTCAGAATCTTCAGTTTACCCAGATAATAAAACCGTGTGCGACCTGCTGGCAATGGCGCCGGCAGCCAGTTTCCATTTGGAGGTGTTCATCAAGTTCTTTCAAGCGCCAGTTATGTCCCCGTGTAGTGTATTTAGCGAGGTTTGCTGACACGTCTTGGACCATGATGTTTATAAAAGTTGTGTTTTAGAGTTTATTTAGATTTTTTATTTTTTATTTTAGGGAATTGGACCCGTGCGCTTCTATGCGGCAATTGTGTACATTCTTCCCTGCCTCCTGGTCACCTGTGGACTTGTTTTCAGTGTAGATTTGGAACCAGTCTTTCTAATATTTGTCAAGTGTAAATTATAATATTGGCTGGACAGTACTCGCCTAGTTGTGTTTGCGGGGGTTGAGCTCTGGCTCTTTGGTCCCGCCTCTCAACTGTCAATCAACTGGTACCTTACCTTGAGGATACCTTGAGGTGCTTCCGGGGCTTATCGTCCCCGCGGCCCGGTCATCGACCAGGCCTCCTGGTTGCTGGACTGATCAACCAGGCTGTTGGACGCGGCTGCTCGCAGCCTGACGTATGAGTCACAGCCTGGTTGATCAGGTATCCTTTGGAGGTGCTTATCCAGTTCTCTCTTGAACACTGTGAGGGGTTTGCCAGTTATGTCCCTTATGTGTAGTGGAAGCGTGTTGAACAGTCTCGGGCCTCTGATGTTGATAGAGTTCTCTCTCAGAGTACCAGTTGCACCTCTGCTTTTCAACGGGGGTATTCTGCACATCCTGCCATGTCTTCTGGTCTCATGTGATGTTATTTCTGTGTGCAGGTTTGGGACCAGCCCCTCTAATATTTTCCACGTGTAAATTATTATGTATCTCTCCCGCCTGCGCTCAAGGGAATACAGATTTAGGCTCTTTAGTCGGTCCCAATAGTTTAGATGTTTTACCGAGTGGATTCTAGCAGTAAAGGATCTCTGCACGCTCTCCAGGTCAGCAATTTCACCCGCAGTGAAAGGGGCTGTCATTGTGCAGCAGTACTCCACTCTAGAGAGCACAAGCGTTTTGAAAAGTGTCATCATCGGTATAGCATCTCTAGTGTGAAAAGTTCTTGTTATCCAACCTGTCATTTTTCTTGCAGTTGTGACGGCTACTTTATTGTGTTCTTTAAAGGTAAGGTCTTCCGACATGAGTACACCCAGATCCTTTACATTGCCTTTTCGTTCTATGTTATGATTTGCCTGAGTTTTGTACGTGGTTTCAGTTTTTATATTTTCATTTTTTCCATAGCGCATGAGCTGGAACTTGTCTTCGTTAAACACCATATTATTTTCTGTAGCCCATAGAAAGACCTGATCTACATCTGACTGGAGGTTCGCCGTGTCCTCTATGTTGCCTACTCTCATGAAGATCCTAGTGTCATCTGCAAAGGATGATACAGTGCTATAGGTTGTGTTCTTGTCTATGTCCGATATAAGGATGAGAAAAAGTACTGGAGCAAGCACAGTACCCTGGGGGACTGAGCTCTTAACGGTTGACGGGTTGGATTTTATTTTGTTGACTATTACACATTGGGTTCTGTTGGTCAGGAAATTGTAGATCCATCTGCCTACTTTTCCGGTAATTCCTTTTGAGCGCATTTTATGGGCAATAACACCATGGTCACATTTATCAAAAGCTTTTGCAAAATCTGTGTAAATTACATCAGCGTTTTGTTTGTCTTCCATAGCATCTAATGCCATATCATAGTGGTCCAGCAACTGCGACAGGCAAGAGCGCCCTGTTCTGAAACCATGTTGTCCGGGGTTATGGAGATGCTGTGATTCCATGTATTTTGTGATCTTACTTCTTAGCACTCTCTCAAAAATTTTTATGATGTGCGATGTTAGTGCTATCGGTCTGTAATTTTTTGCCTCTGCCTTATTTCCTCCTTGTACAGATAAGGTGTACAGATTCCCGAGCCTATTGGGCTCTATCATACCTATATTTAAAACTGTGTATGGAGTCAGCCTCCACCACAACACTACTTAATGCATTCCATTTGTTAACTACCCTAACAGTGAAACAATTCTTTCTAACGTCTCTGTGGCTCATCATGTGTCTGTCACAGTAGATTGACGGTCTCGCTTCATGCAGGCCGGCTTTCAATCCCCGACCGTCCATGTGGTTGGATACCATTCCAATCCCCCCCCCCCCCCCCGTATCCATCCCAAATCCTTATCCTTAACCCCCCCCCCTTCTAAGTGCTATACAGTCGTAATGGCTTGGCGTTTTCCCTGATAATTCCATTTTCTTTACCCTGCGCTCTAAACAATGCAGGTTGAGAGATTTTAAGCGGTTGAGAGATTTTTAAGCTAAATTACATCAATAATTTAGATGTTTTAATGAGGAATTCAAGAGGTAAAAGTTTTCTGCACGTCCTCAAGGTCAGCAATTTCTCCAGCTTTGAATGTGGCTGTTTGTGTGTAATAATGGTCCAGCCTAGATAGCATTACTGTCTTAAAACGTACCATCATTGGTCTGGCATCTCTTGACGTGTAAACATCTCCCAGGAGGCTTCTGGGAGATGTTTACACGACAAGCCTGGTCCCAGGGAGTAGAACAATGATCAACCCACTCCAGGTATACTTTTTGACCTGTGGTAGTGTGTCTTCCATGTTATTTTTGTTGTGGACGTTAGAAAACGGATAAGTGGCTTTATCGTCCTTTTATGTACATAGTTCATAAGATTGCAAACCTTTACCCCGGAGAGCGAGGTTATTGCACAGTGTCACTCATCCGGTGTGAAGGTCCCGCCACTGCAGCATGTACAACAACAACCCATAATTGGAGGAAACTGGGATGTTCATCCTGTCACTTGCATCCAGATGCGGCTAGAGCCCGGTCTCAAGTGAACAGCTCGTCAAACAAGGGGGAGATGCCTATTTATGTGTTATATAATGCGTGCATATGATATTGGAGCTACATTAGGAACACCAGTGTTGTGGGTTGTATAGCCCAAACTGATATACCTGCAGGTCTCAACGTGTTGGGAACACTGCTCTCCAGCGGAGGGAACACTTGCCGGGTTCTTGTAAGTGTGGCACTGGTTGTGAGCGTGGTAGAGGGTGTAAAGTATAACTTGTGTGTGGTGGAGGCATTGTGTTCTTGTGGTAGCGGTGTGGGGCGCGTACTGGGCGGCCTGCGGCGTCATACGCATCTCTCGCTAATTTTATCTCGGACACATGGCACCTCCCGCCTCTGTGGCTTATGGGTCACGCTCCCCTCGGGGCCCGGGATAACTCTCCCAGGGCGACCCCTCTGTGCTGTGCCTGGCCCTGCCAAGGGCGTAACCAGCAGCGGCTTCCTTTACCCACGCTCGCTCTGGGCTTCACAAATGTTAATGGTAACCGTCACGATGTTATCCTTATCTATTTTGTAACGTCGTGTGTTTTAAGCGCATTATTTTGTTCCTTATGCCTAATACAGTATTTATTTAAGGCTTTAACGTTTTTCGCGGGGTTTTGTTAGTGTGTGTTAGGTGAGGGCTGGTGTGGTAGGGGCGGGGAGGCCCGTGAGCGAGCGTGTGGACAGTGCCATTGATTGTCAGAGATGGGATGCTGAGGGGAGAGCAGTGTTGAGTAAAGTGTCGTAGGCTGTGGTAGTGACGCATCGCCTCCCCCTGTCTTGTGTGACACGCCGTGTGTGTTGTGTGTGTCTCCCCCCCCCCCCCCCCATGTGTCCAGCGGCACACAATGGGTCTTCACCGCGTGTATAGACGCTAATAGCATTGGCCCTCTCGGCCTTACATATCATTGCTGTCTCCACTTGATAGCTGGCCTCCATGACTTACACGACCTGACCGCTAATTTGTTATTGTTTTCATCTGCTGCGGAGAGCGTCGTCGCCGCCGCCGCCATGTTGGTCAGCTTGACTTGGGCTTGACGTGACCACCAGAGGTCATGCTAGGCTCGCTGCTGTTGTTGTTGTTGTTGCACGTGTTCACCAGCACTTGATCACCATCTCTGTTCACTTGCACTCTTGCTTCACGCCCTGGGGTGCCCACGCACCCGCACGCCCACACCATGTTTGGCTTCGGTGGGCGATCACCAGGGCGGCTGGCAACTACGCCCCCGGGACCAGCACCGCCTACGCCTATAGGTCACCCCTTCTTCAGGTGAGCTTTGACCAGTACACGTCACTTTCAAGGTAGACCTACACTCGTAAGTAACTTTTAGGAAAGTCCCCCTACGGCCATCGTCGTTCTTCAGGTGATACAACGAACTCTAGGTCACATCTTCAGGTGAGTCTGGAGGCCCATGGCTCGCGCCTGTATATGTGGACCATTTCCACGAGTGGGTCCTCCGTCAAGCCAGGCCGTAGACACTGGGTCACATAATGTACTCTTATAGTTGTGCTTGCTGAGGGTTGAGCTTGTGTCCTTGGTCCCGCCTTAGTGTTCACACCACGCACACTATTCATTTCAAGGGCTGCACGCTTCCTCAGGCACCTGTACTCGTGTCCACACCCCTCACACTGGTGGTGTTAGTCCACCAGTTAGTTTGCTAGTAATGTACACGGGTAATGTTAGTCCTACAATCTGTGCATCAGTCTAGCACACAGTTGCTTGACTACACTAGTAATGTACAGTGTGTGTATTTACAATTTGTGCCTGCGGGATCGAGCTGTTAGCTCTTGGACCCCGCCTTGACTCATCGTCTGCTCTTGGACCCTGCCTTTCTAACCGTCGGTTTTTATAATGTATTGACCTACTTTTCCTCTATCACATCTACTACACATTTCTCTCCTACACATCCCCCAGAATGTGTAAGCCCGCAACAGCTGTTCTGTCTAACTCCCAGGTATCTGTTTACTGCTAGGTGAACAAAAGCATCAGGTGAAAGAAACTGCCCATTAGTTTCTGCTTCGACTGGGAGCCGAGCCCGGGGCCCCTTAGCATTACGACCCCAAGAGCTCTCTGTCCACTCAGCTGTGTGTACTTACCTATTTGTGCTTGCGGGGGTTGAGCTTTGGCTCTTTGGTCCCGAGCGTGCGTGCGTGCGTGCGTGTGTGTGTGTGTGTGTGTGTGTGTGTGTGTGTGTGTGTGTGTGTGTGTGTGTATAGGATATGTTCTTTATAGCCTACATATGTCATTATTAAGGTTTATCTGTCATTCTCGCAGGAAATACTCCATTCTTAACTTAATGTCAGTTCATGCACATGCTTGTACTTATTGGAATAGCGTTTTTGGATGGTATTATGGCTTTTTTTTTTTAATTATTCAAGCGCCAATATGATTTAATTTCTTTACCTAACCGTCTGTACTCCAGTGTGTCGATCTGTCTTTAAGAGGGCGGCATGGAGGGGGGAGAGTGGGTGGTGGGTGGGTGGGTTAGGGGGGAGGTGTCGGGAGTGGGTGGTGGTGGCGGGTGGGGGGGGGGGTGGATGTGGGTGTCTGGACGGGTGGATCAGCTTTAAAGTGTCTAGTCCGTTTTGTCGCTGGCAGGTTTGCTCTTGCTCTGCGTTTTGTGACTATTTACTTGTATGTATTTGCATTTTAGCGTTGGCGTGTCCTTGTTTGTTGTGACTGTGTGTGGATTTCACTTGTGTGTTTCTCGTTAACTAGGTCGTTGTATTTGTGCATGTATCAGTGCAAAGAATATTTGTAACAGAGTTTTTGTTTTTACCTGTAAGGACCAC
Source organism: Procambarus virginalis (assembly GCA_020271785.1). Lineage (NCBI taxonomy): Eukaryota > Metazoa > Arthropoda > Malacostraca > Decapoda > Cambaridae > Procambarus > Procambarus virginalis. Next base: position 39,038,499 of record WNGS01111181.1, read on the forward strand.
ATGACGTCAATATATATCGTACGTCATCGGTTCTTCAATTTCAGATGTGTGGAGGGATGGAGGGATCTATATCTATCTTATCTTTGTTTATCTATCTATCTCTATCCACCAACCCACAGGTTGGTGGGTTGGTGGATGGCTTCCATTCACCCTGTGACGATCTCTGGAACCCGTAGGTGCGGGACCAGGACGTCCACCTCCCGGGCTTGTGTGGCCCCCAGGCTCTACTTCAGGAGGCTGGGGTCGTTCTTTCCCTTGCTGGGGTGGTTCTTCTCCAGCCCCGACCACGGCGGTCTCCGGGTTTGGAGTCCCTGTGTCTTCTTTCACCAACTTCGAGGTGAACTCCGGAGCTTAAACCAAACCAGGGAGGGTACTGTGTGCCTGTACCAGGGGGCGGTACTGTGTGCCTGTACCAGGGGGCGGTACAGCGCGCATGTTCCTGGCCAATAAATGTTCATTCGCAGCACGTCTCATAAATGTTGTTTTCGTGTGTATTAGGCGTATCCTTCTAGGGTTGAGGGCATCAGGTGACCAACTTAGTTCCACTAGCCTTCAGTAGCTGCAACCTTGCATGGTAAGCTCCCCCCCCCCCCTCTCGTGTTTTGTAGAGTGGGGTGGTCCAGTGGCATGGTGTGTGTGTGTGTGTGTGTGTGTGTGTGTGTGTGTGTGTGTGTGTGTGTGTGTGTGTGTGTGTGTGTGTGTGTGTGTGTGTGTGTGGTTTGAGTGCGAGAGTCGCACCTTACTCCAGGTGCGACTCGTGGGCAAGGCGGTGGTTTTGACTGGCGATGTTGCCACACCCAGACCTGCCATTAGTCTGGTTCGAGTCTCTAGTTTGGTAAGTTGGCTGGTTTTATGTCTTGATTTACAGCTAGTATTGAGTGTTTACTTTTGGGCGGCCATTTCTTGTAGTGTTTTGTTTGTGGCGTGTGCTTGAAGCTGTGTTGCTGGAGAGGTGTTATTGACCTGCAGGATCTTATACAAGTTGATCTCAGTCTTGCCTTGTGACAGTTCTAGAATATAACTTAAGGTCTTGTACCTTTTAAACTATCACAGGGGTATCGTCTGTGTCTTATTATTATTATTATTATTATTATTATTATTATTATTATTATTATTTTGGGATTATGGTTGCATTTTCTCAGATTTCTAGATCTTCAGTGTGGAGTGTTTATTATAAGTTTTAGCGTGGGAGAAGGTAGCCCCCACAGCCTACGTCAGCAGCTATGGTGATGTAATTACCAAGTGTAGTTACAGGACGAGAGCTACGCTCGTGGTGTCCCGTCTTCCCAGTACTCTTTGTTGTATAACGCTTTGAAATTACTGACTGTTTTGGCCTACACCACCACCTCACCTAACTTGTTCCAACTGTCTACCACTTTGTTTGCGAAAGTGAATTTTCATACATTTCTTTGGCAACTTTGTATAGTTACTTTAAATCTATGACCTATTGTTCTTGAAGTTCCAGGTCTCGGCAATTCTTCCCTATCAATTTTATCGATTCCCGTTACCGTTTTGTACGAAGTGATCATATCGCCTCTTTTTCTATCAAATAGTTTTTGCATATTTAATGCCTCTAACCTCTCCTCGTAGCTCTTGCCCTTGAGTTCTGGGAGCCACTTGGTGGCATGTCATTGCACCTTTTCCAGTTTGTTGATGTGCTTCTTAAGATATGGGCACCACACAACCGCTGCATATTCCAGCTTTGGCCTAACAAAAGTCTTGAGCAATTTCTTTAGTATTTCCCCATCCATGTATTTAAAAGCAATTCTGAAGTTAGAAGGCGTAGCATAGGCTCGATATTTTTTATGTGGTCCTCAGGTGTTAATTTTCTATCTAGAACCACCCATAGAGCTTTCTTTATCAGAATCCTTTAAAGATTTCTTACATAATTTATAGTTTGTTTGGGGTCTTATGTTCTCCTATTCCACATTCGAAAAATGGCACATTTCTCCAGTCCGATACATTACCTCTGATTACTGCCCTCATTTTTTTGTCAAAATTTTTCATCCATGTTAGAAGCCTACCTGTCACTCCTTCAATATGTTCCAGTTTCAAGAACAACCACTTGTGTGGAACTATCGAAAACCTTTTTTAGGTCCAGATAGATGCAGTCAACTTAAATTAACCATCTCTTTCCTGCAAAATCTCTTTGGCTCGATCATAGAAACTGAGTAAAGTCGTTGCACAGGATCTTCTAGATCAAAAACCATACTGTCTGTCTGATATTATATCGTTTCTCTCCAGGTGTTCCACCCATTTAGTTTTAATTATATTTTACCATATTTTGGCTATTATACGTGTCAATTATGCAGGTCTACAATTGAGGGGATCTTCCCTGCCGCCACTTTTGTAGATTGAAACTATGTTAGCCTTTGTCCACACGTGTCCTAGGACTCCTGTACGCAGGGATGCCTGGAAAATTAGTTGAATGTGGTGTAGTGTTACTGGTGGTGGTGCGGGTATAGTTCCTCCGTGTGGTGGCTGTGACTGGTGTATCTAGCGGTGCTTCGGGTCGCCTATCCTCTCCCACCCTCACTGTCCACTATGGCTCTGTGTTGTCAAACTCTTGCAACCTCTTGTTGAGCTTCTCAAAGCTAACTTTGTTGTTTTCTGTGAGGATACGCCACCCCGTGTTTCACTGTGGAAATACTGAACACTCACTTTCTCCCTGCTTTCCAAGAGTGAGTGAGTGAGAATAATGTGACGTCGTGGTGTGAGCTTTCCAGCATGGAGGACAGAAGAAAATGTATATTTGCTAGTTAGCATTGTAAATGTGTGGCCACGTTTGTGATAAAACAAAAAGCTAGCGTGTCTACTGGTAACACTAGGAGAAGCCTCTCCAGGTATCAGTGTTGTCAGGTGAAGGTGATTGGGCATTACGAAGCTTCCTGGCCAACTCTCATCCAGTAACACCAGCAGACTCCCTGATGTTACTACTGCTCACCTTAGACTCTGCTACAAGTATCTCTGGGAATTTTCATTGTCCGCTGATGTAGACCTGACCAAATGTCAACTGTGTCATCATAGTGACGGAGGCTGTGTGAGTAATTGTGGTGAAGTGCGAAAAGATACGTGAATTCAGAGACAACTATATAACAAATGTTCAAGAGATGTGTAAATATTTCATAAAAAATGATCTACTACCAGAAATATTAGCCAAATATCCCAGTTTGCTAACTGTAGGTAGTAAATGTGGGTGATTGTAACCTATCGACCGCTGCCCACTTGATGGGGGGGGGGGGTGCAGGATAAACATGTACTTGCCTAGATGTGCTTGCGGGGGTTGAGCTATGACTCTTTGGGCCCACCTCTCAACTGTCGATCAACTGTTTATTTTCTCACACACTCAGGAAGCGGCCTGTAGCAGCTCTCTAACTCTCAGGTACCTATATACTGCTAGGTGAATAGATACATCAGGGTGAAAGAAACTCTGTTCATTTGTTTCCGCCTCCTCCGGGGATCTAACCCGGACCCTTAGGACTACGAATCCCGAGCGCTGTCCACTGAGCCGTCAGGTCCCGCATGTCATGACACTAGCTCAGCACACGTGTCAGTTATTTAGCTTAGAGACTGTACTTGTGGTCGGTGTTGACGCAATACATCACATTGTTGTAACTAGGTCATCAAGACTGTAACTTGGTTAGCTAAACGAATTTTGTGGCCCATTATGTGCCTCTGTAACCCGCCCCACTACCCCCCCCCCCCAACATCATGGGTATGGGGTGCATAGTTAGTGAACTAAAATAAAACTATTGTTTGACGTTTGGCATCGGTGATGCCTAGTCAGTTGGCACTCTCTCTCTCTCCCACAGTCTCCTCTCTTCCAGCATCTCTACCTCCTTAGCTTGGTTGATCCCACCCTTCTCTCACCCAGTCTAGAGTACCGCTCAGCCTCCCTCCTTGCCCATCCCTCAGCCTCCCTCCTTGCCCATCCCTCAGCCTCCCTCCTTGCTCATCCCTCAGCCTCCCTCCTCGCCCATCCCTCAGCCTCCCTCCTCGCCCATCCCTCAGCCTCCCTCCTCGCCCATCCCTCAGCCTCCCTCCTCGCCCATCCCTCAGCCTCCCTCCTCACCCATCCCTCAGCCTCCCTCCTCGCCCATCCCTCAGCCTCCTCTAAGTAACACGGTATATTGGTATAAAGGATCATTAAGGAGGGCAAGAGTGAAAGGGCGGGCGGCCCTTCCCTCATCCTGTTTACCATTGCCAGGAGACACCCTCCCCTGATTCAGCAGTGGCGGCCACTGACCAGCTGCCGTGGCCCACACGGTCTGTAAGGAGCCACATGGTCACATGGTCTATAAGGCTTTTATTCACTTGTGATGACAGCAATTGAAACTAGCAAGTTGCTCGTGAGAGATGGTAGAATTTAAATTAATAAGTAGTCTGTAAATCAGATGTGACAAAACAGGAGAGTTGGGAGTCGCTGCACACAGACAGTAGGTAAGGTAGAGCTTTTCCTGGCACACACAGGTGGCACACGAGAGGACGGTCTGCGTGTGAGGTGTTTGTGTTTTGGGTGTGGAGGAGAGAGAAGGGGGGGGGGTGAGTGTTGACCTGTTTGGCACTGGCGCGAACTCCCCCCCCCCCTACCCTCCACCTTCAGTCTGGGATACTCACGCTGTCTTCTAGACATACTGGCTCTAGATTCTTATTAAGTAACAACGGCTTTTAAGGGTTGATAGATGTTAATCTTCTTGTTTGAGGAGCTGTTCACTAGAGACAGTTAAGCAAGTCCCAGCTGTGTCTGGGTACAAGTGACAGGATGAACAACCCAGCGGGTTTTCTTCCTATTGGGGAGTGTTGTACATGCTGCTATGGTGGTGTGTCCACTCACAAGATGAGTGGCGCTGCCCAATAAACTCGCCCCTCGGGGCAAAATTTAAATTTAAAAAAACATGGTTGTCCCCTCTATAATGAGCAAATGTTTATCTCTGTTTATAACTATGTGTAGCTCTATTTCTGAGTATATCTATCTCTATGTATGTCTATCCCATTGACCCCCTTCGTCCCCCCTTCTCTCAGAAAATGTATTATAAAGAATTGAAACAACTGAATGGGTCTCTCAGAAAATATATTGTTATGATCATTAAAATTCCAGGGGAATTATACCATATATTTCACACTTGATTACCTGAAAACCCCCGCATGGTAGTGTCTAATTTATAATATTTCTTAAAGTAGTTCAATTAGCCCTACCCCAAACAGCCTACGTCCGGCCCGTATCCCAGACCATTCCTCCTTGAAAATTTGGGTGACGGTAGCTAGAAGCATCTGGCCTCCAACTTTGCATAGACAAACATTCTCATAGTACAGGCATATAAATATAATGTGGGATAGAGAGATACTGTCAGTGTGAGAGGGCATGAGTGTCCATAATAGTATGTAAGTTGGAGCAGAGGTGAGGTTCCATGGTGGGGGCTGGTGCAGGGCAGGTGCAGGGCAAGAGGCAGGCTCTGTCTGTTGCCAGGGGAAAACCCAGGAATCCCCACACCAATGCTAACACTATTTAAATCACTGGTGTTGTCCCGTCTTGAGTATTGCTGGGTACTCACTCTCCCTTTCAGAGCGGGAGGGATCTCTGAATTAGAGGGAATACAGAGAACATATACGGCACGTAGAGACACGATAAAACATCTGAATTATTGGGACCGTCTCAAAGCTCTCAAAATGTACTATGGAAAATAGACGAGAAAAGTATCAAATAATATATACATGGAAGATACTGGAGGGCCAGGTCCTCAGTAGAATAGCAACAAGCTGGAGTGAAAGATATGGAAGGATATGCAGAATATAGAACCAATAAGTAGAGGTGTCATAGGCACAATCAGAAAACAGTCTTAACATCCGGCATTCACGGCTGTTCAATACCCTCCTAGCATGCATTAGAAATATTGCCGGAACGGAGCTGGATGTATTCAAGAGGCACTTGGATAGGTTCCTGCAAGAAGTGCCGGATCAACCAGGCTGCAGTGGATATGGGGGCCGCTCCAAGCAACAGCCGGTTGGGCCAAGTTATCACAAATCAAGCCTGGCCTTAGGCCGGGCTCGGAGAGTAGACCTCCTCCTGAAACCCTCTCCAGATATGCCAAGGAGGAGAAGAGGACCTCAAAGAAAGCATCATATTCAAAATAAAGGCTTAATTTCCTTGTCCCCAACCACTATTTAATGAATCTTAAGGCAGTCCAATAGGGTCAATAACTCCTCAATACCTGCTTGACTCTTGATTGATTCAGTTGAGCCAAACTGAAAATGTGTTCCTTTGAATTTGCTATTCCACTGTATTGCCTTTGGAAAGTACCTAATTTTTCAGTATTCACCTTATTATGCTAGTCTTCTATTATCTTTCAAATCTAAGGTTTTTAATTTAAATGTATACATTCAGTGACCATTCCTTGGCGGTCAGTGCCCTCAAACAGGTGCTTGTCAAGTTTAGTGCCCTAATTTTGTCCAGTCTTGCCAGGTGCCCTGCCAACTACACGCTCTCCTTCGTGGCTTTTGTGTCCAATATTTCTCTCTTGTGACTTTCCTCTGCCCCTCCATGACCTCCGTGTCTCATCTTCCCAGCGAGGCCCGACTCTCCGCGTCCCAGTGGTACTGGGCTGCCACCTAATAACTGTGAATTGAGCCGCTGGAACGCTACTTACTACCGACACTCCACCGTCACCTCCCTCGGGAGAATGATGACCCAACTTTCCTGAGGTGTTTCCATGCCGCTGGCCGACAATCCAGCGTATGTATAGGGTAGAACATACAACATGTTCTACCTACGGGCTCACCATAGCCCGTGCTACTTGGAACTTGTTCCGCGTAGCTGAATCTATAACAACAACAACATGTTCTATTACAAACGCTTGTTGTTTTTGTTGAAGATTAACACCCCAAGAGGTGGCACGGGCATGAATAACCCGTAGGTGGTGGAGTGAATGTGGTGTTTGGTGGTGGAACATCTTGAAGTGTGTCTGGGAGACACTCGTCTCACCAGTACACAGCTGGCACTCACTCGTCTCACCAGTACACAGCTGGCACTCACTCGTCTCACCAGTACACAGCTGGCACTCAATCGTT
>WNGS01111181.1:39049829-39063216 GCA_020271785.1 Procambarus virginalis
GGGGGGCACCATTCTTTCCTCCCGTCCCATCCTCAAATCCTTATCCTGATCCCTTCCCATGCTATATAATCGTAATGGTTTGGTGCTTTGCCCTGACAATTCCCTTCCCTTCCCAGATCCTTTACGGTGCTTTTTTCGTGCTATAGTGCGATTTGATTGCGTTCTGATGTGTGGTTTCTGTTTTTAGATTTCAGTGGTTTCCATAGTACAGGAGCTGGAATTATCTTCATTAAAGATATTTTTCTGTGGCCTAATTTGAACGACCTGATTAGACTGGATGTTTGTCGCGTCTTTAAGTTTTTTTTTTTTTTTGCCTATTGCGGGATGTTCAATATGTTCCTTTAGGGGGCAAGTTTATTCACAGGCGAGTGAGGGTGACCCAATAAACTCGACCTCTGGGGTACATGTAAGGGTGTAAAGGTGTGACGGGAAGTGCGGGGCTGCCGACCCGGACAGCGGACCTGGCCCCTACCACCACCACTCTCCCGGGACGTAAACACTACCCTAAATTACCCTTAATAGTCCCATTTTTCTGCATAATATCAAGAGTCTGGCAAGCATTTCCCCTTAGTCTTAAATCTTAAGTGTTCATCATCAGCTATTTTTGTACAATAGTTTCCAAATGATAATCTAGAAATAAATTAGAAATGCAGCATCGTTAAGAGCCAACATGCAGACTCAGTCACGTCTGAGTAAATCCACTGGCTGGCTTCCCTCGTAAAGCCACACACTTCAGCTTGGCTTGGAAAGGTAATACGAGGACATCCAACCATCGCCTCCGCCTCACCACCTGACAACACACCACTGATACCACACAGGCAGCACACCACCTGGGACGCCGGTGGCTGTGTGGATAGCACGCTCGGCACGTAATCCGTGGTCCCGGGTTCGACTCCCGGCGCGAGAAACAAAATCGACTGTTTCTTTCACCCTGATATTCCTGTTACCTAGGAGTAAATAGGTACTTGGGAGTTAGACAGCTGTTAGGGCTGCTTCCTGGGGGAGGGGAATAAATTAGGTAGTTAGCAACAGTTCATTGATTGACAGTTGAGAGGCGGGCCGAAAGAGTCAGAGCTTAACCCCCGCAAGCACAACTAGGTGAATACCTACAGCATACCGCACTGATACCAGCACAAACAGTACACCACCTACAGCGTTACCACGCCTCAAACAGCAGCCTGAAATAGCACAGAGTGCCAGCTGTGTACTGGTGAGACGAGTGAGTGCCAGCTGTGTACTGTGAGACGAGTGAGTGCCAGCTGTGTACTGGTGAGACGAGGTACAAATTAATACAGTAAATAGAACAAAAAACAAAGCGGGAAAAAAGACACACAAGGAGAACAGTGGTATGAAAAGACGAGGCGCCAAAGCGTTAGAGGACACAGAGAAATCCACAACATCGTCTATCTCCGGCCGAAGAAACGAGAACGTTACTGGAAAAAACAGTGGAAGTAAGTTAGTAATTATCTAAAGACGGCACCAAGCCGGGTAGGCTATGTAACACAAACAACAATGGAAGCTTTCAACTGAGTACTGGACAAGTTTCTGCTGGCTTTACCGGATCAGCCAGGCTGTGATGACTCTGTGCTTCCGGCGACGACGTCACACGGCCTCACAGGGAGATGAAACAACCAGCAACGGAGGCTACGGGAGTAGAACACGTTCTTAAGTATATTGTATAAATACAAATTATTATTATTATTGTGAGCAAATCCGTACGAGCAGTGATGAGGGTTCGAACCTTGCGATGGGTGTCCCAAGTGTTCACTGATGCATCACGATAGTGTGATTACTCTCTGATTATTATTATATATTATTATTATTATTATTATTATTGTTATTATTATGTATTATTATTATTATATTATTTTTATTGTAACTTGATATCATGAAGGTAGACACACAACGAATCAGGCTTGGATACCTATGTGCACGGGAAATAAACTTACAGGTTTCAAAAGAGAGGAAATGCCAACATTGGGGGTAAATACCTTACAGAGCACTGAACATTATCTAACGCAAGTGTAGTTACGAATTGATCAGTTACCACTGAGATTCAACACCACAGAAGGTGTTGAAACAATTCAAACACCTGCGACGCGTTGGTCGTTAGTGTGGCCTATATGTGGTATTATTTAAACCAATGAGACATAAACACTCATCCACCGCCTGAGTAATACTGACCCGGGTAGTACCTAACAGACCAGCCAGAGGCCTAGGAATATCTCTCCAAAAAGGAGGCAATCACTTTTTCAACTAAGTCTTTCCATTTATTTACAAATATAACGTCAATCCTTAACCGCTGTTAACTGATGGTGGGTCGAGTTCCGGGGAAACTTACCATGAGCTATGGGAAAAGTTTTTAGCCTGCTAATAGAAATTATAAGGCGTCTGATCCTCTGCCCAACTGTGTAAAAAAATGGGAAAACGTGTCACAAAGCAGAGCAGCTCACTTAGAAATACCACAAAGTTACGAAGACCGGTTAGGTTGGCAGCCCTGCAGCGGATGAAGCATTGTTACACATATCCGGGAGGGTTGGCAGCCCTGGAGCAGGTGAAGCATTGCTACACACACACACACACACACATATCCGGAAAAGTTGGCAGCCCTGGAGCAAGTGAAGCATTGTTACACATACCCGAAAAAGTTTTCAGCCCTGGAGCAAGTGAAGCATTCCTACACATACCCGGAAGGGTTGGCAGCCCTGGAGCAGGTGAAGCATTGCTACACATGTCCGGTAGGGATGGCAGCCCTGGAGCAGGTGAAGCATTGCTACATACACACACAAGAAAAGTTGGCAGCCCTGGAGCAGGTGAAGCATTGCTACACACACACATATATCCGAAAAGGTTTTCAGCCCTGGAACAGGTGAAGCATTGCTACACATACCCGGAAGGGTTGGCAGCCCTGGCGCACGTGAAGCCTTCCTACACATACCCGGAAGGGTTGGCAGCCCTGGAGCAGGTGAAGCATTGCTACACATGTCCGGTAGGGATGGCAGCCCTGGAAAGTCATCTGCCTTGTAAATATACGGATTTTTTTCCGGTTTATTTATTGGGTACTATTTTTATTCTTTGTAGTACTCAGCGGAGTGTGTTGACAATTCACGAGTACAATCTGAATATTGTCGGTACTTTGTGATAAACTTTTATTAATTTAAGGTATAACTACGGCATTTGTGATAATGATTTGGTCCTTTGTTGTATTGTAAGAACTTTTTGGCACCGTGATCTACCTTGAAACACGAAATAAAACATAGATTAACCAGTTAAACTACAACGTAATACAAAACAAATGAAACAAGCTAAAGCCTAGTGTGAGGTGGCCATAAGCCCTTGAGAAACCCCCTCACATGACTGACTTGCTATTTATAAATTACAGTTAGCGTTGTGTGAAATATTTGGTATTCATCGTCCTGTGTGTGAGTCCTCTCCCTTGAGTACGTCCTTAGCTAGCCCTGTATATGGTACTGGCGCTCGGCGAGCTATTTATAGAGGATATCACACTACCATACATGTACATGTATGTATGTATGTATGTATGTATGTATGTATGTATGTATGTATGTATGTATGTATGTATGTATGTATGTATGTATGTATGTATTTAGATGTGATACGTGTGTGATACACATACATGTATTTATGTATGTAGGTTAGATGAGTATTTTAACAGCACTACAATCACCTTCTGTGGTTGATGGTTCAATAAATCACTGAACTATATGTCCAACAGATTTCTAACCATGGAGGACAGATGAAAATGTAAAGAACTTTTTCGTTCCAGAGTAGTTAACAAATGGAATGTATTAGGAAGTGATGTGGTGGAGTCAGACTCATACACAGTTTCAAGTGTAGATATGATAGAGCCCAATAGGCTCAGGAACCTGTAAACCGGTTGATTGACGGTTGAGAGGCGGGGCCATAAAGCTGAAACTCAACCCCCGCAAGCACAACTGTGTGAGTACACGCACTCATGTCAACCGGAGTTGTTCTTTGTGTTGACGAAGAATGACGAGAGCAATACAACAATAGTTATACAGCAATTGGTATAGTGTTGGGGTTAAGGTCTACCAACCTCTGGAGGGTTATTAAGGCTACCACAACAGCTTACTCACCAACAGCAGGTATCCTTTAATTCACTCTTTGTATATATATGCCTGTGAATACAAAGGTTATATAATACAATAATTATATATGTTAATAATTATAAAATATAATAATTATGTAACATAATAATTATAAAATATAATAATGTAACATAATAATTATAATATATAATAATTATATTATATAATAATAATGTAATATAATTATTAATATAAATAATTACCAATATGTAGACATTTAGCTTGAATATGTCTAGGCCTAGTATTTTATTAGCTGCAAAAATATAAAAAAAATTCCGGTTTGTCCAAATTAAATAATGCAAAAGTCTATTTTCTGGTTGTCCGTCACGATATAGTTGTATTTTCAACCGCATCGTTGCTACAAGTACTTTCATTTTAGGAGTACTTGTGCTACACTTGAGGTGTGCTACACTTCACGGTGTATATACACTGAGAGTTAACCTGGGCAATGTTCAGGACCAAAGTATACTTGCTGGTTGTTGAGTATGGTGTTGTGGTGGCCTTAATAACCCTCCAGGGGTTGATAGGCTTTAATAACTCTCCTGATGTTAGTAGGCTTTTGTAACCCTTCAGAGGTTGATAGGCTTCAATTCGTAGGCAATGACGATCAAGGTAACTGCTTATTAGACATTAGTTTACATCCTCGGTTCACAGCTGAGGGACCCGAGCAAGGGAGGTGGTTCTGCATATTCTCCTTCACCTGATGCCTATGTTCACCTAAAAGTAAAATCGGTACCCTGGAGCTAGGCAACTGTTGTGGGGCGCATCCTGGGGAAAGACAGTAGTAGTAAACCTATTTATGGGGGGGGGTGTCGATAAGGCTAAGCTCAAGCTTTCAGACAAAGTTAATTATCATACTTAAGCTGAATAGTGTTATGTCACACCTTTGCCTCGTATTAAGGTACTCGAAAGTTGTGTATTTTCACTGAATATACAGAATACTTATACGTGATGATGGATAATACAATGGAGAGTTTTGAAGAACTTTCTTATAGAAGGAAGTCACAGTCATAACGTGTACTTTATATAGATATATTTATACCATTAACAACGCCTCAAGTCATCAGTATTCCGGGGGTGTCAAGGCCTGGCATGACGTCACTACCACCGCCGGGCTGGACCATAGGCTACACCACGTGTGCTTATGTGTACCATGTGGTACATGTGTCCTGCTGTGTGGTACAAGTGTCCTGCTGTGTGGTACATGTGTCCTGCTGTGTGGTACATGTGTCCTGCTGTGTGGTACATGTGTCCTGCTGTGTGGTACATGTGTCCTGCTGTGTGGTACAAGTGTCCTGCTGTGTGGTACATGTGTTCTGCTGTGTGGTACATGTGTTCTGCTGTGTGGTACATGTGTTCTGCTGTGTGGTACATGTGTTCTGCTGTGTGGTACATGTGTCCTGCTGTGTGGTACATGTGTTCTGCTGTGTGGTACATGTGTTCTGCTGTGTGGTACATGTGTCCTGCTGTGTGGTACATGTGTCCTGCTGTGTGGTACATGTGTCCTGCTGTGTGGTACATGTGTCCTGCTGTGTGGTACATGTGTTCTGCTGTGTGGTACATGTGTCCTGCTGTGTGGTACATGTGTCCTGCTGTGTGGTACATGTGTCCTGCTGTGTGGTACATGTGTCCTGCTGTGTGGTACATGTGTCCTGCTGTGTGGTACAAGTATCCTGCTGTGTGGTACAAGTATCCTGCTGTGTGTACATGTGTCCTGCTGTGTGGTATATGTGTCCTGCTGTGTGGTACATGTGTCCTGCTGTGTGGTACATGTGTCCTGCTGTGTGGTACTTGTGTCCTGCTGTGTGGTACATGTGTCCTGCTGTGTGGTACATGTGTCCTGCTGTGTGGTACAAGTATCCTGCTGTGTGGTACTGTGTCCTGCTGTGTGGTACATGTATCCTGCTGTGTGGTACATGTATCCTGCTGTGTGGTACAAGTATCCTGCTGAGTGGTACAAGTATCCTGCTGTGTGGTAGATGTATTCTGCTGCGTGAACTGTGATATAGCCCACCTTGATAATGGACTAGAACAAACTAACCTCATTAATGTGAAATATACCAAATTGGTTTCATCAATTTACACAACATAGACCCATAAACCCAACTATTATTGTACTCATATCCCTGCAGTTTCATACATTTTTTTACTTGAATAATATAATAATAATAAAATAATAATAATTATTTACAAAACTAGAGAGCATTAGATTACGCGGTTACTTAAGAGGTACAGGATGTGTACATTCTATTAGTCACTGATGGATTAATTTGTCAAATTCTGATGAATGCGTACAGAATTTATATTTATATAATTTATCAATATTAGTTAAAATCCTATGCTTACAGCGTGTGCATTACACACGGTGTGACACGGAACTAGCAAACAGTGTGGCCATTATTCACGGTGTGACACGGAACTAGCGCACAGTATATGCATTATTCACGGTGTAACACGGAACTAGCACATAGTGTATGCATTATTCACGGTGTAACACGGAACTAGCACGCAGTGTGTGCATTATTCACGGTGTAACACGGAACTAGCACGCAGTGTGTGCATTATTCACGGTGTAACACGGAACTAGCACGCAGTGTGTGCATTATTCACGGTGTAACACGGAACTAGCACGCAGTGTGTGCAATATACACAGTGTGACACGGAACTAGCACATAGTGTGTGCATTATCCACAGTGTAACACGGAACAAGGACAGTAATACCTCCTGCAAGCAACTGCTGCTATCAAGCTATCAGTGGTGTAGCAAGAGCCCTTATGTGCCGATGTTGCAAGAAAGGTCCTGTAAGTGTCGCAATATTTGCATTTTGTGTTATAAAATAACTTTTTCGCTTATGTTGCAAGCGTTCCCGGCGGCAAAGTATAGTAAAGTGAAACTATCGACAACAATAATTACCGATATTTCTGCAACACAAGTTAATGTTATTGTAAATTGTAATTTGGTGCTAGACAGCCTAGGGTATAGGCTGTCAAATCCGTGACGTCAGCGGTGTTTCTACATAGCCAATAGCACTGAGACACGTCACACTTGCGTTCATAGTTGCCTGGGACAATGGGAGGGCAGGTTTCCAGCCTCCAGCGATCCGCAGTTTTTTTTATTAAATTTAAATCATCCAAACCTTTGGTTTTCATGATCAACTCTTTGGAGCAGTACGTGGGTGGTGGGGGGGGGTCGAACCAGCGTCCTGGGTCGCCTCAGACACGGATTTCACCTAATTGTGGTTTTCCTCGTTTCCCAGGATGAAGTGGAATGGTGGGCGGAGGCGGCGAGTGGCCACCTTTAATGCCTACACCCATGCTCATCAATTATTTTATCCCAGGGCGAACAGGATCAGCACGTGGTAGCTCTTGCCTTCCCATTGGCCCTCCGGGTTCATGACGTCTGTGTGACGTAACTACGTATCTGTGACGTAACTTCTCGTGTTAATTATGTAAGTTCCATTGTGACCTAACAATTATTATTTTTTGTTTAAATCCTACAGCTAGGCCGTCACTACTAGAGCAGCTGCAGCCGCCAGCTCCACCACCCACTACTGCACTCACCGTTCCCATCACCTCACTATCACCACCACCACCATGACTGTCACCATCATCACCATCACCACGTCTAACACCACCATCCCTACCATCATCAATCACCACCATCCCCACCATCCCTACCATCACCAATCACCACCACTCACCATCACCATCACCAATCACCACCATCCCTCACCATCACCATCACCACCATCACCTACCATCACCAATCACCACCATCCCTACCATCACCAATCACCACCATCCCTACCATCACCAATCACCACCATCCCTACCATCACCAATCACCACCATCCCTACCATCACCAATCACCACCATCACCATCACCACTCCCTACCATCACCAATCACCAACCATCACCATCACCATCACCAATCACCTACCATCACCAATCACCACCATACCATCACCAATCACCACCATCCCTACCATCACCAATCACCAATCACCAACCATCACCCACCACCATCACCACCCTCCCATCACCAATCACCACCATCACCACCATCCCTACCATCACCAATCACCACCATCCCTACCATCACCAATCACCACCACCATCACCACCAACACACCCTTCATATCACAACCCCTCCTCCCACAACCACATCCGCCTCCCCACCAGCGCCGTAGCATTTTGGTCCTTAATCGTAATATTCCCCGGAATACGACCCGTCAAGTCGTTTAACAACCAGGTACCCATTCACTGCTGGGTGAACAGAGGCTACAGTTAAGGATTGGCGTGCCCAGTCAATCCTCCCCGGCCAGGATACGAACCCAGCCAAAGGGCTCGCGAAGCGCCGGGCGAGTTTTACCACTGTTCCACGGGAACTACAATTGAAATTGAATTGTGATTTTTAATACATCAAATATATAATAATATAATAATTGTTATTATTATTGTTATACATGTGAGGCGTTGTCGACCCAAAAAGAACAACAAAATCATTGTATCGGGGGGACAGGCAGCACGTGTATATATACAATCGACTTGAGAATGGTCCAGGACGGATCGGAAACGTCGTCGTCCCTCACATTCTAGTGTGTGGTCTGGTCCATACAAATCAATATAATATACAAGTTATCGAGGTCCCTCGAGGGTCGAATTACTCGCCCTCCAAAGGATGCACCTCAACAACAAGCTGACTTTGTTGGGTTGCATGGGTACCTATTTACTGCAAGGTGGAACAGGGGCATTACGTTGATACTAAATGCATGCCCGACCGTTCCTGTCCCGGCCGGGATCGAACCCAGATTTCCTGTCTTTGAGGTCGAGAACAAACCCGACTGTAATGTCAGACCTTTGAATAATATTCTTTAAGATTTTATTCGATAGCTTGTTTTTATAATGATACAATATGTCTTCGAAGCACACATCCTGGTTTAGGGTAATTGGACCATATTTTCTATAAGAGAATAAGTTTTTTTTTTCCTATTGGGAGGTGAGATGGAAGAGTTACGGGTAACCAGCTCTTCATAGAAAACATGTTGCTATAGAGTTATAGAAAATGATCTTGTGTAAGGATAACTAATTTACTTTACAAATACTTAATGAAACTGGGAAATTCCCATATGATTGAGAACTAATCCCCCCCTCCCATGGTGTTCAGGGGTCCCAATTCTTTCCCCCTGAAACCATTGGGGTGAGGAATTGGGACCACAGACTGTATCTCTGGCAGTTCGGCTTGTATAGGGATCTAGATGAAGTAAGTGTAAAGTGGTGGACAAAGACAGGACGACATAACACTAGAACACTATAATCTTGGATTGTGTAAAATGGAGCCATTTAGAGAAAGATCTAAGCTCACTCTGTATGATGATGGCACATATCTTATTACCATGGGAACAATTACCTGAAATACTTGGCACTGTATTCCACATTTCGCTTTCCAGTAATCAAACACATAATAATCAAACAAGTGTGTAGTTTGGTGGAAACTAACAAGTAATACAGAGTGCCCCTGGACTCTGTAGTGTACACGCCATAATAGCCACTATTACGCTAGTTCGAGCGAATAAGACACTTAAGGCTAAGGCAATAGTAAATGAGTTGAAAACAATTAGAGGGCGGAAATGTGATTAGCAGAAATGCTTCGGAAATACACTCTTTAAAACAAACAAATTGGTGCATAGGTAAGGCAGTTACAGAATTGTATTCTTCGTTTTTTTAAACGAGAGGATCTTAACAGGTAAGGCTTAAATTCTGGGCTGATTAAAGATTAGTGATAAGGCACTCTAGGAATATCAATGATGAGTTGGTTGGTTCTCCTATTGTTAATCTGAAGTTGAGTGGCTCACTAGTAAATACGGTGGGTTTACATTCAGTTTAGTGTACAGGGCGAATTGGATGTCAGCCGTTGATAGAGCAAGATTGGATGCCCCCAACAAACCATAGAGAATAGGTGGCGTATGTAGATGAACGCATTGTCAGATGTTTGGACGAACAGAGCCCTGATCTATCTGTCAACTTATTTACGAAAACTTATTGATACTTTGAAGCTAAGACTACTGCTACGACATGAACTATAAGGGTGATAGAGTAAGTAAAACTAAGATGAGCGAGCCTTTGTGTCCCTCCGTAATCTTTTTGCGATACCGCTCACAAGATGAGTATGGGTGCACAATAAACTAGCCGCCTTCGGCGGCAACAACAAATCATCAAAGCGCACGCGAAGCGTCTGGCGAGCACTTTACCACTACGCGCACGGCAACTGCAATAATAATAATAGCATGATGGGGTAAGGCCGACCATTTAACATGATTTATTATGTAAGTATTAATGCTAACAAATGAATGGCTGGTGTCCTTCCTAAATGTGTCACCTAAATATTGAATAAACTTGTTAAATTATTTTAACAAGTCATATTTGTTTGGCTTCTTGTTTAATATTGTTTTCCACATAATTAAATCTATCAATAATTAACTGAATATCTTAAGTTATGCCCGAAACCCTTAGCGTACTACTGCCTTTATTAATATGTACCTTTAGGTACATACAATCAACCACTTCTGTATACTTTTTAAAAAAAATAATATTACCGTAGGCGGTACAATGGTGTGTATAGCTCTAGCTGGGTTAGACACCATCGAATTTAATCAGTAACTCAGTGGCCGGTGAAGACCCTCGCTTCTTGGCCAGGTAGACTGTTAACAAGTCTAAGAGGCTTGCTTACCCTGAGAAACAGTAATAGCCAGCTCTCTATATATATAAAGAGAGAGCCGAACAACCTAATTCAGCCCAACCTAATGTTGAACAACCGAACAACCTAATTCGGCCGAGAGAGCCGAACATCTAATGTTCGTATATACATAAGATAAAAAAGAGCCATTTTTTTATATATATAAATAAATAATTCTTAAAAAAATTCAAAAACAGATTTATTTTTGTTATTATTTACTGTTGTTAATCCTTGGAAATAAAACGTTTTCTATGAAAAAGCTGTCAAAATTCATCGTTACTGAGCACTGTAGCACATTAGTATGCTAAGTAATGCTACACAAAAAATTATTGAAATATTATTTAAGAGGCCGGGCATATGACGTTCAATACAAACTAAAGATGTTATTGAATAAGTGATGATGAGGGCCTGAGAGAGAGCCGCCCGGCGGCTCCACCAATCAGCTAACAGCAATTCAAAGCGGTTCTTGTTACAAAGTTTGTGATCTGAGTGAGGAGGAGCGCTCGCATCTTGTGTTACCCGTGATAACCCTTCCCTGCCTCCCATGGGGGGGGTCCATGACGGCGAGACGCCCGGCCCTCGACCACGAACATGAGCTTCGACTACACGGAGGTGCTGCGGGGCTGTCTGAGAGTCAGGAGCTCAGGACGACCCACTCTGCCGTCGCTGAGGCCATCCTGGGCCCGACCCGCAACACAACAGGGAGAGGGCTTTTTTTTGAGATATATGTTGTGTTACCTCTTGTGTTACCTCTTGTGATGTAATGGTAATGTTGTTTACTGTGAAGTGTTAATGTTGTGTACCTCTTGTGTTACCTTTTGTGATATAATGGTTTGTTGTGTTTACCTCTTGTGTCAAGTCTTCCTGAAACCGGCACTGTGTTTTATTATATATTTATAATGAATGCGAGGTTGTTTTGTAATATCCACAGGTAACTTAATTGTTGACATCATGTAGAATTGTACCAACCGTGTGTGTAGCTTGTGGTGGTTGAGGGGCTCTAGTGTCCTCGTGGTTGGTGGAGGCGATGCACCAGCTCGGGCACCTGGAGTGTGTTCTTGTGTCATGTATTTCTCTTTTTATTTCCTCATAAATATTAGTAATGGAAAAAGAATGTGTTTCTTATAATTAAGGTGTATACCAGTACACACCAAATCACAATACACTAATGTGATACAGTATATCAATTGAACAAATCCACCACTGGCCTTCTTGAGGCTTAGTCTTCAGACTGATTTTGGGGCTTAGCGGCCGCTGTCGTTCAGCTGTTTCCCCAGGCTCCTGACAGAAAATCAACCCTTAAGGAGGTTCGAACCTAAGCCTGGATGTTCCCAGACTGAGAATATACCAGTACGGAGTATCGGGAGGGCAAATCCTTCATGAAAACTGCCACCTACTATCAAGAAGTGTTATAAAGACTGAATGGGGCTACTGTACTTTTCTATGTAGCAAGGAAATATATTTTTGTTTTATGTACAAGGGTACCTGAAACTTCTTAAAGTGAAGATTATATGGTATTCTTTTTAACAAATATTTGTGTTAAATTAGACTTTACCAGTAATTTATAGTATTTTCATTACATCTATTATGCACCCCCATGCCGATGTAGTCCTCTAGCTACGTACATCTTTGTTGTAGTTTTAATTGTACTGTATCAGTATTTTGAAATTAGTTCCAAATGAAAGCTTGGCAGTTTAAAGATGACAAATTAAGATTCTAAGCCCAGGAATAATAGTAAAAGTTATCAGATTTAATCTGAAGCTTATATAAGCTGTTGTCACTGAGAGTATAAAAGTAAGTAAAAACTTATACTTTTTTTTGCATTTCTAGTAAGTCTCTTCATTAACTATACAGTACCACTAAAATGCTGGTAAAAATGTTTGCATCTCCATTATACAGTACAATAAAAAGGCCAAGAAACTATTCAATTGAAGTTACTTTTAAAAACATTCTTAATGTAATTATTATTTAACCAAATGCAATGTTAGATGTTTCTGTTTCAGTACTGTAGCTGGTTGATATACTGTGTATTATAATATCAATATTATGTACTGGATATGAAAATATGCTGGATATCATTATACAGTACCTTCATTAACTGGCAACTTTGTGTAAATTGTTATGGCTAATGCTACCTATATCTTAAATTTGCATATGTTAAATTATCTTCTTATTCAAGTTATAAATAGGCTTTAGCAGGATATTTTTTTTTATATATTAAACTCGAGAAAACAAATGAAGTGCAGAAGCACACACTGTATACCGGCTTGATACCTGCTTGATGGGGTTCTGGGAGTTGTTCTACTCCCCCAAACCTACTGTTCTACTATATACAGTTCACCTGTGACTGCAGCATTTAGCACAAAAATGACTGACTGGTTAACGTACAGTATATAATTTGTCTTGTAGCAATCAGCTTAGTATTATGTGACAGCTAGTATGTGTTACTATAATAACTAAACTTTTTATTATCATTCTTATAAATTGTTAATTTTTCCCTTAAGTTGTACCAGGTGAACG
>WNGS01111181.1:39063241-39079884 GCA_020271785.1 Procambarus virginalis
AAGCTTTGGTGGCCTGTACAGCAACTAGACACAGTTGAGCAAGACGGTGGTGGCCCAGACAATGTTCATTCACTTGTCATAATATTTAATATTGTTTCTTTTCCTGTCGTGTCGATCCCACACTCACCAGCATGTGGGAAGCCTAATCACAGAAATATATATTATATATAATATCAAAAATAAATAGGAAAAACCATTGATATAATAAACATCATGTTTCAGATTCTTACTTTAAAAGGCATCACGTTTCGAATACTTCTCGTATTCATAAAAACAAGACACAATAAGTCGCAAAGAACTCTTACATATTAGAAGAAAAAGAGATATCATACGACATTGGTTATAAAACAAAACGCTTAAGCTAAATTGAAGTGATCAAACAGAATAGTACTTGATGGCTAACACAATAAAAGCTAATTCAAAAAGCAACAATAAATTAACAAATTAAACAAACCATACTGTTAAACTTACGTGAAGTGATCAAACGAAGTGGAACTTGATAATTATTACATGCATAATCAACTCTAATATAAACTAATAATAATGACTACCCACTTACAAAAATGTATATAAAACACACGCAAAATAGAAAACAATTGTAAAATACTTGCCAAAATCTTATAAAAAACATAAATATCAAACAAAACTAAACACCAAAAAATGTATTGTACGTCTTAATTAAAACAGCTATAATAATATACAAAATTAACTCTTAAAATAAGTAAAAAGAGACAATTATGTAGACTAAAGCAAAAATTAAAAAACCAGCATGACTTATAATCAAAATACAAGGCCTATATTGTGCATATATAGGCCCCCCCACTCTCTCTGACAATGTGTTGCAATGTTTGAGTGTGTTCTCACACGTTCACTGATGACGAACGTATGGTGCAATTGCGTGTGTATGTGTGTGTGTGTGAGGTATTTACTATTTATGCTTGCAGGATCAAGGTGTCAGCTCTAGGACCCCGCCTTGCTAAACTTGGTTATCTAATCTTCTGAGAGGAGGGCAGAAATAGCCTAAGCTACTCTATCCTTTTTATTGTCTCAATAAACGTACTTGAACTGACTCCCGACCTAATTTTCTCTCATATTTACCACTATATATATTTCTAACACATCAGCTCGGCCTCCTAAAATGAAAGCATTTAAAGTAACTATGTTTTTCGGAAGTACCAATATGTAGCGGTGGCTCACCAGAACGTTGACTTTTGTGTTATTAAATTTGGGCATGCCAGAAACTTTTTTTACCGCTTTTTTTTTACCGCAACATAAGTTAAAGACCTACCTAACTTAACCTAACCTAACTTAACCTAACCTAGTCTAACTTAACCTAACCTAACCTAACTTAACCTAACCTAACTTAACCTAACCTAACCCTTTAACTACTAACCTAACCTAACCTAACTTTATATTTACGACTAACCTAAGTCTAACTTAACCTACTAACCTAACTTAACCTAAACCTAACCTAACCTAACTTAACTAACTAACGTAACGCTAACCTAACACCTAACCTAACTTAATAAACCTAACCTAACCTAAGCTACCCTCTTAGCAAGGCTATGCTACCATTGTAAGCCCTACCTGATACCACTGCACCACTGTAAGTTTACACACTGCTGCTCATAATTATATTTCCTTAAAACAGTGTAAACAATATTTACAGTTGAGTGTAACCTGGTACTTGTCTCACACAGAACTAATGGGTACGGTCAAGGAAATGCTTAGTCTTAATTCAAAAGAGAAACTGGCCGCCACCACCTTATTACACGATGTACTGAACAGGGTGAGAATAGCTTGAGCTACCCCATCCCTTTGTGTGTATTTTACATCAATAAACTTATTTCAATTTCAATTTCAACCTCATTACATTGGTTACTACAATAGTATTGATCGTTACCAAGTAGGGGATCACCAGTGGTTCATGGGGGGGGGGCCACCGCGCCCTGTTGACTTTAATTACTACCGAGAGATTTCTTCATTAGACCCGGGCCATTAGGACTACGAACCCCAAACGCTATCCACTCAGCCGCGAGGCCCCCTAATTAACAGTGTTATTAATGTGTGTGTGTGTACTCACCTATTTGTACCCACCTAATTGTGCTTGCGGGGGTTGAGATTTGGCTTTTTGGTGCTGCCTCTCAACCGTAAATCAACTGATGTACAGATTCCTGAGCCTATTGGGCTCTGTCATATCTACATTTGAAACTGTGTATGCAGTCAACCTCCACCACATCACTTCCGAGTGCATTTCATTTACTAACTACTCTGACACTGAAAAAGTTCTGTCTAATGTCTCTGTGGTTCATTTGGGTACTAAGTTTCTACCTGTGTCCCCTTGTGTGTGTACCACCCCGTGTTAAATAATCCATCCTTGTCCACCCTGTCAATTCCCCTGAGAATTTTGCATGTGATCATCTCCCCTAGCTCTTCTGTCTTCCAGCGACGTGAGTGCAGTTCACGTAGTCTGTCCTGATAACTCATGCCTCTTAGTTCTGGGACTAGCCTAGTGGCATACCTCTGAACTTTTTCCAGCTTCGTCTTGTGCTTGACTAGATACGGGCTCCATGCTGGGGCTGCATACTCTGGGTGTGTGTGTGTGTGTGTGTGTGTGTGTGTGTGTGTGTGTGTGTGTGTGTGTGTGTGTGTGTGTGTGTGTGTGTGTGTGTGGTGTGTGTGTGTGTGTGTGTGTGTGTGGTGTAAATACCTAAGTGTAGTTACAGGATGAGAGATAAACTCGTGGTGTCCCGTTTTCCCAGTACTCTTTGTTGTATAACACTGAAACTACTAACGGGTTTGGCCTCCACCACCCTCTCACTTAGCTTGTTCCAACCGTCTACCACTCTGTTTGCAAAAGAAAACTTCCAAATGGTTTTTTCGGTACCTTTGTTTCCTTAGCTTGAAACCGTGTGCTCTTGAAACACGTGTCCCGTGTGTATGTACTCACCTAGTTGTGTGTGTGTGTGAGCGTGCGTTCATGTGCGTGTGCACACTGTATGTAAGCATGACGAGTTGTTTACAAAGTCGAGTTGCCTAACCTCTGTTGTGTGTAGTCACCTGGTTGTGTCTGGCGGGGGTTGAGCCCGGGTTCTTGGGCCCCTGGCGTTCTGTCCACACCCCAATAATTTTAAAAACCATTCAGAGTTCGAATACGCTTACTTTTTCTTAATTTTTCCGTTGGTTATCACTTCACTAGTTATTCACTGACACGTTTCACTCATTCACTCTTCCCCTAGGTTCATTATAACCCTTAACCCAACGAAATACAAGGACCAGATAAGTCGTGCCCGACCCCCAAAGACACATTCCTCAGTCGTTACGGACTGTGTAACCAAGAACCGTTGTTGTTGTTGTTATAGATTCAGCTACTCGGAACATGTTCCAAGTAGCACGGGCTATGGTGAGCCCGTAACTTACCTGGCACAGGAGCGGTGCTGTGTAGACTTCAATATCCCTTTGCATCCCCCTTCCCTCTTGTCTTATACTGACTCCCTCTACCACTGCTGCTTTCACGACCAAAGATCACATTCACTCCCCCAAAAAAATCAACCCCGTACGGGTTATTCATGCCCGTGCCACCTCTTGGGTGGATTAATCTTCATCAATCACTGCTGCTCAGGGTCCAGCATGGACCGAATAAGTGAGTAATCTTTTCCTTTTTTCTCTCTTCCTATGTAGATCTCCCAATTGGTAGATTCTGACCAACTGGTCTACTACTTACAATATTACATTCATTTGTATTGATCGGTACAACAACGGCCTCCCTTCTTGCAGTCGGCGTTCGATCCCCCGTGATCAAAATAGTTGGCACCTCTCCTGTAAGCAGCAAGGCCGGCGATGTACCGACCAGTCTAACTGGTTGGGTCTCTAGACGGTTCCCTAGAATAGATCAGTGGTTGTCGACGTGTGGTACCGCAGTGGTTGTCGACGTGTGGTACCACAGTGATTGTCGACGTGTGGTACCACAGTGGTTGTCGACGTGTGGTACCACAGTGGTTGTCGACGTGTGGTACCACAGTGGTTGTCGACGTGTGGTACCACAGTGGTTGTCGACGTGTGGTACCACAGTGGTTGTCGACGTGAGGTCCCACATACTCCAGGATCTAGAGAGCGTCTCTGTATAGTCGGAATTGATCATTCCCATAGCATAATATAAATCTCAGAAAACGCATCTCAGAAAATTTTAAACACTTCTAAAATCAGCCACAAGAGGCTGCTCCACTGACCAATATCAAAATATAACTTCCTATTACCATGATTCGTAAGTGCTCTAAAGTTTCAGATCAATAAAGTTACAAGTCTCAAAGTACTGCGCAGAGATCCATTACTAAATAAACATCGGCCACCTCTGAACTGAGGTACTTAATGGCTATAATACTTACGTACCAGTTATTAATTATTTATATTAATTTTTTGAGTTTTCCGGGATTCACGAGGCCCAACACACACAGTTGGCGCCAAGTCTTGTGGAGGAGAAGGTCGCGAGGCTAATTACTTTGCCAGGCGCGGTTTAGCTTTTACTTCGCCTGCAATTTAATTTTAAATTGAATCTGTCATCATTTAAATAATGTTGTAGCAGTATGAGGAGGTAGCGGGAGTGTAGCGCAGGTGGCGGCAGTCCTGCGGAACTGAGGACGGTTCCATCCAAGGAACAGAATCAATAGCACTTGACCTTGAATAGTGTCCTCCAAACCCCCCTTCTCCACGCCCTCAAAACCCCCACCCACTCCCCCACGCTACTAAGCTCCCTCCATCCCCCCGCCCTCCACCAATCCCTCCTATCCCCCAATCCTTGTGCTCTCACCCCCCCCCCTTTCCTAGTCACCACTCCCCCTTGCCTGCACCGCTCCCTCCACCTCTCTCAGTCCTATGGTCCGTGATTACGCAGATCTTTGTATTACATTACACTGTGGACGCTGCACTAGGCCTGCTGGGGTTTACCTGGACCAAGCACACGTTGAGGAGATGGAGTACAGGCGCCACAATGGAAATATAATCTCTAAATTGTAAATCATTTAAAGAAAAATAAGTATAACATTTAGGGGGTTCAAAGTTCATGTTCTGTGATTATGAAACACTTGTTTATTGAGAATGATACTACTGTATATGTAATGTAGTATTGCCTTGTAAAATTTATGTATATATGATTTATATTGTATTTTAGTAAATAAAGATAAAATAAAACTTCCCGCCATGAAGAGAGTGGACGAGAACAGCGAGTACAGGACAATACAGGCAAGAGAAGACAAGGACTAAAAAATAGACAATGCGGGACTACCTGCTCCCAGCTAAAAAACCGAATATTTACATAATGATTCAGAAACTTGGAACCCAACTGGTTTTTAAATTTTGTCCCTGAGAGGCTAATTTACGTGACCTCATGTTGTCTTCCAGTTCGTCAAGCTAAGTAATTTATTTGTGTAGTGAACTTGTCACCAAGATTTTTCGTTCGCCTCAAAGTGGCTTTACGTATTGTATGTACTAGCTCTTATCTACACATCCCGTGCTCACCCAAGTTCACCAAGGCAAGAACGGCATCATCCTGAACCTCAGGACCGTGACAACGACCCAAGACATAGTGCACGAGAGAGACAACTAGCCAAGGTCGTGCAGGCTGGTGGAGACTACCCAGGCAACTAGTGGAAAGTTCCCAGGGTGAGCCAGTCAGCAGATGGCGCCTGGTCTGCACCTCACCCCACCCCCTGCCGCAAACGCCTCCAGCTACGTTTCTCGCATTGTTTTTTGTTTAAGCATCTTAGTAGCCATTGCCTCTAGAATTCAGAGTTATTGTCATATATATGTGAGTGTGTCACTGACGTAATTGTAAAGCTTATAGATACGCGAGGGTGAGTCGGCGTGTTGGCGGAGGTATGGTCGTGTTTATGGGCGAGGCTGGTCGGAATTCCAGTGTAAGTGTGCAGGGGTCTCCCGCCATCCACCAGCGAGATCCATTCATGCTCTACTTACTAGTAATGATGGGTGAGGCATGCTTGTGTAGGAAGGTTCACCATTTGATTTTTTAATTTTACTTCTTATGGGGGTTAGTGTAATGTGTAGCGTCCCTCGTGCTGTGAGTATCTCGTTGAGATGTATTTCATTCTTGTCTCATAAACATACTTGACTTGAACTACCATAAGCATGCTCAACCTCCCCCCATCAGAACACCTACTGGATTGTTTATCCTGTGAGTGAACATACTACAATAGGAAGAAATTGTATCCAACTGTGACTCATGGGAATCATCGTCAAACAAGGAATTAACATGAACACTCTTCAAACTTAGGTTATCTTGTGGGAGTAAAGTGTGTGAAATCATTTAAGAAGTGCGTTTAATCACTGCCGTCTTAATTGTATAAACACATTCCCAATCATAAAATCTAACTTACCAACAGGCTACAAAACGCCACTAACAACAAACCAGGCTACAACACGCCATTAACAACAAACCAGGCTACAAACACGCCACTAACAACAAACCAGGCTACAAACACGCCACTAACAACAAACCAGGCTACAAACACGCATTAACAACAAACAGGCTACAAACAACGCCATAACAACAAACCAGGCTACAAACACGCCATTAACAACAAACCAGGCTACAAACACGCCATTAACAACAAACCAGGGACAAACACGCCATTAACAACAAACCAGGCTACAAACACGCCACTAACAACAAACCAGGCTACAAAACCCATTAACAAACAAACCAGGATACAAACAGTCACTAACAACAAACCAAACTACGGACACACTAAATTTGCAAACCGTCCGAATCATGATGATTTGGCCGTGGCTTCTGACGTCACGTCTTAAATTTAGTAATACCACTAATCAGTTCATGATTGCGCCTCATTGATCAGATAACGTTAATACCACTGTACGTAAGTGTATCGAAATATTCTGTGTGAATACCCCCCGGAGCGGGCAACACGTGCGCTAGTAACGATAAACCAAGGTGATCGTTGTTAATGCGNTTGCAATCCATCCATTTACGTCTAGGTTGCGTTCTTAAATACGAATTTAAATCGAAACGACGTATATCGAAATCTATTTGCTCATATAATTCAATGTTATAATATAGGGATGCGTTCCCCCAAGGGGTAGGATCACATAGTGTCCAAAACCCAAAGTAAAATGGGGTAACAAAGTACAAGTATAATACAGATGTACTCACCAGACAGGAGCGGAGGGTGTGGGGATGATGGGGTGAAGGGGTAATGTTGCTTGAAGGTAATGTTTACTCAGATAAAGTGCCAGGACTGTCTCGTCTTTCCATCCTACAGGTGTATATTTTTGGCTGCTTCATCGGTCCTCTTAAGTTATTGTGCAGGTTTTCAATGACGTTTATATCTCCCAAATCAATCGTTAGTTGCTATCAAGTTGATCGAGTTTTAACTGACACCATACTTTCGTAACTCCTAAAATAATGAGTATATGCTTCATCATAAAGAAGCGAATAAGCACGTTCCTCTTTCGCATGATTTTCAATCCAAACAGGAAATAATTTATCTTCTCTCCCCTCTCAAAAAACGAATCTTTGCAATTCATAACTTTTGCAGCACTTATGAAGTCACAACATTTACCACTTGTTCTTATACTATCAGTGTTATTAATGTTGACCAGACCACACACTAGAAGGTGAAGGGACGACGACGTTTCGGTCCGTCCTGGACCATTCTCAAGTCGATTGTGACATTCTCCAAGTCGATTGTGTCAGTCTCAAGTCACAATCGACTTGAGAATGGTCCAGGACGGACCGAAACGTCGTCGTCCCTTCACCTTCTAGTGTGTGGTCTGGTCAACATACTTTAGCCACGTTATTGTGACTCATCGCCTGCAGTGTTATTAATAACTGTTCTCACTCGCATGTGTCAGGCCGGGAGCAGTGGCCACACACACACACACAAACTGTTCTGTAGCATCACACCAATTTAATAAAACTTGAATTTCACTTCTAAATTGATCATTTTCCTGGTTCACTTGGGTTTTGAGACGACACTATCACTTGATAGTGATAGTGATAGCTTTACATTCGTTCACAGAGACTGGCTGCTGAAGTTCTACAGCTGTGAAGGCAGACGACGCGTCGTTCCCTCACAAGGCAACGTAAACAATGGGGGAGGTCGCTTCAGGTCCGGTGAACTCCTCAGTCCTCTGCTTATGAAAACGGGGCTAAAAAAAATAATTATTGATTTAAAATTTCGCAAACTTATAATACAAAAATAAGGACACTGAAAATCAAAAAGTGGTAGTTAAACTTCATTGAACATAAATCGAAGAAGGGTAAATGGAAAGGCAATGCACACACACAAACACACGTCTTTGGGAATAGGCTATAGCCTGGCGGAGCATAGCCTGATGATACGATAGCCGGTTTGGGTAAGAGAGTTCACGTGGAGAACAGTATTAAAGCCGCTTATTGATATCCAGAACACGTACATGCACCATGATTTATTGTTATGAATGAACTCCGGTGCCTGCGGGTCTCAGCTGGCGACTTTTATTGACCTTCAGTCGATATCACTTCCGAGTTAAACATGAACTACGTGACTCGATATTTTCATTTTTGTGGCATTAATTCGCAACTAAAAATAAAACAGTGTTGTATCTCCTGCATAGAAGCTTTACCATTGTTGTATTTCTTGACCGAGTAATTTCTTGAAGCTAGTAATCTGGGCTCGCATTCCATGCATACAGACCAATACTGAATACATTATTAAGCTTGTTAGTAAAAAACCAAGAGTAAAAACCTGAAAGTGAATATAAGCCAACATTAACTACAAGGGCACACATCAATATAACAACATCAGCAAAGTATGCAAAATTGTCAAACACAGAATGGCATGTAGAAATCATAGCGAGAAATGTTTCAGAATGTTCTGCGACGCGACGCTGGTCTAACATGCACTATTTCAGAACAATGCATGTCAGACCAGCTGCAGAATATGCAGCGCCAGCATAGATTCCCAGGCTTATAAGCACAAGAAGAAAATAAGGGGGAGGGGGAGGACGTGTTAAGGTTTGCTATGAGAGTGGTACCAGAAAAAATAGAATAGTTATAAAAACAGGTATACTTTTCGTAATAGTGGCGTCATTAGCATGTGTTACACCTGTCCTTACAATTAATTGTTCTTTGTACACATATTCTCTTTAATAAAATTATTATTATTATAGCTTTGGAGTATCCAGAGGAACCTAACCTAACCTAACCTAACTTAGAGTCGCGCCCTAGACGTGGTGGTGGGTGGACGGGTTTGTCGTCGCTGTCGGCTGGCATGTTAGCTGAAGAGTCTGTAGTCAGGTGATTTAGGTCAGTATGATAAAGGTGAAGCAAATAAGGAAGGTGCAGGTGACACTGCTCAGGATACTATACCTGCTGTCATCTGTCCTCTTGAGGGAGCAGTAATCCAGGCCAATATTCATGTGGACGCCCATAACTTAGTCACTGCAGCTGCCCAGAGCTGCGATGCTGAAGATTGTGTTGAGCCTGGCGAGGTGACCATAGAACAAGTAATTCCTTGTCAATTAGATGTTGAGGATGACCCCATGCGTGATAGTGACAATGGAATGTCTGTCCAGAGGACAACACCACCCTCTTCTGTAAGGTCTGGTAGAGTGGGCTAAGGGTCGTGTGAAAGCTGGTTGTGCAAGCGGTCATGTGAAGAAACGTGGAAAAAATTAACCCAGAGTATTGATTTGAAACGTATGAAGGACTGTGATGCTAAATTAAAAGTCAGTGAAAAAAACTGAGCAGGTGATTGACGTTGAAATTCAGTGTCCAAGGTAAGAAGGAGTTGCCGCAATATAGCGAGGGGCACAGTACAACCGGTGAGTGGTGATCATGTTAAAGATGACAACGGTAAGTAGACAGGATACTTAGGAGCGACAAGAATTTTGCCCCAAGAGTGTAATAATTATATGCTGTGCTTACTATATTAACCTGCAATGTTAAATGGGATTCTTGTAATGTTATTTGTGTATTTGTACTCACTGAATTTGTGCGCCCCTTGAGGGACTTGAAGTAGAGGGGGGTAGAAATAGCCTAAGCTACTCTATCCCTTTCAGATGTAGTTCTTTCTTGTCTCAATAAACATACTTGAACTTGACAACGATAATACGTGGTGGGATGTTGTAGAACATGAACAGAATCGAATCGTAATTTAAGTTATTAAACTTAAATTTCTAAAAGGGAAAGCTGACACTCGGGCGGTGGAACAACAGCGATCAGTGGAAAATGATTCTATGGGGATATGCACACCTCAGGATACAGCTTCGTTAGTGTCAAGTGAGATAAAAATGGATAAAAAGTAAGTAGTTTTTTCTCAAAATGACATTCGGGAAGCCTATTAATTTTAATTGTACTACTCTAAACATTAATGGGTTCAATTGTAGAAACAAACAGGTGCAACTAACCTCTTTGTTTAAATATCATAAATTGGATGTACTTTTAGTGCAAGAATACAATGTACAAGATGTTAAGAAATTTGATGTGCTGCTTGATTATTTTGAAAGCCTATAAATGCTACGAACCTGTTGAAAGGTGGTACGATGATATTGATTGCTAAACAAGCCCACATAAAGGTTCTCAATACCGAGATGGATGATAATGGTAATGTTTTATATGCGAAGATTTTTTTTTTGACACTATAATTCCTCCGCTTAATGTGTCTGCTCCCTCAGGCACTCGCAGGAACAAAGAAAGGGAGGAATTGTTCTCTAAAGTGTTATTGTATTTTTTTCAGACATGATACACGCAATGTTATTTTTGGTGGCGACTTTAATTGTGTCACTTCTGTGAGAGATTGTAGCACTCAGTCGAATACACGTGTCTCTCCTGCTTTAATGACACTTTTGAAATGTATTGGTCTCAAGGGAGCGATTTAGCAGTCCCCGTGGTGTAGTGGTAAGACACTCGCCGGGCGTTCCGCGAGCGCTTTGTCCTGGGTTCGTATCCTGGCCGGGGAGGATTTACTGGGCGCAAATCCTTAACTGCAGCCTCTGTTTAACTCAACAGTAAAATGTGTTGTTAAACGATTTGGCGGGTCGCATTCCGGGGAACATAGGATTGAAGACTTGCCCGAAACGCTATGCGTGCTAGTGGTTGTACAAGAATATAAGAACTCTTGTATATATAAATAAATAAATAAAATAAATAGCACTAACAGGAGTGTCTCTGAGTACACATATGTCCGCCAGGATTATGGTTCTATAGGCTTAATAGAAT
Source organism: Procambarus virginalis (assembly GCA_020271785.1). Lineage (NCBI taxonomy): Eukaryota > Metazoa > Arthropoda > Malacostraca > Decapoda > Cambaridae > Procambarus > Procambarus virginalis. The sequence continues at coordinate 39,074,475 of WNGS01111181.1, forward strand.
ATTTATGCACACATTAAATGAAAAAGTTAGCTCTTGAAGTACTGTTCAGGTCAGCTGTTCAAATCAGTGTTTGGTTGTGGTTTTACCTTACCTTGAGGTGCCCCGGAAGCACCTCAAGGTAAGGTAAGGTGGTGAAGTTTGTTATTAACGATCAGGTTAAAGTGGGGACAGGGTCAAGGAAGCTCATTGTAGTATGTTGCAGAGTAAAGATTATTATTATTATTGCATATTATTATTATTATTATTATTATTATTATTATTTTAAAGTCTTCTCCAGGTAAGGGAGGGCAGGCGGAGGTGCCACAGCTGGAAACACAAATGAGTTGAGAAACTTCAGGGTGTCTCTGTAATTATGGCTACCTTAATCAGTGGTGGTTACCTTACCTTGCCTTGCTCTACAATAACTACCATGTCCCATGTGGTCTAGTGGCTAGGATACCTGGCTTTCACCCAGGAGGCCCGGGTTCGATTCCCGGCATGGGAAGAGTTTTCCTTAGATTATGCTTGGGTATAAACATCAGAAAGTAAAGAAAGTGACCCCATTTGGGTTCGTCCTAAACCATTGCAAAGTCCTGTGGACATAATATTGTCAAAATAATTCACAGACAAAATAATAAGACAAATCTGCACGAGTTATTTCATCTATGAAAATACTTTCACGCAAGAATTGGATACCTGATTAACCAGGCTGTGATTTATGCGTCAGGCTGCGACCAACCGCGCACAGCAAACAGCCTGGTTGACCAGTCCAGCAACCAGGAGGCCTGGTCGAGGACCGGGCCGCGGTGACGTTGAGGCCTGGTCGAGGACCGGGCCGCGGTGACGTTGAGGGCCAGAAATCATCGCAAGGTAACTACCACCTTACGGTACCCTGTTACCTAGTCAGCAAAGGTAAAAGACACCCAGACTAGGTAACCACCCTGACTAGGTAGGGTGGGACCAGGACACCCTGACTAGGTAGGGTAGGACCAGGAGACCCTGACTAGGTAGGGTGGGACTAGGACACCCTGACTAGGTAGGGTGGGACTAGGACACCCTGACTAGGTAAAGTTACCTAGTCAGCTAGTGCAGATTTGTCTGATCTGTGAAGTTTTGTTGGAGTTTTCTGTGAATTATTTTGACAATATTATATCCACACTTTGCAATGGTTTAGGACGGACCCAAATGTGGTCACTTTCTTTACTTTCTGATGTGTAAACACCAAACATATCTAAGGAAAACTCTTCCCATGCCGGGAATCGAACCCGGGCCTCCTGGGTGAAAGCCAGGTATCCTAGCCACTAGACCACATGGGACATACTAGTTTCCTTAGCGCAAGGCAAGGTAAGGTAATCACCACTGATTAAGGTAGCCCTCATTACACAGATACATTGAAGTTCCTCCACTCATTTATGTTTACAGTTTCCAGCTGTGCCTCTTCTGCCTGCCCTCCCTTTCCTGGAGAAGACTTTAAATAATTATAATAATTATGAGAACATCAGTAGGAGCCATGAGGAGGATTCGAAAAGCTATTTTATTTTCTTTGTTAAATAATATACAATATATAAATCATTTACATCAATTGACAAGCGAAAATACTACTTTTATTTATAGTTTATATAATTCTCAGTAAACCAATGTTTCATATCATCACCGAGCATGAGCTGTAAACCCCAAATGTTATACTTGATCCTGCCTCGCAAGAACTTCAATATTTTGTCTACTGGGTAACCTTCCTGCCTGCCTATCCACACACAGTAACCCTCCTGCCTGCCTATCCACACACAGTAACCCTCCTGCCTGCCTATCCACACACAGTAACCCTCCTGCCTGCCTATCCACACACAGTAACCCTCCTGCCTGCCTATCCACACACAAACAATATAATACAAAATTAACATAATTATTGTATTCTTAATTTTCTTGCAGTTTATGTCTATGTGAAACATTAAAAACTCACTAAAAACTAAACATTAAAAACTAAAACATTATCCACTCTAATGCTTGGTCCACATAAAGCTTTAAGAGTGTCTGTAATCCAGTTTACATGAACAACTTTCTGCCTACAGAAATTAAATATATGCTTATTATTCTCAGTTTCAGTACAATGGTCTCCCTAATGTAGTTCCAATATACAAAAAGGGTGACAGGCAAGAGGCACTCAATTACAGGCCAGTGTTCTTAACTTGTATACCATGCAAGGTGACGGAGAAGATCATGAGAAAAAACCTAGTAACACATCTGGAGAGAAGAGACTTCGTAACACCACCAACATGGGTTCAAGGAGGGTAAATCTTGCCTCACTGGTTTAATAGAATTCTACGATCACGTGACAAAGATTAAGCAAGACAGAGAAGGTTGGGCGGACTGCATCTTCTTGGACTGTCGGAAAGCCTTTGACAGTACCACATAAGAGGTTGTGCATAAGTCGGAGAAATAGGCAAGAGTAACTGGTAGGGTGTTCCAGTGGATAAGGGAGTACCTAAGCAATAGGAAGCAGAGAGCTACTGTGAGGGGTGAGACCTCAGATTGGCGTGAAGTCACCAGCGGAATCCCACTGGGTTCTGTGCTCGGTCCTATCCTGTTTCTGATATACGTAAATGATCTTCTAGAGGGTTTAGACTCATTCTTCTCAATATTTGCTGATGATGCCAAAATTATGAGAAGGATTAAGACAGAGAAGGACAACATGAGGCTTCAAGAAGACCTGGATAAACTGAAGAAACGGCCCAACAAATGGTTGTTAGAGTTTAACCCAGGCAAATGTAATGTAATGAAGATAGGGGTAGGGGTCAATTTGGGAGATGGAATTCTTCTTGAATCAGAGTGAGAAAAAGACCTGGGAGTTATCACGCCAGATCTGTCCCCTGAAGCCCATATCAAGAGGATAACATCAGCGGCATGTTCCAGGTTGGCCAACATAAAAACGGGCTTAGAAACTCGTGTTTCCTAAGTCTACTATAACATATATTTGTCCTATATTAGGCCTCGGATAGCGTGTATTAGGCCTAGAAAGGTTAGGTTTTATTTGCAACGCAAATATAAAAGCTTTTCCGGTATGTCTAAATTCAGTACTACAAAAGTCTACTTTCTGGTGGTCATATTTGAAGTTTCCAGCAAATCGTTACTATAAGTACTTCCATTTAGGAGTCTGGGCTCCATACACACGCACACACCAGCGTAGTTCTCCAGCCCGTCCTCCTAAGGCTTCCCAACGTCAAGAAACTGTTGTACTAAAAGTGCCTTATCCAGAGGACCCAAAACAGAAAACGGGACAGTCTGTTAATTTCGCGAGCCGGTAACATTTTCTAGAACGATAATTTTGGGCCTTAGGTAGAGTATACGTCAAAATGGGACGTTTTACTAGGTGGACGAGTTGAGTTGTCATCCAGTAATTACACTGAGGTAACCTCCCATGCTCAGCAGAGCGGCCGGGAGTCTCCTGGGTGCGTCAGTGATGGTCAACACTGCACAACTCTGCGCTCATTACTAATACTCAGAAAGAAGTGTTTTGTTTTGTTTCAGAGGAATTACTGTGTTTCTTTTCCCCGCCTCCATGCAACATTCCCTCCCCCCTCCCCCCCACTCTCCTTTCCCCCTCCCTCCCTGTAACTCTCCTCTCTCCCTCTCTGTAACAGTGTAAAGGAGGAAATGTATGTTTGTCTCTCAGAATGTTTGGTAATATGTTTATGGTTCGTGATGTGTGTCTATGGGGAGCCGGTCGCTGGACTTGTGATCCTGTGGTCCTGGGTTCGATCCCAGGCGCCGGCGAGAAACATTGGGCAGAGTTTCTTTCACCCTATGCCCCTGTTACCTAGTAGTAAAATGGGTGTTACCTGACCTGACCTGGGTGTTAGTCAGCTGTCACGGGCTGCTTCCTGGGGGTGGAGGCCTGGTCGAGGACCGGGCCGCGGGGACACTTCACATCATTTCCCCGAAATCATCTCAAGATAACCTCAAGATATATATATTAACACGATGTACTGAACGGGGTGAGAATAGCTTGAGCTACCTCATCCCTTTGTGTGTATTTTACGTCAATAAACTTATTTCAATTTCAATTTCACTGTAACAATCCCCCCTCCCCCTCTTGCTCTATGTGTAACCTCCTTCTCCCTGTAACCCCCCTTTACCCTTCCTGTAACCCCCCTCCGCTCCCCCCACCCCCCACCCCCTCAGGCGGAATGTTATGTAACATTTCACACACTCAGGAAAGTCTGAATTCCAAAGCAGTGTTGTTTATTTTGTCATTACAAATACCTCAGCATATTTGTGTCTTTTCATATATATTTATATTTACTTATTTATTTATTTAGTTACGCAGATGTAAATATATTTGAAGAGAATCGATGTTTTTAGAGTTAAGTTAATATGAAGAAAGCTTTGGTGGCCTGTACAGCAACTAGACACAGTTGAGCAAGACGGTGGTGGTCCAGACAATGTTCATTCACTTGTCATAATATTTAATATTGTTTCTTTTCCTGTCGTGTCGATCCCACACTCACCAGCATGTGGGAAGCCTAATCACAGAATATATATTATATATAATATCAAAATAAATAGGAAAACCATTGATATAATAAACATCATGTTTCAGATTCTTTACTTTAAAAAGCATCACGTTTCGAATACTTCTCGTATTCATAAAAACAAGACACAATAAGTCGCAAAGAACTCTTACATATTAGAAGAAAAAGAGATATCATACGACATTGGTTATAAAACAAAACGCTTAAGCTTACTTGAAGTGATCAAACAGAATAGTACTTGATGGCTAACACAATAAAAGCTAATTCAAAAAGCAAATAAACATAACAAATTAAACAAACCACACTGTTAAACTTACGTGAAGTGATCAAACGAAGTGGAACTTGATAATATTACATGCATATCAACTCTAATATAACACTAATAATAATGACTACACATTTACAAAAATGTATATAAAACACACGCAAAATAGAAAACAATTGTAAAATACTTGCCAAAATCTTATAAAAAACATAAATATCAAACAAAACTAAACACCAAAAATGTATTGTACGTCTTAATTAAAACAGCTATAATAATATACAAAATTAACTCTAAAATAAGTAAAAGAGACAAATTATGGTAGACTAAAGCAAAATTAAAAAACCAGCATGACTTATAAATCAAATACAAGGCCTATATTGTGCATATATAGGCCCCCCACTCTCTCTGACATGTGTTGCAATGTTTGAGTGTGTTCTCACACGTTCACTGATGACGAACGTATGGTGCAACTACATGTGTAAAGGAAGAAATGTATATGTTTATCGCTCAGAATGGTCGGTAATATGTTATTGTTTGTGATGCGTGTATATATATATATATATATATATATATCTATTATATATATATATATATATATATATATATATATATAAACACGTTGTTCTGAACTGGTGAG
>WNGS01111181.1:39103735-39125513 GCA_020271785.1 Procambarus virginalis
CGAGATAAAATTAGGTCGGGAGTCAGTTCAAGTACGTTTATTGAGACAATAAAATACATCTCAAAAGGATAGAGTAGCTTAGGCTATTTCTGCCCTCCTCTCAGAAGATTAGATAACCAAGTTTAGCAAGGCGGGGTCCTAGAGCTAGACACCTTGATCCTGCAAGCAAAATAGTAAATACCCTCACATACACACGCAATTGCACCATACGTTCGTCATCAGTGACGTTGTGAGAACACACTCAAACATTGCAACACATTGTCAGAGAGAGTGGGGGGCCTATATATGCACAATATAGGCCTTGTATTTTGATTTATAAGTCATGCTGGTTTTTAATTTTTGCTTTAGTCTACCATAATTTGTCTCTTTTTACTTATTTTAAGAGTTAATTTTGTATATTATTATAGCTGTTTTAATTAAGACGTACAATACATTTTTTGGTGTTTAGTTTTGTTTGATATTTATGTTTTTTATAAGATTTTGGCAAGTATTTTACAATTGTTTTCTATTTTGCGTGTGTTTTATATACATTTTTTGTAAATGTGTAGTCATTATTATTAGTGTTATATTAGAGTTGATTATGCATGTAATAATTATCAAGTTCCACTTTGTTTGATCACTTCACGTAAGTTTAACAGTGTGGTTTGTTTAATTTGTTATTTTATTGTCGCTTTTTGAATTAGCTTTTATTGTGTTAGCCATCAAGTACTATTCTGTTTGATCACTTCAAGTAAGCTTAAGCGTTTTGTTTTATAACCAATGTCGTATGATATCTCTTTTTCTTCTAATATGTAAGAGTTCTTTGCGACTTATTGTGTCTTGTTTTTATGAATACGAGAAGTATTCGAAACGTGATGCTTTTTAAAGTAAAGAATCTGAAACATGATGTTTATTATATCAATGGTTTTCCTATTTATTTTGATATTATATATAATATATGTTCTGTGATTAGGCTTCCCACATGCTGGTGAGTGTGGGATCGACACGACAGGAAAAGAAACAATATTAAATATTATGACAAGTGAATGAACATTGTCTGGACCACCACCGTCTTGCTCAACTGTGTCTAGTTGCTGTACAGGCCACCAAAGCTTTCTTCATATTAACTTAACTCTAAAACATCGATTCTCTTCAAATATATTTGCATCTACATAACTAAATAAATAAAATAAATATAAATATATATGAAAAGACACAAATATGCTGAGGTATTTGTAATGACAAAATAAACAACACTGCTTTGGAATTCAGACTTTCCTGAGTGTGTGAAATGTTACATAACATTCCGCCTGAGGGGGTGGGGGGTGGGGGGAGCGGAGGGGGGTTACAGGAAGGGTAAGGGGGTTACAGGGAGAAGGAGGTTACACATAGAGCAAGAGGGGGAGGGGGGATTGTTACAGTGAAATTGAAATTGAAATAAGTTTATTGACGTAAAATACACACAAAGGGATGAGGTAGCTCAAGCTATTCTCACCCCGTTCAGTACATCGTGTTAATATATATATCTTGAGATGATTTCGGGGAAATGATGTGAAGTGTCCCCGCGGCCCGGTCCTCGACCAGGCCTCCACCCCCAGGAAGCAGCCCGTGACAGCTGACTAACACCCAGGTCAGGTCAGGTAACACCCATTTTACTACTAGGTAACAGGGGCATAGGGTGAAAGAAACTCTGCCCAATGTTTCTCGCCGGCGCCTGGGATCGAACCCAGGACCACAGGATCACAAGTCCAGCGACCGGCTCCCCATAGACACACATCACGAACCATAAACATATTACCAAACATTCTGAGAGATAAACATACATTTCCTCCTTTACACTGTTACAGAGAGGGAGAGAGGAGAGTTACAGGGAGGGAGGGGGAAAGGAGAGTGGGGGGAGGGGGGAGGGAATGTTGCATGGCGGCGGAGAAAAGAAACACAGTAATTCCTCTGAAACAAAACAAAACACTTCTTTCTGAGTATTAGTAATGAGCGCAGAGTTGTGGAGTGTTGACCATCACTGACGCACCCAGGAGACTCCCGGCCGCTCTGCTGAGCATGGGAGGTTACCTCAGTGTAATTACTGGATGACAACTCAACTCGTCCACCTAGTAAAACGTCCCATTTTGACGTATATTCTACCTAAGGCCCAAAATTATCGTTCTAGAAAATGTTACCGGCTCGCGAAATTAACAGACTGTCCCGTTTTCTGTTTTGGGTCCTCTGGATAAGGCACTTTTAGTACGACAGTTTCTTGACGTTGGGAAGCCTTAGGAGGACGGGCTGGAGAACTACGCTGGTGTGTGCGTGTGTATGGAGCCCAGACTCCTAAATGGAAGTACTTATAGTAACGATTTGCTGGAAACTTCAAATATGACCACCAGAAAGTAGACTTTTGTAGTACTGAATTTAGACATACCGGAAAAGCTTTTATATTTGCGTTGCAAATAAAACCTAACCTTTCTAGGCCTAATACACGCTATCCGAGGCCTAATATAGGACAAATATATGTTATAGTAGACCTAGGAAACACGAGTTTCTAAGCCCGTTTTTATGTTGGCCAACCTGGAACATGCCGCTGATGTTATCCTCTTGATATGGGCTTCAGGGGACAGATCTGGCGTGATAACTCCCAGGTCTTTTTCTCACTCTGATTCAAGAAGAATTCCATCTCCCAAATTGACCCCTACCCCTATCTTCATTACATTACATTTGCCTGGGTTAAACTCTAACAACCATTTGTTGGGCCGTTTCTTCAGTTTATCCAGGTCTTCTTGAAGCCTCATGTTGTCCTTCTCTGTCTTAATCCTTCTCATAATTTTGGCATCATCAGCAAATATTGAGAAGAATGAGTCTAAACCCTCTAGAAGATCATTTACGTATATCAGAAACAGGATAGGACCGAGCACAGAACCCAGTGGGATTCCGCTGGTGACTTCACGCCAATCTGAGGTCTCACCCCTCACAGTAGCTCTCTGCTTCCTATTGCTTAGGTACTCCCTAATCCACTGGAACACCCTACCAGTTACTCTTGCCTATTTCTCCGACTTATGCACAACCTCTTATGTGGTACTGTCAAGGCTTTCCGACAGTCCAAGAAGATGCAGTCCGCCCAACCTTCTCTGTCTTGCTTAATCTTTGTCACGTGATCGTAGAATTCTATTAAACCAGTGAGGCAAGATTTACCCTCCTTGAACCCATGTTGGTGGTGTTACGAAGTCTCTTCTCTCCAGATGTGTTACTAGGTTTTTTCTCATGATCTTCTCCGTCACCTTGCATGGTATACAAGTTAAGAACACTGGCCTGTAATTGAGTGCCTCTTGCCTGTCACCCTTTTTGTATATTGGAACTACATTAGGGAGACCATTGTACTGAAACTGAGAATAATAAGCATATATTTAATTTCTGTAGGCAGAAAGTTGTTCATGTAAACTGGATTACAGACACTCTTAAAGCTTTATGTGGACCAAGCATTAGAGTGGATAATGTTTTAGTTTTTAATGTTTAGTTTTTAGTGAGTTTTTAATGTTTCACATAGACATAAACTGCAAGAAAATTAAGAATACAATAATTATGTTAATTTTGTATTATATTGTTTGTGTGTGGATAGGCAGGCAGGAGGGTTACTGTGTGTGGATAGGCAGGCAGGAGGGTTACTGTGTGTGGATAGGCAGGCAGGAAGGTTACCCAGTAGACAAAATATTGAAGTTCTTGCGAGGCAGGATCAAGTATAACATTTGGGGTTTACAGCTCATGCTCGGTGATGATATGAAACATTGGTTTACTGAGAATTATATAAACTATAAATAAAAGTAGTATTTTCGCTTGTCAATTGATGTAAATGATTTATATATTGTATATTATTTAACAAAGAAAATAAAATAGCTTTTCGAATCCTCCTCATGGCTCCTACTGATGTTCTCATAATTATTATAATTATTTAAAGTCTTCTCCAGGTAAGGGAGGGCAGGCAGAAGAGGCACAGCTGGAAACTGTAAACATAATGAGTGGAGGAACTTCAATGTATCTCTGTAATGAGGGCTACCTTAATCAGTGGTGATTACCTTACCTTGCCTTGCGCTAGGGTAACTAGTATGTCCATGTGGTCTAGTGGCTAGGATACCTGGCTTTCACCCAGGAGGCCCGGGTTCGATTCCCGGCATGGGAAGAGTTTTCCTTAGATATGTTTGGTGTTTACACATCAGAAAGTAAAGAAAGTGACCACATTTGGGTCCGTCCTAAACCATTGCAAAGTGTGGATATAATATTGTCAAAATAATTCACAAAGAACTCCAACAAAACTTCACAGATCAGACAAATCTGCACTAGCTGACTAGGTAACTTTACCTAGTCAGGGTGTCCTAGTCCCTGCACTAGCTGACTCTGCACTAGGTAACCTAATCTGCACTAGCTGACTAGGTAACTTTACCTAGTCAGGGTGTCCTGGTCCCACCCTACCTAGTCAGGGTGTCCTCGTCCCACCCTACCTAGTCAGGGTGTCCTAGTCCCACCCTACCTAGTCAGGGTGTCCTCGTCCCACCCTACCTAGTCAGGGTGTCCAAGTCCCACCTACCTATCAGGGTGTCCTCGTCCCACCCTACCTAGTCAGGGTGTCCTAGTCCCACCCTACCTAGTCAGGGTGTCCTAGTCCCACCCTACCTAGTCAGGGTGTCCTAGTCCCACCCTACCTAGTCAGGGTGTCCTAGTCCCACCCTACCTAGTCAGGGTGTCCTAGTCCCACCCTAGGGTGGTTACCTAGTCTGGGTGTCTTTTACCTTTGCTGACTAGGTAACAGGGTACAGTAAGGTGGTAGTTACCTTGCGATGATTTCTGGCCTCAACGTCACCGCGGCCCGGTCCTCGACCAGGCCTCAACGTCACCGCGGCCCGGTCCTCGACCAGGCCTCCTGGTGCTGGACTGGTCAACCAGGCTGTTTGCTGTGCGCGGTTGCTCGCAGCCTGACGCATAAATCACAGCCTGGTTAATCAGTTATCCAATTCTTGCGTGAAAGTATGATCATAGATGAAATAACTCGTGCAGATTGGTCTTATTATTTTGTCTGTGAATTATTTTGACAATATTATGTCCACACTTTGCAATGGTTTAGGACGGACCCAAATGTGGTCTCTTTCTTTACTTTCTGATGTTTATACCAATTACCAAGCATAATCTAAGGAAAACTCTTCCCATGCCGGGAATCGAACCCGGGCCTCCTGGGTGAAAGCCAGGTATCCTAGCCACTAGACCACATGGGACATGGTAGTTATTGTAGAGCAAGGCAAGGTAAGGTAACCACCACTGATTAAGGTAGCCATAATTACAGAGACACCCTGAAGTTTCTCAACTCATTTGTGTTTCCAGCTGTGGCACCTCCGCCTGCCCTCCCTTACCTGGAGAAGACTTTAAAATAATAATAATAATAATAATAATAATAATAATAATAATATAAATATGCATAATAATAATCTTTACTCTGCAACATACTACAATGAGCTTCCTTGACCCTGTCCCCACTTTAACCTGATCGTTAATAACAAACTTCACCACCTTACCTTACCTTGAGGTGCTTCCGGGGCACCTCAAGGTAAGGTAAAACCACAACCAACACTGATTTGAACAGCTGACCTGAACAGTACTGCAAGAGCTAACTTTTTCATTTAATGTGTGCATAAATATTCTATTAAGCCTATAGAACCATAATCCTGGCGGACATATGTGTACTCAGAGACACTCCTGTTAGTGCTATTTATTTTATTTATTTATTTATTTATATATACAAGAGTTCTTATATTCTTGTACAACCACTAGCACGCATAGCGTTTCGGGCAAGTCTTCAATCCTATGTTCCCCGGAATGCGACCCGCCAAATCGTTTAACAACACATTTTACTGTTGAGTTAAACAGAGGCTGCAGTTAAGGATTTGCGCCCAGTAAATCCTCCCCGGCCAGGATACGAACCCAGGACAAAGCGCTCGCGGAACGCCCGGCGAGTGTCTTACCACTACACCACGGGGACTGCTAAATCACTCCCTTGAGACCAATACATTTCAAAAGTGTCATTAAAGCAGGAGAGATACGTGTATTCGACTGAGTGCTACAATCTCTCACAGAAGTGACACAATTAAAGTCGCCACCAAAATAACATTGCGTGTATCATGTCTGGAAAAAATACAATAACACTTTAGAGAACAATTCCTCCCTTTCTTTGTTCCTGCGAGTGCCTGAGGGAGCAGACACATTAAGCGGAGGAATTATAGTGTCAAAAAAAAATCTTCGCATATAAAACATTACCATTATCATCCATCTCGTATTAGAACCTTTATGTGGGCTTGTTTAGCAATCAATATCATCGTACCACCTTTCAACAGGTTCGTAGCATTTATAGGCTTTCAAAATAATCAAGCAGCACATCAAGTTTCTTAACATCTTGTACATTGTATTCTTGCACTAAAAGTACATCCAATTTATGATATTTAAACAAAGAGGTTAGTTGCACTTGTTTGTTTCTACAATTGAACCCATTAATGTTTAGAGTAGTACAATTAAAATTAATAGGCTTCCCGAATGTCATTTTGAGAAAAAACTACTTACTTTTTATCCATTTTTATCTCACTTGACACTAACGAAGCTGTTTCCTGAGGTGTACATATCCCCATAGAATCATTTTCCACTGATCGCTGTTGTTCCACCGCCCGAGTGTCAGCTTTCCCTTTTAGAAATTTAAGTTTAATAACTTAAATTACGATTCGATTCTGTTCATGTTCTACAACATCCCACCACGTATTATCGTTGTCAAGTTCAAGTATGTTTAGTGAGACAAGAAAGAACTATATCTCAAAGGGATAGAGTAGCTTAGGCTATTTCTACCCCCTCCTCTACTTCAAGTCCCTCAAGGGGCCCACAAATTCAGTGAGTACAAATAGACAAATAACATTACAAGAATCCCATTTAACATTGAAGGTTAATATAGTAAGCATAGCATATAATTGTTACACTCTTGGGGCAAAATTCTTGTAGCTCCTAAGTATCCTGTCTACTTACCGTTGTCATCTTTAACATGATCACCACTCACCGGTTGTACTGTGCCCCTCGCTATATTGCGGCAACTCCTCCTTACCTTGGACACTGAATTTCAACGTCAATCACCTGCTCAGTTTTTTCACTGACTTTTAATTTAGCATCACAGTCCTTCATACGTTTCAAATCAATACTCTGGGTTAATTTTTTCCCACGTTTCTTCACATGACCGCTTGCACAACCAGCTTTCACACGACCCTTAGCCCACTCTACCAGACCTTACAGAAGAGGGTGGTGTTGTCCTCTGGACAGACATTCCATTGTCACTATCACGCATGGGGTCATCCTCAACATCTAATTGACAAGGAATTACTTGTTCTATGGTCACCTCGCCAGGCTCAACACAATCTTCAGCATCGCAGCTCTGGGCAGCTGCAGTGACTAAGTTATGGGCGTCCACATGAACATTGGCCTGGCTTACTGCTCCCTCAAGAGGACAGATGACAGCAGGTATAGTATCCTGAGCAGTGTCACCTGCACCTTCCTTATTTGCTTCACCTTTATCATACTGACCTAAATCACCTGACTACAGACTCTTCAGCTAACATGCCAGCCGACAGCGACGACAAACCCGTCCACTCACCACCACGTCTAGGGCGCGACTCTAAGTTAGGTTAGGTTAGGTTAGGTTCCTCTGGATACTCCCAAGCTATAATAATAATAATTTTATTAAAGAGAATATGTGTACAAAGAACAATTAATTGTAAGGACAGGTGTAACACATGCTAATGACGCCACTATTACGAAAAGTATACCTGTTTTTATAACTATTCTATTTTTTCTGGTACCACTCTCATAGCAAACCTTAACACGTCCTCCCACTCCCCCTTATTTTCTTCTTGTGCTTATAAGCCTGGGAATCTATGCTGGCGCTGCATATTCTGCAGCTGGTCTGACATGCGTTGTTCTGAAATAGTGCATGTTAGACCAGCGTCGCGTCGCAGAACATTCTGAAACATTTCTCGCTATGATTTCTACATGCCATTCTGTGTTTGACAATTTTGCATACTTTGCTGATGTTGTTATATTGATGTGTGCCCTTGTAGTTAATGTTGGCTTATATTCACTTTCAGGTTTTTACTCTTGGTTTTTTACTAACAAGCTTAATAATGTATTCAGTATTGGTCTGTATGCATGGAATGCGAGCCCAGATTACTAGCTTCAAGAAATTACTCGGTCAAGAAATACAACAATGGTAAAGCTTCTATGCAGGAGATACAACACTGTTTTATTTTTAGTTGCGAATTAATGCCACAAAAATGAAAATATCGAGTCACGTAGTTCATGTTTAACTCGGAAGTGATATCGACTGAAGGTCAATAAAAGTCGCCAGCTGAGACCCGCAGGCACCGGAGTTCATTCATAACAATAAATCATGGTGCATGTACGTGTTCTGGATATCAATAAGCGGCTTTAATACTGTTCTCCACGTGAACTCTCTTACCCAAACCGGCTATCGTATCATCAGGCTATGCTCCGCCAGGCTATAGCCTATTCCCAAAGACGTGTGTTTGTGTGTGTGCATTGCCTTTCCATTTACCCTTCTTCGATTTATGTTCAATGAAGTTTAACTACCACTTTTTGATTTTCAGTGTCCTTATTTTTGTATTATAAGTTTGCGAAATTTTAAATCAATAATTATTTTTTTTAGCCCCGTTTTCATAAGCAGAGGACTGAGGAGTTCACCGGACCTGAAGCGACCTCCCCCATTGTTTACGTTGCCTTGTGAGGGAACGACGCGTCGTCTGCCTTCACAGCTGTAGAACTTCAGCAGCCAGTCTCTGTGAACGAATGTAAAGCTATCACTATCACTATCAAGTGATAGTGTCGTCTCAAAACCCAAGTGAACCAGGAAAATGATCAATTTAGAAGTGAAATTCAAGTTTTATTAAATTGGTGTGATGCTACAGAACAGTTTGTGTGTGTGTGTGTGGCCACTGCTCCCGGCCTGACACATGCGAGTGAGAACAGTTATTAATAACACTGCAGGCGATGAGTCACAATAACGTGGCTAAAGTATGTTGACCAGACCACACACTAGAAGGTGAAGGGACGACGACGTTTCGGTCCGTCCTGGACCATTCTCAAGTCGATTGTGACTTGAGACTGACACAATCGACTTGGAGAATGTCACAATCGACTTGAGAATGGTCCAGGACGGACCGAAACGTCGTCGTCCCTTCACCTTCTAGTGTGTGGTCTGGTCAACATTAATAACACTGATAGTATAAGAACAAGTGGTAAATGTTGTGACTTCATAAGTGCTGCAAAAGTTATGAATTGCAAAGATTCGTTTTTTGAGAGGGGAGAGAAGATAAATTATTTCCTGTTTGGATTGAAAATCATGCGAAAGAGGAACGTGCTTATTCGCTTCTTTATGATGAAGCATATACTCATTATTTTAGGAGTTACGAAAGTATGGTGTCAGTTAAAACTCGATCAACTTGATAGCAACTAACGATTGATTTGGGAGATATAAACGTCATTGAAAACCTGCACAATAACTTAAGAGGACCGATGAAGCAGCCAAAAATATACACCTGTAGGATGGAAAGACGAGACAGTCCTGGCACTTTATCTGAGTAAACATTACCTTCAAGCAACATTACCCCTTCACCCCATCATCCCCACACCCTCCGCTCCTGTCTGGTGAGTACATCTGTATTATACTTGTACTTTGTTACCCCATTTTACTTTGGGTTTTGGACACTATGTGATCCTACCCCTTGGGGGAACGCATCCCTATATTATAACATTGAATTATATGAGCAAATAGATTTCGATATACGTCGTTTCGATTTAAATTCGTATTTAAGAACGCAACCTAGACGTAAATGGATGGATTGCAATACTGTGAGACAATTTTGGTAGTATTTAAAACAAATTTATTTTTAATCTATATAAAATAGAATTTTAGTTGTAATTTTAATAATAATTAGTAATTTTATAATTATTAAAATTTAGTAATTTTAATATTTTTTTAAAATTTAGTAATTTTAATCATTTTAGTTCGAGGTTGGAATCCAAACTCTTTGGGCATGCCTCGCCCAATTTTTTAAGATAAATCTTATTAGTTGGGGGACTATCATAGGCTAGTCAGGATCAGCCCAAGTGATATGCTTTAAGAAATTTCGGCATTTATAGAGAATGCCTTTTCCCCCTCTGCAGATTTTCATGAAGTCAGATATATTGCTTGTTTCCCATCGAGCATAGAATTGTTTAGCAGTTTTAGTACTGTACTATATAATAATAAATTTTCAGAGAGTAAAAGGAAGAAGGGGAGGATGAGGGAAGAAAATTAGAGGTCGAGAGCAGGAAGATTGTTTTTAACACTTTAGGCACATCTGCATTTGTGCAGCTACCCAAGACTATATAAAGATGAGTACACAGAGTAGTAGCTACGTGATGCTAAAAGATGCCTATCATACAGGATGCTTAGTCATACAGGGGCCACATGATCAGTAGTCTGCACAAGCAAATTCTAGCTGCAGCATGAAGATATTCTCATGAATACGAGAATTAATAAAGTGATGGCAAAGCTTCACGTACCTCATGCCGGCAGGTCTGAAGGGGCTAGTGATCTAGGTATTCAGTAGTGTAATATGCGAGATCATGACCCCAGTTCTTCCTCAGAGTTTGCACCTGGAGTGCTCAGGATTGGGAGATCTGTCACCTGTAGCCACCTGCCACAGGTACCGGTAATCAAACCTGATTCTGGCAACCACTGTGTCACTCTGTCTGGCGGACGTTTTGTACTGCCCATATACATCGGTTTCGGATCTAAACAAATCAGGCTTTCCATACTGGGGTGCTTTCAGCCCTTTGGGAGGAAGTAATATCTCTCCTATTAGACCTGAGTGTTTAGAGCAATATAGTCTAAACAGAGATGGTGGTAGCTAGATCAAATTCAACTTCGTCCTTGTTACATGCTAATTTGGCTGCAATATCAATCATTATGTTGGGTTATATTTATATGAGATGGTATCCATACAAAATATATTCTAAAACACCTTATTCTGTGCAACAAGTTATTTATAACTGTTATTATAAAGTGCTTTCAGTCGATCTTTCAGAAGTTTTCAAGTGCTTAAAAAGCAGACTTTGAATCACAGAAAGTTATTCCTATTGTATTTTTTTAGTGTAGTGGTAGCTAGTTGCAGTGCAGCTAGTTCTGTTTGTGAAGAATTAAGCCAGTTGTTTAACCTGACAGTCTGTGTGCAAGTATTGTTTATATAAAACTTACAGGCTGCTGCAGTCCCTCCTGTTGAGGATTGGACTGAGCTGTGAGCCGTCGGTGTAGACATAGTGCTCGTGAGATCGTAGGTTTTTGATAGAGGAGGCAGCTGTTTCAAGTGCGACAGCTTTAAGAAGGTCAAGATCCTCATTACCTTTCTTGGTGACGGGTGTGTATAATACTTGAATGGTGCGGTACAAATGAAGAGGGATATCAGTGACATGCAGATTACATATAAAATAAATGTTCAGTTTGATCAGATTGTTAGAATTTTTACTCAGTGGTGGAGGGGGGAAGGGGGAGGTTGGTGAGGATGGGAGTGGGGAGAGTGGAGCGGGCGGTGGATTCGGGTTGTTGTTGCTGGGTTGCATTATGGAAATGAAAATGTCAAGGTATCGCGGTGAATCCAGTTAATCAGGTATTTTGTGCGGTAATTTTGGTGATAAAACGGAAAGAACATAAAAAGTGGGGATTTTTTTTTTTAATTTATGCAAATAAATTCATAGAACATCAAGATCAGGTGACCTATTGTGGCAAGCAATATGTATACTCAACTTTTTATAATCTTGCCTCTTGAATGTGGCCATGTTTCTTTAGTGTATCTATGTTGTCTTGAGTAACCAAGATGGCGTATCAGAGCAGTTGCCCAAAGAGGTGTTAATATCCTTCACTCACAGCTGGTACAGGTCTTCCCCAGCACCACGTTCTCAGAACCTAAAATTAAATGTATTAAAACAATATCAAAAACATTGTACACATATAAGTGTGTTTACACGCCGCAGCTAGTTGCGGTGTAGATATCCAAGTACACTAGAACCTGGGAAGTACAAGTGACAGAGGAGTTCTTGCCTCGGTTTATAACTTATTCTCATTGTTGTGAGAATAACAAGAGTAGCTAATCACCCATTTACTTAATTACGAACTCATTATGTAACTCAACACATATAAGCCACCGTCTAGGTGGCTTCACACGTTGGTGAAAGAAGGGAAGGAACTATCAGGAGAGAGCGCCAAGTCATTACGACTATATAGCTATAGTTGCCTTGAGTAACCAAGATGATAGCTATAGCTATAGTGAGCTATAGCTATATAATGGTTGTAACATTTAAATGTAAGAAAGACGGATGCATAATAAAGAAAGAAACTGTTCTGCGTTCTGGAATCGTAGTCCTAGGTTCTCAGGTTCGATTCTCGGCCGAGGCAGAAACAAATGGGTAAAGTTTCTTTCACCCTGATGCCTCTGTTAACCTAGCAGTAAATAGGTACCTGGGAGTTAGACAGCTGCTACGGGCTGCTTCCTGGAAATGTGTGTGTGTGTTAGAGATACATATACGTGGAAAATATATTAGAGGATAAATAGATTGGTTAGAAAGGAGGTGCTAATAGCTCGTTTCTGCAGACAGAAATAGTATATACACACACTCACATTCACATTCATTGTTTGAGGTATAAATAAACACAAAGGGATGAGGTAGCTGAAGTTATTCTCGCCCCGTTCAGTACAACGTGTTTACATGTTCATATATATATATATATGAACATAAGAATAGAGGTAACCGCAGAAGGCCTATTGGCCCATACGAGGCAGCTGGTATCTACATATAAAGATTAATCCAGTGTAATTGGCCTGTTATGTTGAACATTGTCTTCTGTGTTGGCATCGTTATGTTCTGGTCTTGTCCTTACTCTCATTGTGGGTAGAGTAAATAGTTCCGTGATTTGGGTGTTCATGGTAGGTCGTTCTATTCTTATGTGAATTGCTTCAAGAATTTGTAATCTTCTTGCATCTTGGGTTTTGTCTATTATGCATGTATTTTTGTTCAACATTTCTCTTGTATCCCCTATGTTTTCACCTTTATTGTCTTATCACCTGACCCAGTGCGGGTATAAAATCAACCACATATATATATATATATATATATATATATATATATATATATATATATATATATATATATATATATATATATATATATATATATATATGTGTGTGTGTGTATAAACACGTGATTAAAAATGTGACAGTGTCAAACCACGGAGGAAAATTGAAACAGGAATTTCCTTAAGTACTTTCGTATATTAATACATCTTCAGAAGGAGTCAACCTTCTGAAGATGTATTCTTGAAGTAAAATGTAAAATTGAAGATGTATTTCCTTAAGTACGAAAGTACTTAAGGAAATTCATGTTTCAATTTTCCTCCGTGGTCTGACACTGTCATATATATATATATATATATATATATATATATATATATATATATATATATATATATATATATAATCACAAGCAAGCAACATATTACAGGACATTCAACGTGATAAATATATACATTTCTTGCACACTCACGCACAAGTGCCTCGATGGCGCAGTAGGCAGCGCGTGAGTCTCATAATCTCAAGGTCGTGAGTTCGATCCTCACTCGGGGCAGTTGTTTTCAACGTTAATACATTCGTGACAAGTGGATTTATATATATATTTTGTCTTGTGTACCTACACATACTCCTCTGCCAGCCCATAGGTAAGTACCTGTGTCGTATTTCACAGGTATGTTATATAAGTAACAGTTATTATTATAGTGGTAGACGGTTGGAACAAGTTAGGCCAGAAGGTGGTGGAGGCCAAAACTGTCAGTAGTTTCAAAGCGTTATACGACAAAGAGTACTGGGAAGACGGGACACCACGAGTGCACCTCTCATCCTGTAATTACACTTAGGTAATTTTGTGATATAAAATCTACACAGACTTAATAACAAAGTTGGCAGCTTGCTGAAAATACTATGCATGCTTTCCCTAACAAAGAACCAAGCGAGATGATTCTTATTAATTCCTTTACTTAATTACGAACTTATTATGTAACTATTGGGCTCGTGAGGAGGGTAATTATAAATATAACTCCAAAATAATATTACAACCACAGGCCGGGTCGAAGTGCAAATTCACGATTATAACAAACAATTGGAATCTAAATGCAGAAGAAACGCCTCCTAACCCCCCCACACAAAATAAGTAAATTAGTCGCATCATAAAATCTATCTTAGCCAGGTCATGGTAACAAAGGGACATTCATATTGCATATTGTATATAAATTTATTAATACAATATTGGTAATAATAAATGATTATAGTATTACTGTAAATGTTATCGCAGGAAATAATAATTTCCGAGAAAGGTAAATACGCTGTAATCATTTATGCTCCGCACTAGGCTAGGGTAGACTAGGTTAAGTTAGACTAGGCTAGGGTAGACTAGGCTAGGGTAGACTAGGCTAAGGTAGACTAGGTTAGGGTATACTGAACTGAAGTCAGGTCCCTATACCATGAGTTGTGTGGTGAGAGCTCGAGGCAAAAAATGTTACCTTTGTTCTTAGGTTCTTTTTATGTTATAAATAAGAGCTGCCTAGTATGGGCCAATAAGCCTTCTGCAGTTACCGTTGTTCTTATGTTCAAAACTTGAAATTTGTTGATTGATCGGTTATGTTTGGCAAGTCATTGTACTAACTGGTTCATTTATTTTATTTTCTGTATGGGCATCTGATCGGTAACGGTCGATTTTGAAGAAAAAATTAATGTGATAATAGATATCAGTGACGCTAAATGTTGGTCGAGCCAATGATTGATGATTGATAAAGAATAAGCCACCCAAGAGGTGGCAGGGGCATGAATAGCCCGTAATGTCGAGCCAATGTTCATACCTGTCCATAAATAGCCACATTTTGTCTATAGCTGTCTACACTTCTCTGTACCTGACCTTGTCCGTACCTGTCGACACACGCCACAAACTAGGAGACATAGAAGGTACAAGTGCGACCATTTGGTCTGGGAGACATCTCCCGTCACGCAGGGTGTAGTCGCACCTCCGCAGATCTCAAGTATCATCTCTTGATACTGGTAATGGCTCAAAAGGGCCACCACTTACGGGCTATTCATGCTCCTGCCACCTCTTGGGTGGCTTAATCTTCATCAATCAATCAATCGGTACAAGTGCACTCAGCGTACCCACAACCTTGGTCTAAGGAGAGGGGGACTGGCTGGGAATACACGTCGTTCTTGTTAATCCAGCTTGCAAGGCATTCAAGTGTCTCAAATGTCTTCAAGTTGGCTTAATCAGTCCCTTTTATAATAGTTCCTTGTTGAAGGTCGTCCAATGCCACTACACCTGTTTAGTTACTGTATGTGTGTGTGTTTAGTTTAAACGGTATCTTATTAAGTATTTAAGCGGTATTATAAAGTAGTGAGTATTATATGAAGGGTTGGGGGTGGGGCTGACCGGCGACTAAACTCGTATACTACGCCATTAGACTGGCACAATGCTCGCATTGTGCGAGCATTGTGCTTCACAGAATGTATACAGGCTCTATTGTCCCAACTATCGCAGAGATTATTTTTGTATTTTTATTTTAGTGGCTGTGCTACACACAGTAGTGTTCCCGACTTGGTGGCATAGTTTGAGACTTTAAGTGCCCGAGTTACTGTTACACTGCATGATTCACTGACAGTATACAGCCTCAGTGTAGTACTGCGTCTGCTGGAACGCCATTCATGTGTTTGCTGGAACACCATCCAGGTGTCTGCTGGATCGCCATCCAGGTGTCTGCTGGAACACCATCCAGGTGTCTGCTGGAACACCATCCAGGTGTCTGCTGGAACGCCATCCAGGTGTCTGCTGGAACGCCATCCAGGTGTCTGCTGGAACGCCATCCAGGTGTCTGCTGGAACGTCATCCAGGTGTCTGCTGGAACGTCATCCAGGTGTCTGCTCTTACTTCACCACCACTGTTCTTAAAAGATTGACTTGACTGTTTCTAATTCAAACACAAACATATATATATGTAAAATGTAAATGTATCAGGCTGAGGAGAGGCTGCAGGGTTGTGATGTAGCTCTCGGTCCCCTCTTGATCTGGCTGCAGCTTTTTTTTTTATCTTTAGCGAGATCTACCCCAGTTGGGTCGGAGCTTCCGCGAGTCATCTACATTAGACAATTTACCTAAGGCCATAAACAAGAAAATGGAAGCGGCTCGCGAAATTGACAGAATGTCCCGTTTTCTGTTAACGGTTGAGTGCGTGAAACTCACTCACTGTTAGTAAGTTTCTTGCTCACCCACGTTGAGAAGAACTGATGTACACAACGTTTGTTGGTGACTAACGTCTGAGAATTGACTGCACATTATCTGGGCCACTTGACAACTGGGCCTGCACTAAACTTGACAGCTGGGCCTGCACTAAACTTGACTGAGCCTGTATCTTGCCACTACAGCATCACATGAGCCTTACAACTAGATACCCGTCCGTGACGGGATTGCCTCATGCTTGTGCCGAGGATAAAGGTAGCTATTGCACTCCTGTCACCTAAGACTAGAGCCTTGAGAAACTGGGGCCAGATTCATGAAGCAGTTACGCAAGCACTTACGAACCTGTTCATCTTTTCTCAATCTTTGGCGGCTTTGTTTACAATTATTAAACAGTTAATGAGCTCCGAAGCACCAGGAGGCTGTTTATAACAATAACAACAGTTGATTGGGAAGTTTTCATGCATGTAAACTGTTTAATAAATGTAACCAAAGCCGTCAAAGATTGAGGAAAGATATACAGGTTCGTAAGTACTTGCGTAACTGCTTGGTGAATCTGGCCCCTAGTCCAGATTCAGTGACGATGAGGACCATAGTGTATATACCGACCTTCACGGCAATTAGAAACTAGAAATCGGACATCCATATTATTGGAATTAATCGGACAATTTGGATAGATCGGAAAATATTGCACATTTGTTGTAAGGACAAACTAAACTAACCTTCCTAGGCCTAATACGCGCTATCCGAAGCCTAATATAGTACATATGTGTGCTATACTAGGCCTATGAACATTTAAGTTTGTTTTTTAGCTTTATTTTTTTCCGACTATTATAGAGTGAATAGTACAAAATTTGATCTAATTCCTTAGTTTCTGTATGTCTGCTGTCTTTTATACGTAGTTCTCTGTACTTTATCCATGCTTCCTTCTGTAGCCTAGTGACTCTAGGGCTCATTTTAAGTGATTTCCCCCTCTCATTCGTCGTTTTCCTTTCCCGTTCTCTCCCACATTGGACTTGACTGGAATGGAAACTCCTTCCTCACCTTGCTGTGGGCCGGACTTGACTGGAATAGTCCTTTCTCACCTTGCTGTGGGCCCCACGCCTGTCATCTCTCTCCTTCAATGTGTTTCTTGGTGTATCCAACTCCCTAAGTGGTGGGGGTGGTGGTGATGCGGGTGGGGGTGTTATCTAGTTATATACCTGGCTTGGTGATGGTTGAGTGGTGGTGGTGATGCGGGTGGGGGTGTTATCTAGTTATATACCTGGCTTGGTGATGGTTGAGTGGTGGTGGTGATGCGGGTGGGGGTGTTATCTAGTTATATACCTGGCTTGGTGATGGTTGAGTGGTGGTGGTGATGCGGGTGGGGTGT
Source organism: Procambarus virginalis (assembly GCA_020271785.1). Lineage (NCBI taxonomy): Eukaryota > Metazoa > Arthropoda > Malacostraca > Decapoda > Cambaridae > Procambarus > Procambarus virginalis. The sequence continues at coordinate 39,121,466 of WNGS01111181.1, forward strand.
TATCTAGTTATATACCTGGCTTGGTGATGGTTGAGTGGTGGTGGTGATGGGGCGTCACCTGCAGCTATACACCTGGCGCCAGGCCAGGGCAGGCTGGGGAATTACACTCTCTGATAACCGTATCACACCATGATGACATATTGGCTCACCAAGAGCGTACTGGCGCGGCGGCCAACACCAGACTGATGTGTGTGTCTCTTCCTCGCTATGTCTCCAGTGGCATACGAACCTGTGTTCCCTAGTGGAATTCGGACTGCGCTCGGGCTGTATGCTGTAAGCGTGCAGCCTGAAAGAGACACCGGCGCCATTGGCACCCACCATGTCTGGTGTTGTCGACGGCCTTGATCAGCCGAAACGTTCATCTTCCTTTCCCATTTCTCTGTGGATTTTCCATTCAAAAAGAATAGGGGTGGTAGAAGAAATTATCATAGTGTTCAGTGAGGAGCCACAAGGTCTTCTCTGAGTACTCTATATTTTCTTCTCATTCCACATCACACCAACTTCACGCCACACACAGTGACAACAAATTCAAAAGTTCCCGCGTCATTTGAATGGCGAACGTCAAATCTGGCGTTAAGACAAACGGCCGTTGGAAGGCCTTGACCGCCACAAGTAACTCTATTAGGATGAACCTCATTGATCATATACAGCAGGTGAAGAGTGCATGTTGCCTGTCACAAGCAATATAAGGAAACATCTTGCCCGTCAGGGGCGGATCACGGCCACGAGTCTTGGGGAAGGCCGCTAACCTCGGCTAGCCTCAGCAGGTGGTGGTGTTGTTTAAGATTTGCTACCTGGAACAAAGCTCCAAGTAGCACGGGCTATGGTGAGCCCGTCTGGTAGCCTCAGCAGGTGTTATGTGACTGTGGGACAGGTGGTGGGGGTATACCATGATCTCTCGCACCCTCATTCTACTCATCTTTCTCACTTTCCTCCCTCTCGCTCTCAACTTCAGCCTCTCCCACCGACACAGAGAGTTGATGGCTACTCAGTGACCCCCAGTCTCTTTATCTCACTCTTGACATTTCTTGGTGGCGCCACCACTGCTGCTCCTCTACCCTCCTCCAGCCTAGTCTCCTCTACCCTCCTCCAGCCTAGTCTCCTCTACCCGTCTCCTCGTCTCTCTCACCCACCATATTCTCCGCCCTTTGCCTTCTCCACTCTGCTAGATCAACCCCCAATTCCTGTCTCACGCCCATCATCGCTACGGTATTGTTGTTGTTTAAATTCGCTACCTGGAACAAAAAGTTCAAAGTAGCACGGGCTATGGTGAGCCCGGGATTACTTTCTGACCACCTCCAAAAGTAAGGATTGACCAATACTATTTATTTTGTTCTGACTGCAACCAAGAGAAATATCAATGGTGGAACCATCATCATTAAGTAACAACTCTTGAGTTGTCACAACTTTACAGAAATGATGTTAATTAAGAATTGCCTGAACTTAACCTAAGTGAGGATCTAACATAGAAAATAGAAAACGTAACATCCCTCAATTTTGGCCAGTCGCTACGATTAATGAATCACATCATTTTTGACGTTGTGATATATTTCACTCAATTAGGATGTTGTTATTAGAGAAGACAAGTTCATCAATTACCCCCCACGCTTTGTTGCACTCAATTGAAAACTTCAGATTTGTGCAACCATCTTCAGTTATGTTTACCAATGGCACTCAGGCATAAGATTTTAAATATCCACAATATTGTAACAAGAGAGGCAGAACACAGCAGAAACAACATAACAGCAGAACAGCCCAGTGGCGCGGCGCCGGACAGTCGGCGCAATACAATGGACAATTGACACATTAGAGAAGCTAACCACGGAGGAAAGGTGGGGGGGGGGAGGTCACACCGGTCAACGGTTGATGGTTGTCGCTGAGGTTGTCACATACAGGTTGTCACAGACGAGGTTGTCACAGACGAGGTTGTCACAGACGAGGTTGTCACGCGAATCCCACCAGGATTACCTCCTCCATATCAAAATGAAGCTGAAGACCTCACGTCTGAAAATGAAATTGAAAATTGAAATCAGTTTATTGAGGTCAAATACACAGCACAAGGGATGAAGTAGCTCAACTATTCATCACCAGTTCAGAACAAACGTGTTATATATATATATATTATATATATATATATATATATCATATATATATATATTATACCGCATCACAAACAATTAACATATTACCGACCATTCTGAGTGATAAACTATATACATTTCTTCCTTTACACGTGTAGTATATTACCAGACGTAGCTCACAAATACTTGTATGACTAATACACAGATAATTTGCTAAATAGACATTCAACAAAATGGTTGACAATCTTGGTACAAAATTCTTATATCTCTCAGAATATCATCAACCCTTCCGTTGTACGTGGCTCGCGTCTTGTTCAGCTCTATGTAAAAGATCACGTTTAACCATAGGTAGAAATTGAGTGCCCCAACGTGAGCCACAGAGACATTAGAAAGATTTTTTTCAGTGTCAGAGTGGTTGAGCAACTGGAATGCATTAGGCCAGTGATGTGGTGGAGGCTGACTCCATACACAGATTCAAGTGTAGATATGATAGTGCCCAGTAGACTCAGGAACCTGTTCATTAGTTGATTGACAGTTGAGAGGCGGGCCGAAAGTAGAAGGGTAGAAATAGAAAGTAGTAAGGGACAGATAAGGCAAGTTGTGGAAGAAATAGCCGACACTCAATCCTTAAATGTGAAAATAGGATACAAACGAGTGAAAAGAGACACATTGAACTCCTACTGGTTGAGAGTGCTAAGGCAGATGCTCCGCCCAACAAGCTCAGCTAGGTGAGTACAACCGTAGATGAACCACGTGGCTGGACATGACGCAACCAGCAGCATACCTCATGACGTCATCAGATACCTGGATGCCGTCGTCAGTTACCTCATGACGTCATCACGGCAGAGTCATTTGTTGTGATGGACGTTCGTCTGTCGTAGGGTTCTGTGACGTCACAGGGCCCGGAAAGGTGTGTTGCAGCAGTGGTGGTGGGCGTGGTGTGGTGAGCGTGGTTTTTTGAGTTTTGTGTGTGTGTGTGTTGGAGCAGTGGTGGTGGGCGTGTGGTGTGTTGGAGCATTGGTGGTGGGCGTGGTGGGTGTGTTGCAGCAGTGTGGTGGGGCTGTGGTGGGTCGTGGAGCAATGGTGGTGGGCGTGGTGGTGGTGTTGGAGCAGTGGTGGTGGTGCAGCGTGGTGAGGTGTTGCAGCAGTGGTGGTGGGCGGTGGTGTGTGTTGGAGCAGTGGTGGTGGGTCGTGGGTGGTGTGTTGGAGCAGTGGTGGTGGGCGTGGTGGTGTGTATGACAGCAGTGGTGGTGGGCGTGGTGGTGTGTTTGGAGCAGTGGTGGTGGTGGGCGTGGTGTGTGTGTTGGAGCAGTGGTGGTGGCGTGGTGGTGTGTTGGGCAGTGGTAGGTGTGTTGGGCGTGGTGGTGTGTTGGAGCAGTGTGTTGGTGGGCTGGTGGTGTGTTGGAGCAGTGGTAGGTGGGCGTGGTGGTGTGTTGCAGCAGTTGGTGGTGGTGGGCGTTGGTGGGTGTATGCCAGCAGGTGTGGGTGGGACGTGGTGGTGTGTTACAGCATGGTGGTGGTTGGGCGTGGTGGTGTTTGCAGCAGTGGTGGGGGTGGGAGTAGCGTGGTGATGTGTTGCAGAACGTGGTGGTGGGCGTGGGTGGTGTGTTGCCAGCAGTGGTGGTGGTGGGCGTAGGTGTGTGTGTGCAGCAGTGTGGGTGGGACGTGGTGTGTTGTGTGCAGAAGTGGCGGTGGCTGGTGTGTGTTGTTGCAGACAGTGGTGGGGACGCGTGGTGGTGTGTTGCAGCAGTGTGGTGGGCGTGGTGGTGTGTTACAGCGAGTGGTGGTGGTGGGCGTGGTGGTGTGTATGCAAGCAGTGGTGGTGGGCGTGGTGGTGTGTTGCAGCAGTGGTGGTGGGCGTGGTGGTGTGTTGCAGCAAGTGGTGGTGGGTGGGGACGTGGTGGTGTGTGCAGCAGTGGGTGGTGGGCGTGGTGGGTGTTGCAGCAGTGGTGGTGGTGGCGTTGGGT
>WNGS01111181.1:39133971-39149826 GCA_020271785.1 Procambarus virginalis
CCCACAGTCTTATACGGGTTTACACTATTTCATACTGCCTTATACTGTATTACAGTGTTCTAAACTGTCTTACAATGCCTTATACTGCTCTGAACTCTCTTACGCTGCTCTGAACTCTCTTACGCTGCTCTAAACTCTCTTATACTGGTTGCCAACAGCCTGGTTGACCAATCCAGCAACGCGGAGGCCTGGTCGAGGACCGGGCCGAGAGGACGCTAAGCCCCGAAATCATCTGGAAGTAAGGTAAGGATTATCTACCCCCTCTCTCCCCGTCCCTAAGTCAACGACTGACTGCCCATGATGCAACCCATAACAGTTGGCTAATCCCCTATTTTATTTCTAGGTAAACAGGTGCATCAGGTGAAGGGAAATGTTCCCAACCGCTTCCGTTCCGGCCTGGGATTGAACCAGGAATACTCGGTTGTGAGAGGAGGACGTAGACCATTGTGCAACAGCATGCCGTGATAATTACCTAAGTGTAGTTACAGGATGAGAGCTACGCTCGTGGTGTCCCGTCTTCCCAGCACTCTTTGTCATATAACGCTTTGAAACTACAGCGGTGTACTGCATTGTAATGCAGTGTACTACAACAAGCCGCGTGGTGTAGTGTAATGTGTGCACAAGTGGGGTGGTGGTGGCCAGAAGCACGCAGTTGTGTTCCAGGGGATGTATATATACACACACACCACTGTACCGCCCGGGAGGGAGTTGTTGTTGTTGTAATAGATTCTGCTACTCGGAACAAGTTCCAAGTAGCACGGGCACGGGCTATGGTGAGCCCGTAGTGGACTTACACACACACACACACACACACACACACACACACACACACACACACACACACACACACACACACACACACACACACACACACACACACACATATTGTGTGTGTGAACCACTAAACTCTGGACCACTTCTATCATTTGATAGAATCCACAACAAAATAAAGCTCAAATTAAATACAATACAACTTAAATACACTTAAATAAACTTAAATACACCTATGCCTACTCTGACCTATATGTACGTACTATATTAAGACCAAGATAGGGTGGTGAATTAGGTCTTAGGAATGCCAGGAGAGATTAGCTTAGAACTTACGTTTATCTTGAACTTGCGGGGGGTTGAGCTTTGGCTCTTTGGTCCCGCCTCTCAACTGTCAATTAACTGGTGTACAGATTCCTCCAAGAAGAAAGTGTGTGTGTGTGTGTGTGTGTACTCACCTAGTTGAGTGAGTACACACACACACTTTCTTTCTTGTGTGTGTGTGTGTACTCACCTATTTCTACTCACCTATTTGTGTTTGCGGGGGTTGAGCTTTGGCTCTTTGGTCCCGCCTCTCAACTGTCAATCAACTGGTGTACAGATTCCTGAGCCTACTGGGCATCATATCATATTACATTTAAAACTGTGTATGGAGTCAGCCTCCACCACATCACTGCCTAATGCATTCCATCCGTTAACTACTCTGACACTGAAAAAGTTCCTTCTAACGTCTCTGTGGCTCATGTGGGTACTCAGTTTCCACCTGTGTCCCCTTGTTCGCGTCCCCACCAGTGTTGAATAGTTTATCCTTGTTACCCGGTCGATTCCTCTGAGGATTTTGTAGGTTGTGATCATGTCTCCCCTTACTCTTCTGTCTTCCAGTGTCGTAAGGTTGCATTTCCCGCAGCCTTTCCTCGTAACTCATGCCTCTTAGTTCTGGGACTAGTCTAGTGGCATACCTGTGTGTGTGTGTGTGTGTGTGTGTGTGTGTGTGTGTGTGTGTGTGTGTGTGTGTACTCACCTAGTTGTACTACCTAGTTGTGCTTGCGGGGGTTGAGCTCTGGCTCTTTGGTCCCGCCTCTCAACCGTCAATCAACAGGTGTACAGTTCCTGAGCCTAATGGGCTCTATCATATCTACATTTGAAACTGTGTATGGAGTCAGCCTCCACCACATCGCATTCCTGAATGCATTCCATTTGTCAACCAACCACTCTGACACTAAAAAAGTTCTTTCTAATATCTCAACTATAATAGATATTATATCTATAATATCTGTGGTGTGTGTGTGTGTGTGTGTGTGTGTGTATTCACTTAGTTGTATTTTACGGGGGTGAGCTTTGCTCTTTCGGCCCGCCTCTCAACTGTACTTACCTATCTGTACTTACCTATCTGTGCTTGCAGGATCGAGCATGACTCTTGGATCCCGCCTTTCAGCTATCGGTTGTTACAGCAATGACTCCTGTCCCATTTCCCTATCATACCTAGTCTTAAAAGTATGAATAGTATTTGCTTCCACAACCTGTTCCCCAAGTGCATTCCATTTTTCCACTACACACACGCTAAAAGAAAACTTCCTAACAGATCTGTGACTCATCTGAGTTTCCAGTTCCACCCATGTCCCCTCGTTCTGTTATTAATTACGTGTGAACATTTCATCTATTTCCACTTTGTCAATTCCCCTGAGTATTTATATGTCCCTATCATATCTCCTCTCTCCCTTCTTTTCTCTCTCTGTGTGTGTGTGTGTGTGTGTGTGTGTGTGTGTGTGTGTTGTGTGTGTGTGTGTGTGTGTGTGTGTGTGTGTGTGTGTGTGTGGACAAAACACTGGTGGCCAGGACAGTGTTGTAGAGGCCGGCGTCTCTCTCCGGGACGCACGATACCACTTGCACTCTCTCCTCAGGAAATCCTGTTCAGTATGCGTGCCTCTTGCACGTGTGCAGGTCACAGTGTACGTGTACACCATGACCTGTACACGGGTCAGAGTACAGTGTACACCATGACCTGTACACGGGTCAGTGTACGTGTACAGGTCACAGTGTACGTGTACGGACTGGCGAAAGTGACCAATTATTATACAAATTGGAACCACTCCTCCGGCCGGGAGTGTTTAATAATACATTCCACATATTCATTCTCACATAGAAGCATACATGTAGACTTATTCACATAATATCTACATAATATATAATACATCTCGCTTTGCGCGGCTGGAGGCCTCACCCAACTTTGCAGAGTGAATGGTCTAGGGTACAGGACGGGCATAGGCTGATCGGGGGTCGGTCCTATTAAAAGAGGGGCAGGTCTAATAGCGACCCCCCCCCCACTCCCGCGTCACCGGCATGAGTACCTGGAGCTTTGCAATTACTTTTTTTTTTTTTTTTTTTAAGATATATACAAGAGTTGTTACATTCTTGTACAGCCACTAGTACGCGTAGCGTTTCGGGCAGGTCCCTGGAATACGATCCCCTGCCGCGAAGAATCGTTTTTTCATCCAAGTACACATTTTACTGTTGCGTTAAACAGAGGCTACAGTTAAGGAATTGCGCCCAGTAAATCCTCCCCGGCCAGGATACGACCCATGACATAGCGCTCGCGTATCGCCAGGCGAGTGTCTTACCACTACACCACGGAGACTTTATTCACTCTCGTATTCTTGAAGATATCCTCACAGTGTACCCAAAATTTGCCAGTGCAGGCTACTAAACTATGGCCCTGTATGACTAACCATCCTGCGAGATGGTGACCTTTATTACCACTGCTACCTTATTCAATCTTGTGTTGATGATATCCTCAAATGCATCTGGAATCTGCCAGTGCAGACTGCTTATCACATGCCTCTGTATGACTAACCATCCTGTGTGATGGGGATTTTTTAGCATCAACTAGTTAGCTTTTTTGACACACTGTACTCCACTTCATATAGTCTAGGGTAGCTGCTGCACTAATGCAGATGTACCTAAGGAATTAATAAAAAAAAAGTCACCGTTATATCACAGTAACAAGGTTATCGCGAATACCCGAACTCCATTACGGGCTCGCCATAGCCCGTGCTACATGAACACTTCGTTCTGAGCAGCTAAATCTATAGCAACACAACATCCCGCGTCACCTAAAGAGGGCTAACCGAGTTCCTAGGCTACTTCCCTGTCGTGAGAGTGAGGAGAAAGGAAATTAGTGTTAAACTTTTGAGTTCTTTTAGAGTTCTTTTTGAGTTCTTTTATTATATCAAGTGTACACAGGGGTATTGCAAGTGTTAAATTAATTTTTATTAGTATTATTTATCTTCAATTTTATTTGGATTTTTATTTTTATTTATTTTTTACTTTGCTCCTGTTGCCTATATTTACATGGCAAAGTTATGCGAGTTTTGGTTTATTTTACGTGAACATCAAATACCTCGATATAAGCCTAAACATGTATGTATACACCCTGGCGTCCTGTCCCGCCACACAATGAATCATTATTACATTAATAGGAGTAGCAACCCTCAACCTCAGTCACCACAACGTTCAAAATATGGCACTAAAACATGTGAGGTTTACGGGCTCACCATAGCCAGTGCTACATGGACATTTCGTTCCGAGTAGCTAAATCTGAAACAACAACAACACACGTGAATCCATGACTCCCACCTAACCTAACCTAACCTAACCTAAGCTAAGCTAACCTACACCTAACCTAAGCTAACCTGAGCTAACCTAACCTAACGTAAGCTAACCTAACCTAAGCTAACCTAACCTAACCTAAGCTAACCTAAACTAACCTAACCTAACCTAAGCTAAGCTAACCTAACCTAACCTAAGCTAACCTAACCTAACCTAACCTAACGAGCCCACACATGTTGTGGATGTTAGCCGCTGGTCATTAAAGTACCCCGTATTTTGTCCGTCAGGGGCTCGTACGCAATGTGGTCCAGTATCTGAGAGCCCAGGCTGCTGTAGTGAATGAAACACCAAGAGGCAAGGTTAACAATAATCAAATTTCAAAGAGTTCATCATTCAGAATATATATATAATTTTTGGAGTGATAATGGCAGCTAGAGTGGGTTATAAATAAGGGTAAGAGTGATGGGAGCATCCAGCAGGACACTGGGGCCCAGGAGCTAAGGCACGGATGACTGAGAGGCGAGGGGTATGAAACGCCTCCAATACCCACACAGGTGAGGATGAGTAAGCAGTGTAGTCACTCTAATCACAAGATAACACAAAGGAATGTTCTCGTAATCCTGTACACCATTCACGTGCTTCCCCACACCCACACCTCCCCCCCCCCACACCTATCCCTTACATCCCAACCCTCCACCCCTGTGCTCCCCCCCCACACATTCCACACTTACCCTGTACACTCCAACCCTCCACCAACACTTCACCACACATACCACACTTACCCTGTACACTCCAACCCTTCACCAACACTTCACCACACATACCACACTTACCCTGTACACTCCAACCCTTCACCAACACTTCACCACACATACCACACTTACCCTGTACCCTCCAACCCTCCACCAACACTTCACCACACATACCACACTTACCCTGTACACTCCAACCCTTCACCAACACTTCCCCACACATACCACACTTACCCTGTACACTCCAACCCTCCACCAACACTTCACCACACATACCACACTTACTCTTTATACCCCAACCCTCTACAACCAACACTCCCGCCCCCCCCCTCCCTCTACCCCACCTCCCCTCCCTCCTCCAAATATGACAGCATATAAAGCCATTATTATAATTCTAACGACTAACAAAAACTGAAGCAGCCTAATCATAATCCCACCCTTTCCCAGGCCTAAACAACCAATCTTAAGCCTTACAATCACAATCATAGGCCTAATTTTGAATATATATAGGAAATATTTTAGGTCTAGGAGAGGTTAGGCTTAGTTGTTGTCTTCCTGGGGCCCTGTACAAACAGTACAAACTGTAGTACACGTTCTGTACCATACAACCACAGTCGCTGTAGTCAGACACTGAGTAATTAGTGGCTTCGTGTGATACATAATCACTGTACCCATTACATAAAAACTGTAACATGTTACTTGTATAAATATATATTGTTTTAAATTATTATTGGATGACAGGTGACCCTCGCCGGTAGGTCAGGACAGTGCCCTACACTAGGTAAACTTGCCAAAGTTTACCTAGTGTAGCACCACCTAAGTGTTACCTAGTTGTCGCATCAGCTACCAACCAATCGTTAATGAGAGCAATTCGCCAGGGGTTTACAGAGGCGCGCTATGTGGGGGATTATTTATTGGATACATTTATTGTATTGTGATTCAGTGCTTCATCGCGTGGTTTTAGTGTTAGCAGGATTGTATAGCACTTTAATACTAGAAATATGTGGTAAGAAAGACCGGGAGCACCTTTAATGAGAAAAATAACAATTATAAGTTTCGGGATGACTTAAATAAACGTGTTTATGTCAATTTTGATTGGTTAAGAAGGCGTTGAAGAGAGAAGTAGAGGACGACAGACGCAGAGGGACATAATAGAGGTCAAACAACAGTCTTGACACTCATATATATATAAGATATAAGACCAATGTCACACATTTAGGCCTCTTTAGACCAACAAATTGCACCACAATAACTTAGGGGCAATAACAGTAAACATTAATGAAGCGTGCATATCCCAAGATCACGGTGAAGCTACACACCTGGCTACACACCTGGCTACACACATCTGAAAGTAAGCAAGTGTAGTTCGTCCTGCGCCACTATTGTGACTTACTATCTGCTTACAATGGCACCTTATGTATCCTCCCAAAAATAACTGCAGCCATATTTCAGGTCTCTAATATCTATATGGGAGGCAGAGAAGAGCCTTCTTTTGTAGAATGGAATATATCATTTATTTCCCAACATGTGGCCAGACATGGCCCGTGATAGCTTTGGTTCGCAGTAGCTGCATCTAAAACAACGCACGCACACACACACACACACACACACACACACCACACACACACACACACACACACACACACACACACACACACACACACACACACACACACACACGCGCGCGCGCGATAACAAAGCAAAGGGAGCATAAATTGCCCATACCTGACGACTGCAGGTGTTCTTGAAAGTTGTCGCTCTTCACGACCTCGTGGCCCGGTGGCCCTGACCTCGTGGCCCGGTGGCCCTGACCTCGTGGCCCGGTGGCCCTGACCTCGTGGCCCGGTGGCCCTGACCTCGTGGCTCGGTGGCCCTGACCTCGTGGCCCGGTGGCCCTGACCTCGTGGCCCGGTGGCCCTGACCTCGTGGCTCGGTGGCCCTGACCTCGTGGCCCGGTGGCCCTGACCTCGTGGCCCGGTGGCCCTGACCTTGCATGACCTGAGTCCACACCATGGCCAGTCTCTCCCACACTGTGGCCCCCGCTCGCTCCGCCACGTGGCGCCATCTTGACAAAAATGGCGCCGAAAATATTTTTTTGTCATATATCTTCTTTCCTGTTTTAGCTAAATAGATATCAAATACTTTTTTTTCCGAAAGGCAATTTAAATTCTCTCCCAAAATGTCCTATGAAGGGTTAACGGTTTCCGATAAAATGGGTTTGAATATAATTATCATTAATTTATAGGTAAATCTGACTTTGGGTACATTAAAATGTTGTTTAATTGCTTGCTTTGTTTAAAAGTACTATGTACAAGGGTACAGGAAAGTCTGTAATGGTAAGCCGATATTATTACTAAATCATAATTGTATTTTTCTAATTTTTTTTTCTATTTTTTCAGGACTGGAGAGCAGCTTGACTGAATTACTGCTGTATTAAATTGGAACAATACTGTTTTTACAGTTATATTTCTGTACTTGAAAACTATTTTCGTGTCATTTAAAATGTATTCGAATTTGTGCTTCATTTGTAAAGTGTCAAGTAATAATATTATTATTGACATTAAGGAAAATGGGCTCAGGACAGTCAAGTGACAAGAGAGGTGACACTAAGGTAGGCCCTGGTCGACGACCGGGCCGCGGGGACGCTAAGCCCCGGAAGCACCTCAAGGTAAGGTGCTTGAGGAAGGACTAACAAGTGTGGATATACTTGTAAGATGTAAACAATCGCAAACAACACATTGTTGCAGCAGACAAGAGGACAACAATATTTCTTAGAAATCAGCCTTCAAAGACCAAATGACAATTTCAGTGATTTGAAAATGAACTGTTTACTTAGTGAAGATGGTTTGGATTTGTTTATTTTTAATGGTATTCAGATCAAACGAGAAACGTGACAGAGTCCATGAAACATATCTTGACCACCGCACCAATGATCGTCTGCTTTTGACGATTATTGAAACTGAAAATAAACTGAAAACTCCACACCCTAGAAGGATTCGAACCCAGACAGCCAGGAACATTATGCATCATGGCGTACCTGGTTCCTTAATCAGGTACGCCATGATGGCAGAGTACCATCATGGCGTATGGTACCATGACGGTACGAGACCAGACCAGGTATGCTAAGAGCTGGTCTCAGTTCATGCATAAAAAGAAGGCATCTACACATCCTGCCATACAGAGACATACAAATATACACACAACACATACACACATACACCAAACCAATGCCAATGTTTCCACTTTTAGATGAGAGCCAAAACATCTCCCCACGGCAACAGTCACTAAATATTATAATCTGAGTGCATCACAAGCGTTACAACACTTAAACCTGCACCTCCAAAGCCCGACATCTATAACCACGCGAGGCCCACCTCCCACCCGCCCACCCCGCCCACATCTATAACCACGCGAGCCCCACTACCCACCCGCCCACCCCGCCCACATCTATAACCACGCGAGGCCCACCTCCCACCCGCCCACCCCGCCCACATCTATAACCACGCGAGCCCCACTACCCACCCGCCCACCCCGCCCACATCTATAACCACGCGAGCCCCACTACCCACCCGCCCACCCCGCCCACATCTATAACCACGCGAGGCCCACTACCCACCCGCCCACCCCGCCCACATCTATAACCACGCGAGGCCCACCTCCCACCCGCCCACCCCGCCCACATCTATAACCACGCGAGGCCCACTACCCACCCGCCCACCCCGCCCACATCTATAACCACGCGAGGCCCACCTCCCACCCACCTACACCCCCAGCTGCGCTTTATAGAAGGTCTTCAGCCAATAAAGATGGTAGCGAAACTGGTCTTAATTTTGGCTAGAGAGTATGCAGGGGCCCAGCAGCCTCCACACGCTCACCAGTATATCAAGATGAGAGAGAAAGTTGGAGAGTAATGTGATGTTTACGGTCCGTGATGCTCCACATGTTGACACGCAGGCGACTCTATTGACTATTGTGTCTGCAGACTCCAGCTATTAGCTCTTGGACCCCGCCTTTCTAACCGATTTATTATTTCCTATTTTATGTCTACTACATACATTTCTCTCTAACATACACATCCCCTAGGAAGCAGCCTTGTGGCAGTTGTCTAATTCCCAGGTACCTATTTACTGCTAGGTGAACAGACGCATCAGGGTGAAAGAAACTCTGCCCATTTCTTTCTGCCTCGGCTGGGAATCGAACCCAGACCCTTAGGACTAAAACCCCCGAGTACTGCCCACTCAGCCGCGAGATGTATGTACCCACCTAGTTGTACTCACCTAGTTGTGCTTGCGGGGGTTGAGCTCTGGCTCTTTGATTCCGCCTCTCAACCGTCAACAAACAGGTGTACAGGTTCCTGAGCCTATTGGGCTCTATCATATCTACACTTGAAACTGTGTATGGAGTCAGCCTCCACCACATCACTACTTAATGCATTCCATTTGTTAGCTACTCTGACACTGAACAAAATCTTTCTAATGTCTCTGTGGCTCATCTGGGTACTAAGTTTCCACCTGTGTCCCCTTGTTCGTGTTCCACCCGTACTAAAGAGTTTGTCTTTGTCCACCCTGTCAATTTCCCTGAGAATTTTGTAGGTGGTTATCATGTCTCCCCTTACTTTTCTGTTTTCCAGGGACGTGAAGTTTAGCTCCCAGGTTAGCCTTTCCTCGTAGCTCATACCTCTCAATTCCGGGACGAGTCTGGTGGCATACCGCTGAATCTTCTCTAACTTTGTTTTGTGTTTAACTAGGTATGGACTCCAGGCAGGAACTGCATATTCCATGATTAGTCTGACATTAGTGGTATACAGGGTCCTGAACGATTCCTTACACAAGTTTCTAAAGGCAGTTCTTATGTTGGCCAATCTAACATATGTCGCTGATATCTTTTTGATGTGGGCCTCTGGGGACAGGTTCGGTGTGATATCAACCCCCAGATCTTGCTCTCTATTTGATTCTTGCAGGATTTCACCTCCCAGATGATACCTTGTGTTCCGCCTTCTGCTCCATTCGCCTAATTTCATTACTTTGCACTTTCCACACTTTTACACACACACACTTTTGTGTGTGTGTGTGTATACTCACCTATTTGTACTCACCTATTTGTGCCAGCAGGATCGAACATTAACTCTTAACTCCCGCCTTTCTAGCCATAGGTTGTTTACAGCAATGACTCCGGTCCCATTTCCCTATCATATCTAGTTATAAAATTATGAATAGAATTTGCTTCCACAACCTGTTTGTGTGTGTGTGTGTGTTTTAACTATTTGTCGAACGATTAGCTCTTACACACTGCCTTTCTAAACCGTCGGTTTTCCTACGTCTGTTTCGCACGGGTCAAAAGCATTTCTGCAGTCCTTAGTCTCATAAACTCCTACCACATGATCCTATTCCAATCATGGTCAAAACAGTTGGTTCTTCGCCATCAAGCACGCGTAGAAAAGGTGGGGAGAGTACGAGTTGATGCTGGAGTGAGCTGGCAAGAGATACCCCTGATAACTCCCTCTACCAGTGAATGATAATAATGCTCTTAACATTCAGAAATCCCACCATGGAGTCCATGCAGCACTCCTCCGCCAGTGGGTGATGGTTCTTTATGCAGGCGAGGAGTCACAATAACGTGGCTAAAGTATGTTGACCAGACCACACACTAGAAGGTGAAGGGACGACGACGTTTCGGTCCGTCCTGGACCATTCTCAAGTTGATGATTCCACATCGTACAGGAAAGGGGTAAGAGGGTGTTATAGAGAGACCCCTTAGACCCATTAAGTCTTCAGACCAGCCTGATGCGTGTGGGGCCTGACCAGTTACACCTATTTATCTCACCGTAATCGCTCACAAAACCGATTATTGCACCGTGAAGTTGACGCCGCAGCGTCGACTTCCCTGCTGTTGCACATCAGACAAAAACTAAAAACAGAGGAAAAACATCATCGCCATGGAGAATCGAGTCCTTCATAGTTCAGCAAATGTGAAGGTCGGGTAGTCCTTATAATGATTTATTTACGTCCTACGCCTAGGCAAAGCGCCCGGTACGACCAACGTACGACCAACGGCCCGGTCACGCCTCCAAATGTCAATGTGGCGGGAAGAACGCTGATTGGCTGCGGGCATGAGGCGCCAAGTCTCCAGCGTTCCACAACTGGTTATCAGATCGACTGTGGCCGAAATGGAGAGTGGTGAATCTTTTCTGAGGGGCCAATGCGGAAGTGATTAAGGCCCAAGACAGATTTAAGCAGGAAGAATGTTTACTAATATCTCAGACAGCATCAAACTCTAAAAGGTTTTAGAATCAATAAAGGCTCTTGCTATCACAAGACTTTGAGGAGTTCGACCAATAAAGGAGTTTTAAAATAATAATAATAAGGGTTTTAGGGTACTAAGTATATCAAACAAACAAATAAAAAGTATTAACAGTATCATACGAGACAAATATATATATATATATATATATATATATATATATATATATATATATATATATATATATATATATATATATATATATATGTGCGTATATCACGAAATTAAACACGTGATTTTAAAATGTGACAATGTCAGACCACGGAGGAAAAATGAAACAGGAATTTCCTTGAGTACTTTCGTATATTAATACATCTTCAGAAGGAGTGAAGATGACTCCTTCTGAAGATGTATTAATATACGAAAGTACTCAAGGAAATTCCTGTTTCATTTTTCCTCCGTGGTCTGACATTGTCATATATATATATATATATATATATATATATAAACATTAGGATATAACTAGTATACCTATCGATTAATAAACATTACCTCCCATTCTCCTCTCTCTCTCTATCCCTCTAATATTACGGAAGCCTATTATGTTATCACGAGACGAGTCAAAGAAACGAGAGATGAAGAGAAGAGCGGCGTCCGCAGTGACAAAATAGTGACAATTTATAGTGACAAAACTGGTGTATATATATACACTCCTCCCCAACTAAACTTGGTCAGCCTTAAGCCACTGTTGCGTTCTCTCTCTTGATGTGATAAATTCAATGTCCTATTTATATCCCCTTTGTTAAGGGCTGTCTTCCATTTGTACGTGTCCCCTAGTTCTAGGTCCCAGGGGACAGTGCCCTCTAGTTCTAGGTCCCAGGGGACAGTGTCCTCTAGTTCTAGGTCCCAGGGGACAGTGTCCCCTAGTTCTAGGTCCCAGGGGACAATGTCCCCTAGTTCTAGGTCCCAGGGGACAATGCCCCCTAGTTCTAGGTCCCAGGGGACAATGCCCCCCTAGCTCTCACGCCATAGTCAAGTGTACTCACCTTCACCTCAGTAGACACACGAGAGTACACTACCTACTGTTAGTGGCCGTAAGCTCCACCTTTGGCACTTACTCTGAGTGACTCTGCCAAACATTCCACTCTTGAAATTATTTTTAATTTTCGTAGTGTGCCGAGTCACGGGTTTGTCGTTGGCACCGGGAGGCTTATATAGGCTCGTGGTGTCATGCATCATGGCACTGGCACTATGTTATGGCTCTGGGTGG
This sequence comes from Procambarus virginalis, assembly GCA_020271785.1. Taxonomy (NCBI): domain Eukaryota; kingdom Metazoa; phylum Arthropoda; class Malacostraca; order Decapoda; family Cambaridae; genus Procambarus; species Procambarus virginalis. The sequence continues at coordinate 39,146,608 of WNGS01111181.1, forward strand.
TGATAACCTAATAATAAGTACAGTTTGCAAAAGCCCTATCGGTCCATACGAGGCAGCTCCTATTTATATATATTCCAAACTCTATTTCCTGTTCATCTTGTCCTCTCCAATACTTTGGCGAAACTGGCCGTACACTGAATGACAGACTTAAAGAACACAAGAGAAGTGTTAAGTCTGCAGACACTAACAATGCTCTCTTCTGCCATGTGAGGGATTCTAATCATCCCATTGATTGGTCTTCATCCAAAATAATCTTTCCTGCCTCTACTCTTCACAGACGCCGTCTTGTAGAATCGGCTCTTATACACAATGTACCCAACATGAACTTGAGTCCTGGCTTTGTTGCTGTGGACTCTTCCCTTTCACAGTACATACTCAAATGCTCTAATCTTTCTAACAAACGTGACTTAACATAAGCTTACCCCTTCCATTTATCTTTCTTTCTCTTTCATTTTCTTTCTCTCTTCTCCCCTTTTTCTGTTCATTGTCTTCTCCTACACTCCCTTGCTATCCTCTGCTTTTTCCTATTACCTTTCCTTCGGTGGTTATAATGGGAGCTGCCTCGTATGGGCCAATAGGCCTTCTGCAGTTCTCATTATTACTACTATTCTCTACACCTTACTTTCCTCCTCACCTCTCTCTTGCCTATTTATTACCCGTTCTCTACCTCCTCATCACAAGCGACTTGAGAATGGTCCAGGACGGACCGAAACGTCGTCGTCCCTTCAACTTCTAGTGTGTGGTCTGGTCAACACAGGTATATGTTATATTCGAATTCCCCGCCAGTTGGAACATAACCAATCACAGGCGAGTAGGCCTATGTAGTAGGTAGTAGGTCGGGTCCTATGCCTTAGATCCTTTGAACAAATCCACATGGGGCCGTGACGAGGATTCGAACCTACGGACGCAGGTTCGAACCCTCGTCCCTTACTGTTAGAATCCACTCAGTAAAACATCTAAACTGTGTTTAGATGTTTGTGAGTGAATGTGTTTATGAGGAGGGGGGGCTGTGTTTATAAGGAGCTCCAGAGAATACCTGATTAACCAGGCTGTGATTCAGAGGTCAGGCCGCGAGCAGCTTCGTCCAACAGCCTGGTTGACTTTACGACCAACCGGGAGGCCTGGTCGGAGACCGAGTCGCGGAGCTGTTGATCCCCGGAACCTGCACAAGGAAGCCACAAGGTGGCGGCCTGGTGGAGTCCCCAGAAGGAGTCCAGGTGGAGATGGTAGTACCCAAGGTGGGCTTGATATATGAAGCTGGTAGTACCCAAGGTGGGCTTCATATATGAAGCTGGTAGTACCCAAGGTGGGCTTCATATATGAAGCTGGTAGTACCCAAGATGGGCTTGATATATGAAGCTGCTAGTACCCAAGGTGGGCTTGATATATGAAGCTGCTAGTACCCAAGGTGGGCTTGATATATGAAGCTAGTAGTACCCAAGTTGGGCTTCATATATGAAGCTAGTAGTACCCAAGATGGGCTTGATATATGAAGCTGGTAGTACCCAAGATGGGCTTCATATATGAAGCTAGTAGTACCCAAGATGGGCTTCATATATGAAGCTGCTAGTACCCAAGATGGGCTTGATATATGAAGCTGCTAGTACCCAAGGTGGGCTTGATATATGAAGCTGCTAGTACCCAAGATGGGCTTCATATATGAAGCTTCCCCACGATTCCTCGCCAGGTTCCAACCATATATTAAGTGTAAGGTTAGGTTAGGTTAGGTCGCCTCTCTCTTCTTGCCGCGGTGTTAGTGTGCTGGATCCTCACACGGTCACCTTTGTTACTTGATGTCAGAGGGACAGGACTAAGCTAGAGCCGTGATGTCAGTCTCGTATATACGCCCACCGTGATGTCAGAAGATTGGATCTAAGCCAACAGAAGATTGGATATATGCCAAGTGTGATACTTTATTGTTAAATCTATACCCACCGTCACGCCAGGAGTCTGTACCTACATGTACTGGTTGGTGTTCAGTGCATCAGGGTAACAGAATCTACTCTCCTTAGCATGATGTTCAGCCGTCAAGTCTCCCGTGTGACCAACAGACGTCACCCTGACGTCCTCTTGGCGTCCCCCTGACGTCCTATTGGCGTCCCTGGGCTGAGCGTGCGTATGGCACCATAACTAGCTAATCATCGTGACGCAAGCCTCGCCAATCATCTCCATCAGCCAGGGCATGACGCGTCCTGCGTCATGCAAGCATCGCCAATCATCTCCATCAGCCAGGGCATGACGCGTGCTGCGTGACGCAAGCTTCGCCAATCTCCTGCTGGAGCCGTGATTGGTACCCGAGAGAACTATGTGGCTAGGACCATACCCCCTCTCAGGGGTGCCAACCTACACATACCCATCAACCATGACCACATACCCCTCTCAGGGGTGCCAACATACCCACCCAGGTATAACGCTCAATGTAACCAAAACTGCTATTTAAAGCTTATAACGTTGTTGCAGTGTTGTAAAGCTTATTATGTTGTTTGATATATTTTTACAGATTTCTACAACATTTCTACAACGTTTCTACAACATTTCTACAACGTTGCCACAACATTAACACATTTCTACAACGTTTCCACACCGTTAGCACATTTCTACAACGTTGCCACAACATGAACACATTTCTACACCATTGCCACAACAGTAACACATTTCTACAACGTTGCTACAACATTAACACGTTTCTACAACGTTGCCACAACATTAACACATATCGACAACGTTTCCACAACATTGACACATTTCTACAACGTTTCCACAACAGTAACACATTTCTACAACGTTGCTACAACATTAACACGTTTCCACAACATTGCCACAACATTAACACATATCGACAACGTTTCCACAACATTGACACATTTCTACAACGTTTCCACAACAGTACACATTTATACAACGTTGACATTAACACATTTCTACAACAGTAACACATTTCTACAACGTTTCTACAACATTTATATGACGTTTCTACAACATCAACACATTTCTACAACGTTTCCACAACATTGACACATTTCTACAACGTTTCCACAACATTGGCAGATTTCTACAACGTTGCCACAACATTAACACATTTCTACACCGTTGCCACAACATTAACACATTTCTACAACGTTGCCACAACATTAACGCATTTCTACAACGTTGCCACAACATACAAGCTAAAAAGGAAGGTTGTGGGGAGGTTGTGTGTTGGTTAGAATGACAACTTAC
>WNGS01111181.1:39181137-39194183 GCA_020271785.1 Procambarus virginalis
GACAGGTCTGGCGTGATATCAACCCCCAGGTCTTTCTCTTTCTCTGACTCTAAAAGTATTTCATCTCCCAAATGATACCTTGTATCTGGTCTCCTGCTCCTACACCTATCTTCATGTGTGGTGTGTGGTGTTGGTGTGTGTGTGTGATAGAGAGAGAGAGAGAGAGGAGAGAGAGAGAGAGAGAGAGGAGAGAGAGGAGAGAGAGGAGAGAGAGAGAGAGAGAGATGAGAGAGAGGAAGAGAGAGAGAGAGATGAGAGAGAGAGAGAGGGGGGGGGGGAGGGGAGGGGGAGGCAGGCGTGGTGGTGTTTGCCTACTTGCTGACTCCACTGGGTAGCATATCAACAACAATGGACATCTACTAACACTGAGTAGGCGTCACACAGTTCATTTGAGGAAAGAAGGCATAAAACAACATGGCTCACTCATCCACAACACAATCCTGAATCATCACCATACCATCATCATCACATTCACCAGTTACCGTAGAAGGCTACGCAATACTTGATGCCATCTTTATTCACCAGTATTCATGGACATACCATCATACTCCGAGTAGACGTTTCACACACGCTTCATTTGCAAGGAGGAGGTATTAAGCAACATCATTCTCAACACCATCCTGAATCGCCAGGACATGAAGGACACCACCATAAACACGCACCAACGATCCTAGGATCGAGGCTCCATATACTTGAGGCCCTGTTCATTCCACAGCTGACGCCAATCATCAACATTCGTGTGAATTTGACTTCAAGCATCCAGTTGTTTGATGATACAGAGGGAAGATTGCAGACTCGGGAGATGACTAATGGAGTTTGCCAGCAATCATCTACCCCATTACCCTCGCTCCCTCATCATTACAACATGTGGCATTAACACGTACACTACACGACCATTACATGAACAATACACCAATGTGATACATTAATAAATGACACACACAGATTCGAGCATTGTTGCAAGTCAAACACCTGTTCGAATTCCTTCGAGATTGGACTCGTGCCTAAGATGCAACAGGCATTTTCCCCTTTGAACAGCGACACTGAGGCGCTGGACCAAGAAGCTTTCCGCTCTGTGGACTTTTATAACGCATATCAATTTGTCTTCGAATTCCTTCAGGAACTTCAATGCACATTTCAGCCACGAACCGAGGGTCTCCGAACCGACCGGAACTAGGCTGTAGCAGAGTGGCAGACCTCTGTATTTGATGGATTTCTGCATTTCCCTGAAAGAGGCAGCACCACCCCCTTCGCTTGCGCTGTGGTGGAGGTAGGTACTGGCCAGTGTGGAAATGCATGTGCAGTCCCACACCACTTGCTTACCATCCTTCCAAGGAAGCAAGGTGACCCTGTCTGGGCGCTTCTGAAGTTCGTTGGGTCTGAATAGGTGTGGTTCTCTTTGTGCTGGGCAGCGGCCGTGGCGAGGCTCCTCTTGATGATGTCGTTGACTTCTTCATGTCTTGGAATCTTACCCTGTGATTTACGACATACCAGACCATGACGACCATATTGGTCTGCAATCGCGCTTCCACAGATGCGCCTATGTATGGTGAGTATGGGGGACTGCAAGGCAGAGGCCAACTCCAATGCGAAGGGCATCATGGCCGAGGCAAGTTCCCTGGGCTGCATTGGGTACAGCAAATAGAAAATCCCCAGCATGGGGTACTATTACCGCTAGGAGGCGGGCTTTGTTCGCAGCAAATGCGTTTTCAAGCATTGTTGCAGCAGTCCACCACCACAGCATAGCCCCATTATGGGACTTACCCAGTGGGCCTGTTTGTGATGTTTTGGGGCTTGTGGTTAGTTAGGGTAAAGGATGTGCAATGGTTTCCTATTGACTGGCTGCTTTGATGAACTTTGGCTCATGAGTTCTCACTGAGTTTTGCTTACGCTCTGGAAAGATCTTCATTCATGATTATACATGTATGAAGATCTTATTTTCCCTTATTCTTGACCCATTTGTATAGGTCTACTTGTCTTCACCTGTCCCCTTAATGGTATAAATCTAACAAGCCTTGTATTTTCTTATCACTTGAGAATCAACCATGTACGTTCGAAACGTTGAATAAATTTTATAATAAGTGTAATACATTCTACAGTTATTTATTTCTTTTTCTTCACCTCATCCATCCTAACTCTTGTAGTGGGATTTAATACGTCTTAAGATTGTGTGTGTGTGTGTGTGTGTGTGTGTGTGTGTGTGTGTGTGTGTGTGTGTGTGTGTGTGTGTGTGTGTGTGTGTGTGTGTGTGTGTGTGTGTTTAATTACCCCCTTCGTCAGGGTACCCACATTAACAACATTGTTACATAAGCGCAATTCCAGCTCGTTGTTGTTAATTATGTTGTCACGTGTTCCATGACTTGTCGGGAATGTGTTTTGTATGTTTTTCTAGGATAATTATACTTTTATTTCCAGCATCCTGTGTTTTGTTTTCCTTCCGATAGTAGTCTATGTGTGACGCAACACTCTATGTGTATATTTACTAGTTGTTCCTGTGTGTGTGTCTCGAGTTGTTAGCTCTCGGACCCCGCCTTTCTAACCGTCGGTTGTCTAGTGTACTGACTCCAGACCTATTTTTCTCTAGTATACCTACTGCACATATCTGTTATACACACACACACATATACGTGCGTACACACACACTTACGTGCGCATACACACATATTCTCAATATGCAGCCCGTAGCAGCTGTCTAACTTCTAGGTACTTACGTACTGCTAGGTGAACAAAGGCATCAGGTGAATTCAAACTGACCATTTGGCACGGCTTGGAATCGAACCTGGGGCCCTTAGGACTACGACCCCAGAGCGCTGTCCACTCGGCCATGTGTGTACATGTGTGTTATGTCTCCCTCGCCTACATACCCATTCCATATAGCATGTCGAAATGTTCCCCCGTCCAAAATGTCCACATTTAGCCAACATCTCCATGCCACAGGTCCACACACACACACACACACACACACACACACACACACACACACACACACACACACACACACACACACACACACACACACACACACTCACAGGTCCGGCCCCTCAGTAAGCTCCTCAGCTCACCGCCACCACCGGCAGGAACCACGACACACACACACGCGGCGCGGGTTCGATTCCCGCACCAGGCAGAAACAAATGGGCTCAGTTCACCCTGAATGCCCCTGCTACCTAACAGCAAATAGGTACCTGGGAATTAGTCAGTTGTCACGGGCAGCTTCCTGGGGTGTGTGTGTGTGTGTGTGTGGTGTGAATAAAAAGTAGTTAGTAAACAGTTGATTGACAGTTGAGAGGCGGACCGAAAGAGCAAAGCTCAACCCCGCAAAACACAACTAGGTGAACACAACTAGGTGAACACACACCGCAGAAGGGCTCCACGACAGGTCAGCGACGATACTCAACCTCTCCTCTTACATAGAACGTCGCATTTCGCACGTATGCGTTACCTAACGCCAAAAAATTGTCGTACTAGAAAATGGAAGCGGCTGGCGACGTGCTGTCCAGTTTTCTGTTTGGCGTCCTCTGGCAGGTTAGGAGACGATACGTTAATTGGCCGTTTTCTTGACGTTGGGAAACCTCAGATTGCGATACTGGGAGCCACATTCACGAAGCAGTTACGCAAGTACTTACGAACGTGTACATCTTTCCTCAATCTTTGATGTCTTTGGTTACATTTATTAAACAGTTTACCAGCATGAAAACTTGCCCAATCAACTGTTGTTATTGTTATAAACAGCCTCCTGGTGCTTCGGAGCTCATTAACTGTTTAATAACTGTAAACAAAGCCGCCAAAATTGAGAAAAGATGCACAGGTTCGTATACGTGCTTGCGTAACTGCTTCGTGAATCTTGGCTCTGGAGTTCCATTCCGGGCACGTAACTCTGGCGATGGGGCCCTGTCTCCGTCCTCACCTCTGCCTCACCTGCTCCCATCTCCCACTTGCCCTTCTGGGCATGCCTCACTACCCATATTTATATTGCAATTGCAAAACTACACCGGCTGATCGAGGCTAAGCTAAATTAGTCAAATCTAAACTGTACTGGTTACGGTGTTATTGTGGGGGGGCGGGGGGGGGGGGGTAATGTTTATGTTAGTATGGTGACCCCTAACCCCCCCCCCTACCCCTTAACCCTTACTATATACCTCCTGATCTATATCCCCCCCCCATACCTCCTCCACTATTACCTCCAGCACCACTCCTCCTTACCCCCCCCCCACCACCCCATCGAGTGGACGTACCACTATGTGAAGATGGTCACACTACCGGACTGACGCTTTCTAGGAAAAAAAGAGGGATTCTTCTCCAAGGTTTACAAAAGTCAGTTTAAAAACAAAAAACAAAATATGCTTTCCATTTCTAGTATCACATAAATCCTTTTATGTTAATGAATAAATCCTTGATGTTAATGTCCTAGACATTACAAGAATGTAGACTAAGGGACCAGAGGCCAGATTCACGAAGGCTCTCACGCAAGTACTTACGAATCTGTACATCTTTTTTCAATTTTTGGCGGCTTTGTTTACAATTATTACACAGTTAATGAGCTCCGAAGCACCAGGAGGCTGTTTATAACAATAACAACAGTTGATTTGGGAAGTTTTCATGCTTGTAAACTGTTTAATAAATGTAACCAAAGCCGTCAAAGATTGAGGACAGATGTACACGGTCGTAAGTACTTGCGTAACTGCTTCGTGAATTTGATTGTCTCAGATAACCTATACTACCCGTGTTCTCTCCGTCTGTCAGTCTGTAAACAACAAAAATGAAGCTGTTTGGCCTGACAAGAAACTTGTGAACGCAAGAATGCCACTCACCTATACGAGGCCGAGGTTTAGAAAACGTATATTTTCATTTTGTGTAATATTCCATACAAAAAACAATGTATTAAGTAAGAGACTATACGAGCCTGACCAGCACTCTGGCGTCAACCTTCCCCCTACATACATGATGATACATATAGCCACTGGGGGGGGGGGGTCTTGTGTACAAAATAGTACAGGTTATACAAGGGAAAACTATAAGGTTGACTCCGAGAGGGAAATACAGCACATTAAGACTACAGCCTTAATGTAGGCTGAACCAGGTATATCCTAGGCCTGATATAGTACATATATGGCCCTACACAAAGCCTAGGATATGATATAGTACATATATGGCCCTACACAAAGCCTAAGATATGATATAGTACATATATGACCCTACACAAAGCCTAGGATATGATATAGTACATATATCGCCCTACACAAAGCCTAGGATATGTTAGTTCAATTGTTATCTAAGTGGAATAATTTGTGTTTTCTACACATGCTATATACAGTGTATGGGCAGAGTTTCTTTCACCCTATGCCCCTGTTACCTAGCAGTAAAATAGGTACCTGGGTGTTAGTCAGCTGTCACGGGCTGCTTCCTGGGGGTGGAGGCCTGGTCGAGGACCGGGCCACGGGGACACTAAAGCCCCCGAGATAACCTCAAGATAAGATAACCTCTTTATGACAGACTAGTGCCAACAGCTCTAGGGTCCAATGATCATTACTAAGCCCTACTCCCTGGATCCTCTCTACTGAATCGACACACTATATGTGGACGTCAGTTACGTTCAATCCACTACGGGCTCACCATAGCCCGTGCTACTTAGAACTTCTTGTTCCAGGTAGCGAATCTTTAACAACAACAACCAGTTACGTTACTGAACTTGTCAATGGATGCTAATGGTACATGGTAATTATTCATCTCATGAGGTAATTACATAGAAGATAAATTAATGTTTTTGTAAAGTCTTGATGTTACTGATAATACAGGTTTATTTAATCAAATGGTGAAGAGTTCTGGGTTTATGGAATGAATGACAAAGGTTCACAAATGAATTAATGGTCAATAGGAACTACAAATGACATTACATTCACATTTCTTGACACTGTGCAAGAGCCAAGTAACACAGTACAGTAAATGTTGAGGAAATGTCTGACCCTTAGGCACAGGTAGCTAGATATAACCAATGTATACTGTGACGATAATCTCTTTCAAGAGAGATTGAGCCTGCTCTTCCCTACATAAAGGTACTTATATATATACAACTATAAGATGCTACCTTCAAGATACGTCTACCAGTAGCACAAAACGTTTTGACCAGGAGGTAAACGTACCCTAAACTACCCCCTACTCCACACTCCCTCCATGCCGGCTCGCCACCGTCGTCAACCAGCAAACTACCATTCCAGCCTGCCTGCTTCTGATTGGTGACCCACCGACTGCACACCTGCACCTCTGCACCTCAGCGCCCTCTACCTAGCCGATGTCTGGGCTTGAACCAGTCATTGAAGTTAGAATATCTTGTGCTCTCAAGCAGAAAACAACTAACTGATATACGCTCTGTCTATCAGGTGGATGTTTCTCAGCTAGCGCTATATTCTCAGCACCTGTTTATTTCATTTTGTCTTTATATTATTCCTAGAGTAATTCATCCCTGTTCTTAATTTTTATGTTATATTTTTTGACTTGTTTGTTTGTACTGTACATAGCCAAGGGATTCTTTATGTTCATAACTTGTTTTCCATTTAATTTAAAGTTTCATTGTTCATACTATGTGTTTTGCGTGTCTTCCCTTACTTTACCACAGACAACAGCCAAGCAGTCTATCTTTTTTTTTTTTTTTTGTAAATGTGATAGGCATTGACACCAGCCAGTAGGAGGACTGCCGAACATCTACACTTCTTCATTTTCCCGTCACAATACACATACATATGTTTAGAATGTAAAAGGTTAGCTTCTCCGTAAAGATATCATACACATGAATACGCCATACACATGGACATTAATATAAGTGTACTCATTCCACAGTACAGTGTTATGATACCTCTTGCACGGTACGAGGCACCGTGTACCAGTGCGTATATGGTACGCATGTGTGGTACACATCAAGTCGCCTGCTCACACCTACAGCACCACCAACAATAACCTTTGGCTGGCTGCTGTAGCAATGGAATCCAGAATCACAATTACCTACACTGCTGGTGTTACAAGATCCAACACACACACACGAAACGGTTCAGTCCGGTATTCTATTTAGAGTTTAGCTTCAGAAATAGATCTATAAATAGATCCACGGAAGGCGGACACCACGTGCATTCACATCACGTGCAGTCACAGCACGTGTTGGTACATGACTAGGTAATGTTCCCGACGTCTCCGGTACCTCTAAGATCCTTCTCTATTGTGAGTGGTCGTGACCTGGGCGGCAAGACGATGGGATCGCCCTGCCGTGGCTGGGTCGAGGCTCCAAGGATCCCAGCGGAGGAAATATACAGAAAACCGCAGAAGGCCTCTTTGCCCTTACGAGGCAGCTGCTGCAGGCCTCTTTGCCCTTACGAGGCAGCTGCTGCAGGCCTCTTTGCCCTTACGAGGCAGCTGCTGCAGGCCTCTTTGCCCTTACGAGGCAGCTGCTGCTGCTTATATCCACCCAAACTCATCCATATGTATCTAACCTTCACTTGAAACAATCCAGCGACTCTTGGTGGATTATGTTGGGTGGATGAGCGGAGGTTGTGCTGGTGGTCTGTGCTTCAGAGGAGACACCCTACAGAACAAATCCACAAGGGCCGTGACGAGGATTCGAACCTGCGTCCGGGAGCATTCCAGACACTGCCTTAATCGACGCATTACGTTAGTGTGATCTCTGTGTGTAAGACACTGTACAGTGTACAGTGTACACTGAACACTTAGTGAGCATGTACACTCAGACGCCTTCCTGTACCTCTGTCTAGTCCTAATCACTCCTTTTATCATTTGTTATTTATTCTAAACTTTAATCACACTGGAATAGTTACAACTTATATTACATAGAAGGCGCGAAATTGTCAGAGCCGGTGGCTGAGAGGACAGAACACTAGACGCGTGATCCTGTGGTCCCGGGTTCGATCCCGGACGCCGGAGAGAGACAATGCGCAGAGTTTCTTGCACCCTGATGCTCCTGTTACCTAGCAGTAAATAGGTACCTGGGTGTTAGTCAGCTGTCACGGGCTACTTCCTGGGGGATGGAGGCCTGGTCGAGGACCGGGCCGCGGGGACACTAAAAAGCCCCGAAATCATCTCAAGATAACCTCAAGAAGATGCTATCGAGGTGTTCAAGCTCCTCGCATGATGGGCAGGAACCATAGTGCAGTGAGCACCCACACACTATTAGTGAACATAGGCACTGGAATAGGTAGCTGGCAGCTCCTGGCTCTAATGTTGATCAAATGTCTAAAACCCGCATCCCAGAACACTCTTGGTACCCACCCCAGGCACCGAGAGTCTCTGAGGCAATGGTGACAAAACTGAATTGATGATCTAGCTTTGTAATTATGGGACTTGCTTGATTCCGTGTGGGTAGTCGCACCACCTGGATACCACCCAATACTGAAGTCAATGTAGGCGTCAGTCAAGGCTGATACGCACTGTAGACCCACACCAACTGCTTACCGTTCTTCCAGGGGGCCGGCACTGTGTTCCAGGGGCCTCCACCTACTGTTTATTTATCAGGGCAACCAGCAGCAGCGTTGCTGTGGCACACTGGGAAACACGGTTTTATATCTCTGCCGCACACTCTTAACTCTAAACTTCACTGCGTCAAGTAGCTCCAGCTCCTGCTACTTTGGCACAGACGGTGATGGTGACTGTATCGCTCAGCCTCTTACTCAAGGCGGAGAAGCATTGCAATGCACATGGGGTTTGTAATCTAAGACGCCCATATGCCTGTCGCTGACAAGCGGGTTGCTAATAGAGAGTCACCCTCATGGGGAGCCACTGCTGCAGTGAGGGCGAGCAATTTCACATGGTAGTGTTGCAGTATTGAAAACCGCTGTAGATGCTCCGTCTACTATGAAGCTGTCCCAGGTGGACTGCTTGCTTGTTCTGAGGAGGCATAGACAGGTAATAAGGTGGTACAGACAGGTAACAAGGAGGTACAAACAGGTGATGAGGTAGAGACAGGCAATACTGAAAGATAACAAGGCAGTACAGAATGATAACGAGGAGGTACAGACAGATAACGAGATACAAACAAATGCACAGACAGGTAAACAGGAGGTACACACATGTAACAAAGCGGTATAGACAGGTAACGAAGGTACAAAAATAAGGTACTGACAGATAAAGAGAGGAGGTAGAGACAGGTAACAAGAATATACAGACAGGTAACGAGGTACAGACAGGAGGGGCCAAACACCGTACACTGTGCCTCACGAACCCCTGTTCTCTATGCCTCATAAACCTGAGATAAAATGTCTCATTGTATTAGTACGTGTGTTTGGAGGTGTAGGGGGACTGGCCCGTGTGCCCTTGGAGACTTGGTCACCGGCCAATGCTGGGCGGGGGATGGGCGGGGGCGGGGATGGGCGGGGACGGGCGGGATGCGAAGGGGGTGTGTTTTGGGCTAAGCACGGTGTGGTCGCGTGCTTGTCGCGTGCTGGCTGGCCCAAGTGAAGACTGACCCAAGTAGCGACTGTACACACACACACACACACACAGTTTCGCATCCGCCCATCACCTATTCCACCTGTGTCCCTCCTCCCAGTCACCTATTGTTTCGTCACCCAGCCACCCATATTACCCTCATCACCTACCTCTTCACCACCACAAAATACCAAAGAGGTTAATGAGCCCGACCCAGGAAATATGAACGTCAGCTTCTCGCTTTGTAGATACGAATCTGACATATTTCTCTTTTGTGTTGGTATGTGTATATCCCTTTGTAAAGTCACTGTATTTGTCAACAAATGTCTATGGTATTCCTATATACTGAGGAAACATGTATTCTTACATGTATTCCTCATTGCTGTAATATTCTCTGTACTCGTTTACAAATATTACCGTTTATGATAATGTTTGTAATGGGCGTATCTTTGTGTTTTGAGGCACTGAGTGTCCTCTTGAACTGATTGTCCTCTTGAACTGACTGTCCTCTTGAACTGATTGTCCTCTTGAACTGACTGTCCTCTTGAACTGGCTGTCCTCTTGAACTGGCTGTCCTCTTGAACTGGCTGTCCTCTTGAACTGACTGTCCTCTTGAACTGGCTGTCCTCTTGAACTGGCTGTCCTCTTGAACTGACTGTCCTCTTGAACTGACTGCCCTCTTGAACTGACTGTCCTCTTGAATTGACTGTCCTCTTGAACTGACTGTCCTCTTGAACTGACTGTTCTCTTGAACTGACTGTTCTCTTGAACTGACTGTTCTCTTGAACTGACTGTCCTCTTGAACTGACTGTCCTCTTGAACTGACTGTTCTCTTGAACTGACTGTTCTCTTGAACTGACTGTCCTCTTGAACTGACTGTCCTCTTCAGGAACAGGTTACACTATTGACGACGCATTTGTGTTAAACTATGGTACTAAGCAACTTGAACCAAAAGATTGTATTCCTTATAGCTCATTGGCTGCAATGATCAAACAAAGAGACTGGAGGTGTATTCAGTCAGATCCAACCAGAACCCACCGCTGCCACCAGTGTTACGGAGGTCAGAAGACAAACTGTTGTGACTTTACTTCTTTTATTATTAAAAAATGTATAACACTTTAGTACTGAATCATTTGTGCCAGGCAGTGCCAGGCACATCGCTAGCTGTAGTGAGAGCGTGTGTACGCTCGATAGGTTAGGCTATCGAGAAGGGAGCTACGACAGGATAGCCAATTATTCAAGAAGGCAGCCAGTTCTTCAAGAAGGCAGCCAGTTCTTCAAGAAGGCAGCCAGTTCTTGAAGAAGGCAGCCAGTTCTTCAAGAAGGCAGCCAGTTCTTCAAGAAGGCAGCCAGTTCTTCAAGAAGGCAGCCAGTTCTTCAAGAAGGCAGCCAGTTCTTCAAGAAGGCAGCCAGTTCTTCAAGAAGGCAGCCAGTTCTTCAAGAAGGCAGCCAGTTCTTCAAGAAGGCAGCCAGTTCTTCAAGAAGGCAGCCAATTATTCAAGAAGGCAGCCAATATTCAAGAAGGCAGCCAGTTCTTCAAGAAGGCAGCCAGTTCTTCAAGAAGGCAGCCAGTTCTTCAAGAAGGCAGCCAGTTCTTCAAGAAGGCAGCCAGTTCTTCAAGAAGGCAGCCAGTTCTTCAAGAAGGCAGCCAGTTCTTCAAGAAGGCAGCCAGTTCTTCAAGAAGGCAGCCAGTTCTTCAAGAAGGCAGCCACTTCTTCAAATAAGGTCGTCGGTGCTTTAATGGGGCAAGTGTTGTATCCCCACAACAGTTTTCACATTGAGGAATCGAATGCCCTTTTGAGGAAGTGGCAAACTCTTTTTAAAGAACCTCCGACACTAATTACCGCAGGAACTCTAAATGAAAGCTTATAAGGTTATAAGTAACCAATGAGATAGTTGGCTTGGTGGCCCCAGCGTCAAGGGAGGGGGAGAGACTATCAGGGGGGTGGGGAAAAGTGCCAAGCAATTACGACTATATAACACTTGAAAGGGTCAGGATAAGGATTTGGGATGGGTCGGGAGGAAAGGAATGGTGTCCAACCATTTGGACGGTCGGGGATTGAACGCTGACCTGCATGAAGCGAGACCGCGCTCTACCGTCCAGCCCAAGTGGTTGTGGGGAAGGAGGGAGGGAAGAGGCGTATCTAGGAGGAGAAATAGATACCGGCAACCAGGAAGTGTACCTATATTTACCTGGTCTGCCAAACGCTCCAACTTGTAAATGACAGACACGAAAAAATGAATTTATTTTGAGCCAACCATTCATCCACCCTCCCACTCACCCACCAATCATCCACGCACTTCGTCACCCCAGCCCTTCACTCATCCTCTTAGCAATTCCCTCATCCATCACGCTCTCATTAATGAGTTGCAGGAAGGTCAATCACTGCAACAACAGTTACATGGTATGTTAATGTATTTACATCAGGCGATATGATAGGGTATTTATATACATTGTATTATACACTTATATATGTATACATTATTATTTATATACATTGTACTTATACACTTATATATTATACATTATTATTTATATACATTGTATTATTACACTATATATATTATACATTATTATTTATATACATTTATATACACTATATTATATACACTGTTGTATGCGCAATTGCAGCGCATGATAATTAACAAGCTTACAAATACAATTAATAAAACCACGTTGCAAAGACTTGGTCTATTGCAATATACATATATATATATATATGTATAATGTATACTTGCTGTAATATACATTACAACGTAAGAATAATCACAAACAAACAAAACAGGCGATTCAGTATGCGGAAGTATCCACAGGAAAATTCTGAACGTTCGGAATTTTCGTGTTTATTATATATATATATATATTATATATATATATATATATTATATATATATATATATATATATATATATATATATATTATGTCTATTGTAGTATATTATAGTCTATTATAGTATATATTTTAGATATATGTAATATATAGTTATGTCTATTGTAGTTTATATATTATATATCTATTGTAGCATATACATTATTATGCCGATTGTAGTATATTATTCTTCTATGTTGTACAGGATCACTTCCAAAATATGGATTATTTTGTTCCAGGTTCGCAGGAAATGTGGAACTCTGCCCTTTTTTGGACTATCTCCAAATTCCCCAGACATGTTTTTATATGAAGTGATGCAATAACTATTTATGCATATAGAGACGCACAAATAATGCGCATAGTGGGTTTGTGCGCCTATAAATATTAATTATGCACCCCGAAAATATGAATTGCATGAAGACTTCCCAATCAACTGTTGTTATTGTTATAGAACAGCCTCCTGGTGCTTCGGAGCTTATTACTGTTTAATAATTGTAAAGACAGCCGTCAATGTGTGAGGAAAGACGCTCGTCAGTGCTTGCGTAACTGCTTCGTGAATCTGCCCCAGATCTGGAGCGTGTCGGGTCCTCACCGGTAGGTCTGGAGGCCTACATGACAACCTCAGCAAAACATCTATACAATATTAATGCATTTTGAATCATATTTATAAATAAAAAGCAAGATAGAGACTATACCTTGTGGGGGCCGCCATGCTGAGGCTCCGTGGATCAACAGCCCCGCGGCCCGACT
>WNGS01111181.1:39239337-39257828 GCA_020271785.1 Procambarus virginalis
CCACACACTCACGTCCATACTGTGCCACCTCACTTCCCTAAGACCTGGTCCACACCCTCAACCTGTACCCTAAGACCTGGTCCACACACTACACCTGTACCCTAAGACCTGGTCCACACACTCAACTTGTACCCTAAGACCTGGTCCACACCCTCAACTGTACCCTAAGACCTGGTCCACACACCTCAACTGTACCCTAAGACCTGGTCCACACCCTCAACTGTACCCTAAGACCCGCTCCACACACATTACTGTACCATAAGACCTGCAACACTCACTGTACCCTAAGGACCTGGTCCCACACTCACACTGTACCACGACCTGTCGCACACACTCACCGGTACCCTAAGACCCGCTCCACACACTCAACTGTACCCTAAGACCTGGTCCACACACTCAAATTGTCCCCTAAGAACCTGGTCCCACACTCACTGTACCCTAGACCTGGTCCACACCCTCAACTGTACCCTAAAACCGCTCCACACACTCAACGTACCCTAGACCCGCTCCCACACTCAACTGACCCTAATGCCGCCAAACTCAATGTACCCAAGACCTGGTCCACACACTCCCTGTACCCTAAAACCCGCTCTCCACACACTCAACTGTACCCTAAGACCCGCTCCACACACTCAACGTACCCTAAGACCTGGTCCACACACCCAACTGTACCCTAAAACCCGCTCCACACACTCAACTGTACCCTAAACCTGACCTGCCACGTCCACACACCTCACCTGTACCCTAAAACCCGCTCCACACACTCAACTGTACCCTAAAACCCGCTCCACACTTGTACTAGATCCCAACTCATGTCCTAAGACCCCGGTCCACACACTCACTGTACCACAATCGCCTTCCTTTAAAGCAGTAAAAATAGGTACCTGGGTGTTAGTCAGCTGTCACGGGCTGCTTCCTGGGGTGGAGGCCTGGTCGAGGACCGGGCCGCGGGGACACTAAAGCCCCCAATCATCTCAGATAACCTTAAGATAACCTCCTTGTCTGTCATATTCTCGCCTTCACCACAGTTTCTGATGTCACCTGAAAGGACTGAGATTAAACCAAAGATCAAAGTATTGTAAGAGAAGAAGCCCAGAACAATATGCCACTCCTATAACCACAAACTGTTTATAACCCACATCATCGTCGTCCACAGCCCCGCTCCTGTGCTAGGTAAGTCCACTACGGGCTCACCATACCCCGTGCTACTTGGAACTTTTTGTTCGAAGTAGCGAATCTTAAACAACAATAACAGTTCATAACCCACCATTAAAGCCAGGTTAAATGGTCAGTTATACATCCTTCCTCCGCCTCCCAACCCGTCCTCGACTCAAGTCCATTCCATCCAGCGGTCGCCCCCACAGACGCATTCATAAATTTTAACATGCTGTTCATTCAAAACAAGAATTTTCTCAAATATAAATTGATATTATAATATATTAACATATTGTGCACATATAGGCATAGGTTAGGTTAGGTTAGGTGTTTAGGTTCGGTTGGCGAATATTTGCATTTGTAGTACGTGGGTGAAGCATTTATAGCGATGTGGTTCGAACGAAACTCGTCAGTGAAGCACTTGTTCCGGAAGTGTTCGAACGAAATCAGTTGTGAGTCGTGCAGCCCGTCCTCCAAACAAAGATCCAAAAGTGATTCCATGCACCCGCCAAACCCCTGTTTATGAATGAAAAGCGGTTTACACACGACTCACAACTGCTGACGTTCGAACATATCCGGAACAAGTGCTTCACTGACGAATTTTGTTCGAATCACAACGCTGTAAATGCTTCACCCACGTACTACAAATAGAAATAATCGCCAACAGAACCTAAACACCTGACCTAACCTAACCTATGCCTATTTATACACAATATGCCAATATATTATAATATTAATTTATACTTGAGAAAATTTCCGTTTTGAATGAACAGCATGTTAAAATTTATGAATGCGTCTGTGGGGTTGACCGCTGAATGTAATGGACTTGAGTCGAGGATGGGTTGGAGTCGTGTGTAAACCGTTTTTCATTCATAAACAGCTGGTTTGGCGGGTGGATGGAATCACTTTTGGGGTCTTTGTTTGGAGGACGGGCTGCGCATTCAGTGGCATTGCCCAGTCTTCACTCGCCAAGTTAGCTCCTTCAAACACACAATATTGGACGTGTTAAAATAGCAGATTGTTTTTTGGTGGGGGGGAATACATGATAACACTGTTCATTTATGTTAGGATGATTAAGTCCTCGTTCACAGTGAAGTTGACACACCTTGATGACGACAAAGCCGTGACCTGTGGCGCCACTGGTGATGGCCGTCGTGTACAACCCGCACACATGTGCTAACTATTCACGTGTCATTGGATAAGTGGCTTCACCCCGGTGGCACTAACTATCGTCCTCCGTCTAGTAACAATATGCCTGTAATTTTAAGTTATGTCAAACAACAATGGCTTCTTTCAGGGTTTACACGAGTAAGTACCAGTACTGCTTACACTGCTCATCTGGATATCGCGTGATAACTACCAAATGCAGAAACTACCAAATAGACTACCAGTGAAGAGCAGGGGTGCCACAGGCACAATCAGAGAACACTGTATAAACATCAGAGGTCCGCGGTTGTTCAACACCCTCCCAGCGAACATAAGAAATATTGCTGGAAGAACCATGGCCGTCTTCAAGGGAAAACTAGATAGATTTCTTCAAAGAGTGCCGGACCAACCGGGTTGTGGTGGGTATGTGGGCCTGCGGGCCGCTCTAAGCAACAGTCTAGTGAACCAAACTCTCACAAGTCAAGCCTGGCCTCGGGCCGGGCTTGGGGAGTAGAACTCCCAGAACCCCATCAAGCAGGTATCAACCAGCCATCAAGCAGGTACCTGTACTTCCTGCGACTGTGGACCACTGCTCTCACCCCCTCCCTGTTGTTGTTCCAAACTCTCACCTCTAATACAAGATAAATTACTGACTCCTAAAGGCCTAAAAGCACCAATATAAACAGCTATGATTTGTTTAGATCCGAAATCTATGCATCTGGTCAGCACCAAACGTCCGCAACACTATAAGATTGCCAGGATCACGTGGGCTTCAAGTACATTAGCTGAGTTATACATCAGATTGGGCTACGGGAGCCGGTCGGCCGAGCGGACAGCACGCTGGACTTGTGATCCTGTGGTCCCGGGTTCGATCCCAGGCGCCGGCGAGAAACAATGGGCAGAGTTTCTTTCACCCTATGCCCCTGTTACCTAGCAGTAAAATAGGTACCTGGGTGTTAGTCAGCTGTCACGGGCTGCTTCCTGGGGGTGGAGGCCTGGTCGAGGACCGGGCCGCGGGGACACTAAAGCCCCGAAATCATCTCAAGATAACCTCAAGATCTTAAGATAACTGTGGCAGGTGGCTACAGGTAACGAGCAGTGAGGTAACTACACGGTAACGACCACTCAATGCTGAGCACTGCGGGTGACTACTGTGTAAGCAGGAACTGGAGGCATGATCTTGATCTCACACGGTACATTATTGAATGGCCATTCATTAAGTGGGGTTCAGTCCCTGAGCCCATTATGTGCCTCTGTAACCCTTCCCACTACCGCCCACAAGATGGGTATGGGGTGCATAATAGGGCACGATGGGCATGGGGTGCATAATAAATGAACTAAACTAAACATTCATTAAGCCATTCATTAAGACCTGCCGGCACGTGGGACCTGGAACTTTGCAATGACTTTATTAACTCTCGTGTTGTTGAGCATATCCTCAAGAACACTACAGATCACACTAACCATCCTGTGTGTTGGGGACGTTCAGCATCACGGAGTTCTTGACCCCACACTGTACTCCACATACAGCTTAGGGTAGCCACATACACATGCATGTGCCTAAATGTGTTAATATAAAAAAAGCTTATTGTTTGAGGAGAGGATACTTGTATCCTGTTACACACCCTGAGAGGTGAGACCTCGTGAACCAGCTGAGCCAGAGTAGACACATGTTCTCATCAAATGGTGTGTGTGTGTATCCGTGTTCGACGGATCACCCAGAGCCAGTCACCGGACATGTTGACATGAGCACAGTAGGCTAATTACTGACCCCTCGGACATCACCGTCAAACTATAATACCATTACCGCCCGCGGCTGATGTGCTGAGAGCCAGATAGTACTGAATGTGTCAACCGAATCATTACACTCTGAGCTCCACTGGTGAGTCAGTATAGTCATTCCACCGGTACTATCTCGTCCCAGCTCCGTCTTCACACAAACGACACCTCAATCCTTGTTTGGTTCAATGCATGTAGAAAGTTGTATATAAATAATTGTTATTAAGACACACAGCTTTCTCTGATCCTGAGTAACCTGAGTGTAGACTCTCCTGAAGTCCCCCCTCAAGGTTGACTCAGAAGAACAAGACTCAGGACACCCAAAAGGCACAGATCATTATGTTTAATGATGACCTCGACCTTATGAAGAGGAGCCTACCATAAACAAGCATAAGGCTTCATGCCGCAGGCTGGCTGACTGTCCAATTACCGTTTGTTAATGGCTCTTCTACGCAGGACTCTACCAGTACCTGAAGTCCTGGTGTATTCTGTCAAACGATGGACTCACATATGACCTACCAAACAGAGCTGTACATGCTGAGTCATACGGAAACGTGTCCAAAACACGTTTTTTAGGTAGGGTCATATGTCCTATGACCCTACCCACCATTGGGTAGGAGCACCCAACTCCCACCCAATCGGTTGTGAGCAAACTACATTACGTCTCTCTATCTCTAAGCACCACCTGTGGCACCATCTTCATGACACCAGACATCAGAGAGTAACATACTCCTTATTGGCGGGTTGAACAAGCGGTCGTAGCCCACCACCGCCAGTACATCATCTTACGCAGTTAGTACCCGCGGTGGGAGGGAGTGAGGGCGGTGCCTGACTACTCTGCTTGCGGAGTTGGGGGTGGTGGTCTTGCTTGCTTGCTTGCCTGCCTGCCTCCAGTGAGAGCGCCCCGGGGGAGCCGTCCTGTTGAACATGCACTCACACACGTATGCCCACACTCGTCCTCATGTTTACATTCACCTGTCCTCATCTCTCTCTCTCTCTCTCTCTCTCTCTCTCTCTCTCTCTCTCTCTCTCTCTCTCTCTCTCTCTCTCTCTGTCTCTCACACTATCTCTCTCTTCCTGTCTCTCACTGTCTGATATGGGTATTTCATTGGCAGTGACAAAGAGAATACTTAAATATCTAATGAAGATCTCACCGACCTAACACATTCACAAAGACCTGAAAGTTGTAGCATTAAATATTATGATAGATATCGTGAGGAAACATTCACATATGGGACTAATAGAACAAGAACCCGGCAATGTGATGTTATAGTGGCCAGAATACGCCTGGGATATAGACGTATCTGGCAGCTTTCTCAATACCCAAATGTCGAGTACACAATGTGTCAACTTTGTGAAAGAGAAAACATGCACTCTCTCGAACATTATATTGTAGAATGTCCCATACTGGCTGACTTTCGCCCTCCTGGGCTAAGGTATGCTGAACTGTGTAATTACTATATGAGTACTGGAAAACTGGATGATACATTGGACTTGTACCCAAGATTGATAATGTAATGTATTAATTATACAATGTATGTGATGTAACTATATAACCTGAGCTTGTAAAAGCACCTTCATTAATCACCTTCAGTGGTTAAGTGCTTAATTGCACACTAGTTTATCAGTTATCTCACCCTGTCAGAGTAAAAGAGACAAATGTATGTGTATGTGTGTGTATATATATGTATCTATATATATATGTATATATGTATTTGTATGTATATATGTGTGTGTATGTATATGTACGTGTATAAAGTATATATGGAAGCTGATCAGAATTACATTTCACCTTTGTAAATGCACATTAATGACACTATGTAAAAGACACATCGAACACTTTATGTAGGGCATACGTAAATCTGCGTATCTATGTATTTATGTTTGTAGGTTAGCTTAGCATTTTAAAGCACTACGATCACCTGTGGTTGATTGTTCAATAAACCCCTGAACTATATGTTTAACACATCTCTCGCCCTGTCCATGGAGGACAGAAGAAAATGTATATATGCTGGTTAGCATTGTTAATGTCTGGCCACGTCTGTGGTAGAAAATAATAATAATACACTGTCTGTCTCTCACTGTCTGTATGTCTCTGTCTCTCACTTCCCTCGCTCTTTCTCACTGTCTCTCACTTCCCCTCCCTCCCTCCCCGTCTCTCTCCCCCCCCCCGCCAACCACGAGCATAAACAGTGACTCCTGATGGTATTTTCTTATATGATAATGTGTGTTACGCAAGAAGCCAGCGGTGTGTCAGTCCTGGCTGACTCGACTGTTGTGTTAAGCAAGCTGTTGTGTCGCTACACACTTCTGGTGGCCACCACCTTGATAGGTGGTGGTGGTGGGACAGGCAGACAGGTGGCTGTAATGGTATCAGGTAGTGGAAGGTGGGTGGCAGGTGGTGAGACGGGGCCCCTCAGGTGGTGGGGAAGATCGGGTGGCGCCTTACATCACACCCCCCCTACCCCTCACCCCCTCAAATCCCCCCCCCCCAACTCCCCCCCCCTACCCTCTATCCTGTTATAGCCGCCCCCCCTCTCCTGCCCATCCTATAGCTATGAGTCATCTATCCCGTCCACTGGCCGGCCAGCCTTGCCTACATGAGTGGGGGCAGCGGGGGGAGGGGGGGGAGACTTTGAGGGAGGGGAAAGAGGGTGATATCAGAACAAAGCAAGTATGAGGCAGGCTGAGGGTGGGGGGAGGCAAGCAAGGGTGGGGGAAGACAAGCAAGGAGGGGGGGGGGGAGAGGGCAGGATCTTGACAGCTAAGCTGCATCATTACTTACACCATCTATTGCAGCACTTGTATTCTATTTTGCAACTGCCTTGCAAGGTAGATGTGTAGCATTTTAAATAATTATTTTTTTTCCTGAAGAGGTTGTTGCTTCGCCTCCTGGGCTCCATCCATAAGCTCTCCCCTTAACTCATGCTTCATCAGTCAGGAGCCTGAGTGCCATGGCTACGTGAACCTTCCTGCTACGAAGACAAACAGACACTAGACCATAGCTTATCCCCGCCCCCCAGGGGGAAGGCTGAGGTCATCTCTCACACCACGCAGTGTGAGAGAGGTGACCCCCAGTGCTGCCAAATTGGGCTACAAGTAGCGACTTGGGCTACTTTTGACAGCCCAGCGCTCCTAAATTTGTAATCTAGCTACTTGCGCCTTTTTTGGTTTAATTTATAAACCAAAAAAGGTTTAATGTAATAGATTGGGCTAATTTGGGCTACTAATGTTAAGAAACTCAATGAGTAATTAATTATGCTTTTACAAGTAATGTGTACAAGTCACAGCCGCGTCCAACAGCCTGGTTGACCAGACCCACAACCGCAGGAGGCCTGGTCAGAGACCGGGCCTCTGGGGACGTTGATCCTCGGAACCTTGGCAAGAAAAAGTAACTACAAGGTAAGGTAATCCTCCCCAGGAGCGATAGACTTCCCAACCTTAATGCTTCATCCCGGGTAATGTTCCTGCATAATTGTGTACTGTGTGGGTTTGTGTTTACGGGCTCACCATAGCCCGTGCTACATGGACACTTCGTTCTGAGTAGCTAAATCTGAAACAACAACAACGTGGGTTTGTGCGTCACAGCACATTCAGAACCGCTCCTGTGCCAGGTAAGTCCACTACGGGCTCACCATAGCCCGTGCTACTTGCCCCGCTCCTGTGCCAGGCAAGTTACGGGCTCACCATAGCCCGTGCTACTTGGAACTTGTTCCGAGTAGCTGAATCTATAACAACAACATGGGTTTGTGTTTACGGGTTATCCCTGCCCATGCAGGGAGCCGGTCGGCCGAGCGGACAGCACGCGGGACATGTGATCCTGGGTTCGATCCCAGGCGCCGGCGAGAAACAATGGGCAGAGTTTCTTTCACCCTATGCCCCTGTTACCTAGCAGTAAAATAGGTACCTGGGTGTTAGTCAGCTGTCACGGGCTGCTTCCTGGGGGTGGAGGCCTGGTCGAGGACCGGGCCGCGGGGACACTAAAGCCCCGAAATCATCTCAAGATAACCTCAAGAAGTTGCCACCTCTTGGGTGGCTTAATCTTTATCAATCAATCAACCCTGACTGCCAATGAATCCATTCAAATGTGATGCGATGACATCAATCACATTGATGTAGATGAAATTGAATTAAAATAAGTTTATTGAGGTAAAATACACACCGGGATGAGGTGGCTGAGGTTATTCTCGACCCATTCAGTACAACGTGTTCATATATATATATATATATATATATATATATATATAATATATATATATATCTATATTATAATATATATAATATATATATATTCTATATATATATATAATATATATATATATCTATATATATATATATATATATATATATATTTAATTGTAACAAAGTTCAAATAAAGCAAATATATATGTGTACACACAAAAGAATGGGGGTGGTAGGAGAAGATAATATTAGTGTTCAGTGAGAAACCACAAGGTCTCCCTCTGAATACTTTTTATTTTCTTCTCCGAGCTATGGGTCCCCACATTGGCACCAGAGGTGGTACCCTCACAAATTTNTATTTTGAAGACTCTCCGTGTCCTTAACAAGAACGATGAGGTAACTTCTCTGCGGTTACCTTTGTTCTTATGTTCTTAACTAGATCTGTGAGACTCGTCACCCAGCAGACGACCACCAAGTGGAAAACTTAGCGTCTAAGTTTCGAGGGATCGAGGAAGGTTGTGAAGCCCTTGCAGCAGAAGCATATATTGCTGGCATAACAGACAACAACGCCCTCATCAAACTAGATTTTAAGAATGTCATCAACATTAATGAGGAGGTGCTCCGTGTTGTCCATCATCAGTTCCTTCCCTTTATCCTTTCATTGTCATGCTGCAGCAATGATACAAGACTCCTATTTGGGGAGCATAAACTAAACTCGTGTGAGGTCAAGAAGTTTTCAAGAAGTCACTCAAAGTCTGTGAAGCTCAATATCTGGCTTTATAATGATGTTACTCTGGGTGGTTCCTCAGATTCCCTCTGGAGAACATCAGGGAAAATAAAGATCAAGAACCCACACTAGACCTCATAATGGATCCTTTCAGATGCTAAATAGTCAGTCTCCTGTTTCAGTGGGGGACAGATCTCATGGAAAAATATCGCTGTACATTGGATGCCTCATCTTTTTATTTATATTTTCATATTAATAATAAAACTTATTTGACTTTGCTTTACTGATAAAACAGCAGCCTAACCCTCCTGTTTCAGTGGCTTAAATAGCATAAAAGCTTTTTTTTCAGGGATATTCCTGCGCGGGCCCTAAGCCTCTGGCTGGCCCACTAAGTGTTGCTTGTTTCTGTTTTACTTGGGCGGAGTATGAGTATTTATGACTCGTATGGTCGCTTCAGTAAGATTTTGCCATATGTGTTTAACAACTTCTTCTGCTCTGTTGAATCTAAGTTGAAATCTTAATGGGTTTGTAACTGTGCACTGTGTTAGATAATGTTCCAGTGGTCTGTCGGCATAAAGCTGTCCTGTCCGAGATTCAAATAATGAATACCGAGTCCAGCACCCTCTTTGGAGCTCTTCTGGGGGATGACTGACATCAAGGAGACCCTTGAAAAGAAAAGTGCTGACCAAAAGAGCATGGATGGCAGGATTGCCATCCATGACATCCACTGACATAGATGTTCATGATACATTCTACCCCATCATCAGATGATTAGCCTTTCCCAAGTAAACCTACTTTGTGAGATGCTCTGTGTCCAACAGCGCCAAGATAGGCGAGTACAACTTGTTAAGGTCCATGTTAGTAGAAGTCTTCCACCTTCCTCTTGATGACACGATGGTATCTGCAAAACTTCTTAGATTGCCTTATTACCCCTCTCTTCTCTGCTGCATCTTATACCCTGGTCAAGGAAATCCTACCAGGAAGGCCTTGAAGGTTTAGATGGGTTCACGATCCAACCTACACACACACACAATAAGTTATTACGAAACGCGTTCAAGTGTCGCGTCAGACTAGAAATAAAAATGAATTTTGGAGAATTGATTTTTCAATTACCATCAACAGTGAAAAGAAACATAAGAAATATTGAGAAAATTCGTGTTAGAATTATTAATCTTACTTTTTCGGTCATATTTAATACTTCTGGGGTGTGAGTTTTCAGTTGCATATAGTCCTGGGGACCATTCAGGCTTGTTCGCATATTTAATATATATATATATATATATATATATATATATATATATATATATATATATATATATATATATATATATTATATATATATATATTATACCCCGATATATATATATATATATATATATATATATATATATATATATATATATTAATGTTATATACACAACACTATATATTCTGGGATCCGTACATACAAGATTCTGAACACTTCATTCTGTAGACCAAGCAGGTATTATGATTGCTATTATGAGGGGTCTTGCTATCTATTTTTATTAAGTTTTGAAATACTTGAAAAGAATTCCTTGAACCAAATAATATTACTCCTCGTATTTTTATTGCAATGTCTAGATTTCAGCCAATTGTTTAACCCAACAATCTGTGTGCAGCTGTTATTTTCTGCCAAAAACTATAGACTGTTGAAGTGAGTCTTGTTAACAACTAGATTGATCCATCAGCGTTAACTTAACGCTCATGTAACCTTAGGTGTTTGATATAGGAATTGTTTCAAATGACTGACTTTTAGAAGAGAAATGTTATTAATGCCCTTTTGATAGTGGATGTGTGTGACGGCTGGTGCGCTGCATGCGAGTTGTGATATGTCCGTGACAGATATATTCACTTTTAAAGTTGTGTTCAGTTTGATGAGGTTGGAGAAGTTTTACTTAAGCAGTTAGCATACAAAGCGAGTGTGTGTGTGTGTGTGTGTGTGTGTGTGTGTGTGTGTGCGTGTGTGTGTGTGTGTGTGTGTGTGTGTGTGTGTGTGTGTGTGTGTGTGTGTGTGTGTGTGTGTGTGTGTGTGTGTGTGTGTGTGTGTGTGTGTTGCTGGGGAGGTTGCGTCCACCATGCAAATGCAAATTATCTTGTTGATTTGTATGATTCTCTCTAGAATATTGAGAATTTTCAGTTCTTATCTCCGAGCTTCATTTTGTATTCACGTATATTGAGCGCCGTGGTGGAAAAGGTATTCCATACAGGGATGTATCCTTCCTTCCCTCCATCCTACTGACGTTCCTTATATCCCTTCCAAGTGCTATAATCATCCTGACAGTGTTTCCTCCTGAGACATACCTTAATCATGGCTCTCTTACCCTGTCACATGCCCAACCACTTGGGCTGGACGGTAGAGCAACGGTCTCGCTTCATGAAGGTCGGCGTTCAATCTACGACCGTCCATGTGGTTGGGCACCATTCCTTTCCCCCCGTCCCATCCCATATCCTTACCCCTGACCCCTTCCTTATGTATTCTTATATATAGTCGTAATTATATAGTCGTAATGGCTTGACGCTTTCTTACGGGCTCACCATAGGCCGTGCTACTTGGACATTTCGTTCTGAGTAGCTAAATCGAAAACAATAACAATTGGCGCTTTCTCTTGATAGTTCCCTCCCCTTACCCTGTAAGAGGACAGTGTGGTCCTGGCCTGCTGCGACTTGGGTTCACGGAGCGTGGAACACACTCCTGGAAGAGCCTACTCGCTTCCATTCCACTTTGATGGACTGAGAGAGATGGACATGACCTTCATCCTTGGATATGTGACCTCCTCGCCACGGAGTGGGACACATAGCTGGTGGTATGTGATGGTGGACAGGAATCTCTCCCCCAGCAGAAAACTTTGTGAAACAACTAGGTAAACAAACAAATCACTAGGGTATGATTACATCTATATTGGATATTGAGAGTCATCGGATATTATCTCTAACCCCTGAAATGCGCAGATATTTCACAGTACTACATCCACGTGCACCCGCCTAAAATAATTAACATATCAAACAACAAACAAAAAACGCACGCGGCGATTTGAGTAGAGAAGCGATATGAGCCGTGTAGGGGTTAACGGCAGGTTATCTGAGAGGTTAAGGGCAGACGGCCGGAAACTGGGAAGACTGCGAGGAATGAGAGAGACACGCGGCCTGGCACTACAGACCAGCGCCACTGGCAGCAGTCCAGGTAACCCGTATAGTAGAGGGCAAAGGAAGAGGGAAGGTGGGGAGGTTCTGGGTGTACATCTGCACCTCCCCCTGCCTGCCTGCCTCCAGGTCTGAGGGTAATAACAGTGGTCGATGTTGTTGTTATAGATTCAGCTACTCGGAACAAGTTCCAAGTAGCACGGGCTATGGTGAGCCCGTAGTGGACTTACGTGGCACAGGAGCGGGGCAAGTAGCACGGGCTATTGTGACCTCGTAACTTACCTGGCACAGGAGCGGGGCAAGTAGCACGGGCTATGGTGAGCCCGTGGTGGCCACACAACACAGTGGTCGAGTAATGGTGGTGTAATATGATTGCCACACTCTAACATGACCAGCGTCTACGAAAATAAAACATGCACACTGTCCCGCCCACAAAAACACACACGATAATAAAGTGCACAAACATAATTAGAAATAAGAAAAACACAAAACACACAACACTCCGTGTTTTGAGAACAAAGCTGCCAAGATGACCCGGATGGGCGCCAGGGAGTGTCAACATGACAGGCTCTTATTTTCAAGGTTTTCCAGAGGCAGTCGGCATTACTGGGTGGCCGGGGAGGCCTGGAGTGACCGTGTGCACAGAGCCTTCATATACTCGTGACAACTGAAGAAACTCAAGCCCACTAATGTGACAACTGCACATAGACTTTCTAGTATTCACGCATGTGCAATACATATCCAGGTATGCATACACAAGCACACACACTGACATTCACACGATGCACAAAGATGTGTACACACACAAGATGCACATGCACTTTTCTAAGTTCCACATCATGGGTCCCGCCTCTCAAATTTCACAAGATGTGTACAGACCCCAGAGTTGATAGGCCTGTTTAATATTTACATGTGTAGCTGTGTGGGGGGAGCCTGCTTCCACCACCTCACTTCTCAAGTCACTTCACTTGCTTACCCGATCGGTCGGTCGGCCGAGCGGACAGCACGCTGGACTTGTGATCCTGTGATCCTGGGTTCTATCCCAGGCGCCGGCGAGAAACAATGGGCAGAGTTTCTTTCACCCTATGCCCCTGTTACCTGGCAGTAAAATAGGTACCTGGGTGTTAGTAAGTTGTCACGGGCTGCTTCCTGGGGGTGGAGGCCTCGTCGAGGACCGGGCCGCGGGGACACTAAAAAGCCCCGAAATCATCTCAAGATAACACGGGAGACATCTCCTGTCCACGAGGCTAACCATAGCCCGTGCTTTTTGCCCAGCTCCTGTGCCAGGTAAGTTACGGGCTCACCATAGCCCGTGCTACTTGGAACTTGTTCCGAGTAGCTGAATCTATAACAACATCTCAAGATAACCTCAAGATACCCATCTGACACGGAACGTTTTGTCGAATATTCTTGAGGCTCAGATACTTAGCTTCCACCCGAGTTTTCGATTGATTGATTGATAAAGATTAAGCCACGCAAGAGGTGGCACGGGCATGAATAGCCCGTAAGCCGAGTTTTCCTGTTGGGTGGATATAAATAGGCGGGACCAGGTGTGCCAACCTTACGGGCTATTCATGCCCGTGCCACCTCTTGGGTAGCTTAATCTTTATCAATCTGTGCCAACCCATTCCACATAGTTTACCCTTGTCTGCTCTATTACTTCCCTTGTCTTATTATTTTAAATATTTCCTTGACTTCTTATATTCTTCTCCACCACCTTACATCATATGCATATATGGAACATCAATCTGTCTCCCAAGATTGGAAATATGTAAATGTCCTCCCCCCCCTATCTCCAGGAAATTCAATTTCAATTTCTTTCTTTATTATGCACCTCATACCCATCCCGCGGGAGAAAAACGGGTGTTTGAAGCAACAGAAGATCCTGAAGTCATTTCTCATATGCAGGCGATGAGTTACAATAACGTGGCTGAAGTATGTTGACGTCACAAGCGACTTGAGAATGGTCCAGGACGGACCGAAACGTCGTCGTCCCTTCAACTTCTAGTGTGTGGTCTGGTCATCATCATCATTTCTCATAGGTGGGCTTCAGACTCATCCCCTTCCTTACTTGATTTGTTCCTTACCATTAAACTTTATTCATAATGAATAATAAAAAGACTCGCCAAAAATGTGTGTCTAGAGACAGCCTTGAGATGAGCTGATGTAGGATAACAGCTCCTAGCGTCCTGTTTCACGAGGAATTTGAGCACAGTTCCTAATGAACCACAGTCTTAATTATACAAAAAATACCAATATTGGAAACAGTGAGTTAAGGAGGGAGACAGACCTTCCCTTCAGATTAATTTAATCATCGGAGCCTTGAACCACAGACAGCCCCGCAGCTCAATAGGAAATGACTTTGTTGGAGATCATCTCGGTGAGCTTGCATAGGAGCGAGGTAAAGCTGATTGGTCTGTAGTTTTGTGTAAAAACACCTGTTTGTGTAAACACCTGTTTGTGTAAAAACTCCCATGGATTTTTATGAGACAGAGGTGTATGGAGACTTGAGTATCAAGTTGACCAGACCGCACACTAGAAGGTGAAGGGACGACGACATTTCGGTCCGTCCTGGACCATTCTCAAGTCGATGCCTTGAGTCTCAAGTCAATTCTCAAGTCATGGACTTGAGAATGGTCCAGGACGGACCGAAACGTCGTCGTCCCTTCACCTTCTAGTGTGTGGTCTGGTCAACACCCCTAAGCGTGCCTGTGTTTACATCTGCAGTGCCAAGGTGTGCCAGTAATGGCAGCTTGATATGACCACCTGCAGAGTGGTGTGTCGTAGTGCTTGTCTGTGGTGTTCCCAGTAGTGTAGTGGTGCACTACACTACTAGTGCGCCACCACACCACTAGTGCTCCACCACACCACTAGTGCTCCACCACACCACTAGTGCTCCACTACACCACTAGTATACTAAATTATCTTTACTATATTCTCAACCGAGATCTCCTATAAGATTTACTATAAAAATATCCTACTCTTCTACTATAAAACTCAATGACTATTTTCATATGTTGATAAATAAGGTAAGTGTCTGTGAGATTTTTAATTAGTTAACCTGACCTTTTTTTAGTATATAAACTCATTAAGCATCTTGCAGCAAATCAAATTTGTTATGTTTGTAATTTATTTAATAATAATTAAATTAATAATAATTTATTTCCTTTATATTTTTATCCGTGGATATTTAAGCCATACCGTTGCTATTTCCAGGCATACATATGTCAGTGTCAAGATCTGTGCGAGGGGGGGAGGGGGGGGTATGGGGCACTGTACATTAGCTAACACTGTAACAGTCTTTTGGCCCTGGGTACTGTTATTGTCTAAGTGTTTATTTGTCCACTTTATAAAGAAATATAGCTATTGTTCGCCTCAAACTTTGCTTTGATCGTTCCCTTAGGGAAGATGTCTTGAAGGCACTTGAAAGCTGCCGACTCATTATCTAGAGCTGAGATAATGTGTCACACGTCATTATCTAGAACTGAGATAATGTGTCACACGTCATTATCTAGAGCTGTGATAATGTGTCACACGTCATTATCTAGAGCTGTGATAATGTGTCACACGTCATTATCTAGAGCTGAGATAATGTGTCACACGTCATTATCTAGAGCTGTGATAATGTGTCACACCTCATGATAAGGAGTCGTCAGCCTTCAAGACATCTTCCCTAAGCTAAGACAAAGGTCAGAACAAAGTTTATGTAGAACAACAGCCATTTTTGTCTATAATTTGGAGGAGTAAGCACTTACAAACTTACACTTGCGAAATTGTAGGTTCGAAATTACAAGAGATGAGGTCAAAAAGCACCTATTGGAGCTGGATGTGAGAAAAGCTGTTGGGCCGGATGGAATCTCGCCATGGGTATTGAAAGAGTGTGCAGGAGCACTTTGCTTACCACTCTCCATAATGTATAGTAAGTCACTGGAAACGGGGGACCTACCAGAAATATGGAAGACTGCTAATGTAGTACCAATATACAAAAAGGGTGACAGACAAGAGGCACTGAACTACAGGCCAGTGTCCTTAACTTGTATACCATGCAAGGTGATGGAGAAGATTGTGAGAAAAAACCTAGTAACACATCTGGAGAGAAGAGACTTCGTGACAACCCATCAACATGGGTTCAGGGAGGGTAAATCTTGCCTTACAGGCTTGATAGAATTCTACGATCAGGTAGAATTAAGCAAGAAAGAGAAGGGTGGGCGGACTGCATTTTTTTGGACTGTCGGAAAGCCTTTGACACAGTACCCCATAAAAGGTTGATGCATAAGCTGGAGAAACAGGCAGGAGTAACAGGTAGGGCGCTCCAGTGGATAAGGGAGTACCTAAGCAATAGGAAGCAGAGAGTTACAGTGAGGGGTGAGACCTCAGACTGGCGTGAAGTCACCAGTGGAGTCCCACAGGGCTCTGTACTTGGACCTATCCTGTTTCTGATATACGTAAATGATCTCCCAGAGGGTATAGACTCATTCCTCTCAATGTTTGCTGACGACGCCAAAATTATGAGAAGGATTAAGACAGAGGAGGACAGCTTGAGACTTCAAGAAGACCTGGACAAGCTGCAGGAATGGTCGAACAAATGGCTGTTAGAGTTTAACCCAAGCAAATGTAATGTAATGAAGATAGGGGTAGGAAGCAGGAGACCAGATACAAGGTATCATTTGGGAGATGAAATACTTCAAGAGTCAGAGAGAGAGAAAGACCTGGGGGTTGATATCACGCCAGACCTGTCCCCTGAAGCTCATATCAAGAGGATAACATCAGCAGCATATGCCAGGTTGGCTAACATAAGAACGGCCTTTAGAAACTTGTGTAAGGAATCTTTCAGAACATTATATACCACATATGTCAGACCAATCCTGGAGTATGCGGCTCCAGCATGGAGTCCCTATCTAGTCAAGCATAAGACTAAACTGGAAAAGGTTCAAAGGTTTGCCACCAGACTAGTACCCGAGCTGAGAGGTATGAGCTACGAGGAGCGACTGCAGGAATTAAACCTCACTTCGTTGGAAGACAGAAGAGTTAGGGGGGACATGATCACCACATTCAAGATTCTCAGGGGAATCGACAGGGTTGATAAAGACAGGCTGTTTAACACAAGGGGCACACGCACTAGGGGACACAGGTGGAAACTGAGTGCCCAAATGAGCCACAGAGATATTAGAAAGAACTTTTTTAGTGTCAGAGTGGTTGACAAATGGAATGCATTAGGAAGCGATGTGGTGGAGGCTGACTCCATACACAGTTTCAAGTGTAGATATGATAGAGCCCAATAGGCTCAGGAAACTGTACACCTGTTGATTGACGGTTGAGAGGTGGGACCAAAGAGCCAGAGCTCAACCCCCGCAAGCACAACTAGGTGAGTACAACTAGGTGAGTACTTGCTGTAAGTTTGAAGGTGGTGGAGGCCAAGACCGTCAGTAGTTTCAAAGCGTTATATGACAAAGAGTACTGGGAAGACGGGACACCACGAGCGTAGCTCTCATCCTGTAATTACACTTAGGTAATTACTTGCTACTCAGGGACAACAATTGTTTCGTAGTTATTGCTAGCTATAGGGGGCCCTGACGGCTGAGTGGACAGCGCTTGGGATTCGTAATACTAAGGTTCCGGGTTCGATCCCCGGCGGAGGCGGAAACAAATGGGTAGCTTCTTTCACATGTTCACCTAGCAGTAAATAGGTACCTGGGAGTTAGACAGCTGCCACGGGCTGCTTCCTGGGGGTGTGTGTAACAAAAAGGAGGCCTGGTCGAGGACCGGGCCGCGGGGACGCTAAGCCGCGAAATCATCTCAAGATAACCTCAAGAAATTATGTTCATGTCCCAAAAGCGCCTTGTATTATTGTTAATATATTTTATATCGGGTGAGAGAAATAAACTAATTTTTACGAGAGAGAGAGAGAGAGAGAGAGAGAGGTGTGTGTGTGTACTCACCTAGTTGGTGAGTACACACACACACCTCTGTGTGTGTGTGTGTGTGTGTGTGTGTGTGTGTGTGTGTGTGTGTGTTGTATACCATTATCATCATTAACACCTACACCTGCCCCAACTGCCTGTTGTTTGTCCTTGTCTTGACCTCGACCACACAAGACCCTAACTGCGCCGCCTGTGGGTCCCAGGTGGTACCTTGTACCTGGGAGTGACGCCTTACTGACTGTACCCTAAGACCCGCTCCACACACTCAACTGTACCCTAAGACCTGGTCCACACACTCAACTGTACCCTAAGACCCGCTCCACACACTCAACTGTACCCTAAGACCTGGTCCACACACTCAATTGTACCCTAAGACCTGGTCCACACACTCAACTGTACCCTAAGACCCGCTCCACACA
>WNGS01111181.1:39271681-39284181 GCA_020271785.1 Procambarus virginalis
TGACACACGCACACTACACCTTCTCCCCCCCCCCCACTGCTAGGCTTAGGCTTGGCTACAAGTACCTCTGGGAATTTGTAACATCTGCTGATGTAGATTTGACTAAATGTAGCAGAACTATTCGCATACTTTGCGTCATTATATAATGGAATGTAAAAAAAATACGGAATTCAGAGATACACCATCAATAGTGTCCAAGGAATGTGTAAGTACTTCATTCATAATGATGTGCTGCCAGGAATCTTAGCGAAGTATCCAAAATTTGCTTACTGTAGGTAATGTATGCACATGACTGTAAAGCTGCCGCCCAGTTGGGTGGGTGTGGAGCACATGACTGTAAAGCTGCCGCCCAGTTGGGTGGGTGTGGAGCACATGACTGTAAAGCTGCCGCCCAGTTGGGTGGGTATGGAGCACATGACTGTAAAGCTGCCGCCCAGTTGGGTGGGTGTGGAGCACATGACTGTAAATCTGCCGCCCAGTTGGGTGGGTGTGGAGCACATGACTGTAAATCTGCCGCCCAGTTGGGTGGGTGTGCAGCACATGACTGTAAAGCTGCCGCCCAGTTGGGTGGGTGTGGAGCACATGACTGTAAAGCTGCCGCCCAGTTGGGTGGGTGTGGAGCACATGACTGTAAATCTGCCGCCCAGTTGGGTGGGTGTGGAGCACATGACTAAAGCTGCCGCCCAGTTGGGTGGGTGTCGAGCACATGACTGTAAATCTGCCGCCAAGTTGGGTGGGTGTGGAGCACATGACTAAAGCTGCCGCCCAGTTGGGTGGGTGTGGAGCACATGACTGTAAAGCTGCCGCCCAGTTGGGTGGGTGTGGAGCACATGACTGTAAAGCTGCCGCCCAGTTGGGTGGGTGTGGAGCACATGACTGTAAAGCTGCCGCCCAGTTGGGTGGGTGTGGAGCACATGACTGTAAAGCTGCCGCCCAGTTGGGTGGGTGTGGAGCACATGACTGTAAAGCTGCCGCCCAGTTGGGTGGGTGTGGAGCACATGACTGTAAAGCTGCCGCCCAGTTGGGTGGGTGTGGAGCACATGACTGTAAAGCTGCCGCCCAGTTGGGTGGGTGTGGAGCACATGACTGTAAAGCTGCCGCCCAGTTGGGTGGGTGTGGAGCACATGACTGTAAAGCTGCCGCCCAGTTGGGTGGGTGTGGAGCACATGACTGTAAAGCTGCCGCCCAGTTGGGTGGGTGTGGAGCACATGACTGTAAAGCTGCCGCCCAGTTGGGTGGGTGTGGAGCACATGACTGTAAAGCTGCCGCCCAGTTGGGTGGGTGTGGAGCACATGACTGTAAAGCTGCCGCCCAGTTGGGTGGGTGTGGAGGAAGGCTAGTAACTGTGTGACTCACCATAGATGTAAAGTGCCTTGTATAGTGACTGTTGTGAGCCTCTTGTTGAATCACTTGTAATATAAAAAGATTACCGATGTGTAAATGATTGTATATATACATATGTACATGTATATATAACATTAACAACTGTGTAACTAGCTTCACAAGACTGTCATTTGCTTAGCTAAACAAACTCTGGGGTTCAGTTCCAGAACCCATTATGTGCCTCTGTAACCCTCCCCACCGCCCGCGGCATGGGTATGGGGTACATAATACAGAAACAAATTGAAATACCCTATACCCTAGGGAGCCGGTCGGCCGAGCGGACAGCACGCTGGACTTGTGATCCTGTGGTCCTGGGTTCGATCCCAGGCGCCGGCGAGAAACAATGGGCAAAGTTTCTTTCACCCTATGCCCCTGTTACCTAGCAGTAAAATAGGTACCTGTGACAGCTAGTCAGCTGTCACGGGCTGTTTCCTGGGGGTGGAGGCCTGGTCGAGGACCGGGCCGCGGGACACTAAAAAGCCCCGAAATCATCTCAAGACAACTCACTCCCCCACACCCTACCCTACACCCACTCCCCCACACCCTACCCTACACCCTTCCTCACATTACACCTCAGCACTAACATGTCTGGACCAGCACACACACCCTCGGGTGTCACACTCATTAGGAGAAGTGGTCCTAATGAGTGTGCCTCCAGGTCGGAGGCTCCAGGAGCGGGTCTGGCGGGACCTCACCCTCGGTGCACCCATTACGAGCTCACCATAGGCCGTGCTACATGGTCACTTTGTTCTGAGTAGCTAAACCTCAAACAACAACGGTACACTCCTCAGCCCAACCATTTGGGCTGGACGGTAGAGCGACGGTCTCGCTTCAAACAGGTCGGCGTCCAATCCCCGACCGTCCAAGTGGTTGAGCACCATTCCTTCCTCCCTGTTCCATCCTAAATCCTTATCCTGATCCCTTCCAAGTACTATATAACCTTAATGGTTTGGTGCTTTCTCCTGATAGTTCCATTCCATTCCTCCAGCCTCATGCCTCCTCTCTCTGTGTGTACTCACCTAGTTGTGCTTGCGGGGGTTGAGCTCTGGCTCTTTGGTCCCGCCTCTCAACTGTTAATCAACTGGTGTACAGGTTCCTGAGCCTATTGTTTCTGTTACTGTGTGTGGGTGAACAGGACACTCTATCCAATCATCTCTTTTTTCTTGTCTTGTTCGTCTGAATTTATAAGGACATTAGACGTGACTAAGTGGCAGGTGAGGCCACAGGAAGTCGACGCTCCGAGCGACAATGTTGTGGGTGTAGGTAATTAGATGGACCTAAGTTCGTAATCAAGTAATATTATTTCAGTCAAAACATGTTTTTTCATGTTCTACATTCAGCGCCAACATTATAGTGAGTAAATATTTCATAGTTCTTCATTAGTCAGGAGGCCTGGTCGACGACTGGGCCGCGGGGACGCTAAGCCCCGGAAGCACCTCAGGGCAAGGTACTCACCTAATGCTAGGAATTTTTTGGTAGATTTGCGTACCTTTGGGTAATTAGACGGTCCGGGGGTGTGTAGGTGTGGGTGTGTAGGTGTGGGTGTGTAGGTGTGGGTGTGTAGGTGTGGGTGTCGTGTGGGTGTCGTGTGGGTGTCGTGTGGGTGGCAGCCTCACCCCCCCCCCCCCACGGTAGTCTCAACAAATCTTCAAACAATGCCGTATTCAACTCTAAAGGTCAAAGGTAACATCGTCAGCCTGCCATTCATATTTTACTAGATCAGCCGTCAGGTCAGAGGTCACGGTACGGTACCACCCATGACCTACTGGGTCAGGTCAGAGGTTACAGCACCAACCTCTGACTGTACCGACTAAAGAGCCTAAATCTGTATTCCCTTGAGCGCAGGCGGGAGAGATACATAATAATTTATACGTGGAAAATATTAGAGGGGCTGGTCCCAAACCTGCACACAGAAATAACATCACATGAGACCAGAAGACATGGCAGGATGTGCAGAATACCCCCGTTGAAAAG
The DNA here is from genome assembly GCA_020271785.1 of Procambarus virginalis. Lineage (NCBI taxonomy): Eukaryota > Metazoa > Arthropoda > Malacostraca > Decapoda > Cambaridae > Procambarus > Procambarus virginalis. The sequence goes on from WNGS01111181.1 coordinate 39,275,039, forward strand.
CAGAGGTGCAACAGGTACTCTGAGAGAGAACTCTATCAACATCAGAGGCCCGAGACTGTTCAACACGCTTCCACTACACATAAGGGACATAACTGGCAAACCCCTCACAGTGTTCAAGAGAGAACTGGATACGCACCTCCAAAGGATACCTGATCAACCAGGCTGTGACTCATACGTCAGGCTGCGAGCAGCCGCGTCCAACAGCCTGGTTGATCAGTCCAGCAACCAGGAGGCCTGGTCGATGACCGGCCGCGGGGACGATAAGCCCCGGAAGCACCTCAAGGTAAGGTAAGGTACCACCCATGACCTACTGGGTCAGGTCAGAGGTCACAGCACCACCCATGACCTACTGGGTCAGGTCAGAGGTCACAGCACCACCCATGACCTACTGGGTCAGGTCAGAGGTCACAGCACCACCCATGACCTACTGGGTCAGGTCAGGTCACAGCACCACCCATGACCTACTGGACCAGGTTAGAGGTCACAGCACCACCCATGAGGAAGAGTGCTGGTAGCCCTGTCCTTCAACTAACTCTTGACCAAGGTGAGTAAACTCAACAGAAAAGCAGAAGTGACCCACTAAAGTGAGATGAGTAAATGTAGACCATTCAAGGTGTTTATCCTGGATGAGTAAGGAGTGGGGGGGGTGGGGCTGGGGTGGGGGGTATGAGGCGTGCTGCCTCATACCCCTCATTTTCTCTCAGACTTAGTCGTGGTCTCCACAATTTTCTCCTCCTATGCCAACTATCAATTATTCTCTCTCCGTTCTTCCTCATCCTTCTCACAAATATTTCTCTTCCTCATTATTCTCACTCTTCTCTTCCCTCGCCCAAGCTCGCTACTTCAGTGATTCCCTTAAATTTTTTAATTTTGCCCCGAGGGGCGAGTTTATCGGGCAGCGCCACTCGTCCTGTGAGTGGACACACCGCCATAGTGACAGTATTGGGCAGCGTCACTCATCCTGTGAGTGGACATACCGCCATAGTGACAGTATTGGGCAGCGCCACTCATCCTGTGAGTGGACACACCACCATAACAGCATGTACAACACTCCCCAATAGGAAGAAAACCCGCTGGGTTGTTCATCCTGTCACTTGTACCCAGACACAGCTGGGACTTGCTTAACTCTCAAGTGAACAGCTCCTCAAACAAGAAAATTAACATCTGTCAACCATTAAAATCTTACATTATCGTGCTTGGATGCTGGGGGGGGGGGGAGTCAAACACCTCCACTTTCTCCAATTTCTGTAATGTCTCAATATTATTATGTCTATGTATTTCACTAGAACATACAACCATTGCTTTAACAAGCTGTAATCTGACTGTAATAACGAGGTTACAGAGCCATAGAGTTAGACTTATCTGGACTCTACTCTTTAACATGGAGAGTTAGAGCCCGGAGGGGATGGAGCAGCAGCTCTCCTCAGACAACAAGGGTCTCCGTGGCGCAGTAGTAACACACACTAAGCTTCGCCAGCCATTTCCGATTTGTCGACTTGGCACCGATCTTTATAATTGTTCGCCTCTATTCACCCAGCAGGAATTGGAGACCTGCTTGTAAAACGGTGTAGCGGGTAGTGTGCCAGGAGAAACAGTTTGCAATCAAATAATAACGTGCTTGTCTTGGAAGCTAGACGTAGATATATAAGAATACTTAGCAAGAGGGTAAATATAAAAATGTTGTGGATTCCTTCTCACATTGGCCTGCAGGAACATGACAAAGTTGACGCCCTTGCTAAGGCTGCAGTAAATAAAGACAGTATTGAACGGAATCTTGAGTTATCAAATAGGTCCCTTAAAAATGTCATTAGACGAGAACTCCTGGATGAATTTGAAGAAAGTAGAACTGTGCAAACTGGAACTAGCAGGTCCATTGTTCATCACAATGAAATGTGTGAAGTAAAACATGTGTATGGGGCAAGTAACAAAGTCAGTAGACTAACAGATGTTGTCACAGCTCGTATAAGACTTGGCTACAAGTATCTCTGGCAGTTCGGCTTGTATAGGGATCTAGATGAAGTAAAGTGTAAAGTGTGTGGACAAAGACAGGGACACACACTCGAACACTATATCTTGGATTGTAGTAAAATTGAGCCATTTAGAGATAGATCTAAGATCACTATGTATGATATGGCAACCTATCTTATTACCATGGATAAATTACCTGAAATCCTTGCACTGTATCCATATTTCGCTTCCAGTAGATGAACGACATATGAGATTCAGAAACAAGTAGTGTATTGTGAGGACTAATAATAAACAGAAGCTCCCCTATGACTCTGTAATGTCCCCATTAGTCAAACTATTATGTATTAGCGATAAGACCTACCATTAATGTATGATGACTTACTGTAAATATATAGCTCTTGAAATAACACTCACTCTGTAACTAGCTGACATTGTAACTATAAGGTGTGAAGGATAGATGTAAGTGTTAATGTAATAATCTAAGATGGGGTCTGATAAAGACCTTCTGTGCCCTCTGTAATGCTTTTTGCGCTACCGCTCACAGGATGGGTATGGGGTGCACAATAAACTAACAGGGGTAAGTTTACAACGAGCTTTGTGAATGGACTATAAGGCTCTAAGAACAGACGTCAAAAGTCGAACCCTCAACACAATACGTCATTTTTACGACGTACCAAAGACTTGTTAACATCATGGTGCTCTGGCAGTGCGTCCACTCACAGGACGAGTGGCGCTGCCCAATAAACTCGCCTCTCGGGGCAAAATTAATTAACATGTGAGGGGGGGGGGTTAACAGTGTCGTTAGCTGCAGGGGGCTGTTAACTATCCGTGCGGATATAGTAAGTGTGTGGTGGCTACCCCCCGACGGGAGACATCTTCTGTCCACGAGGTTCACCATAGCCCGTGCTACTTGCCCAGCTCCTGTGCCAGGTAAGTTACGGGCTCACCATAGCCCGTGCTACTTGGAACTTGTTCCGAGTAGCTGAATCTATAACAACAGCAACAACAACAAACGGCTACCCCCCGTGGCGCCCAGCAGAGAGCTGGGTGTTACCAAGGCGGCGAGGGTACCCTCTCGCGTGTTGCCAAGGTATCACCACCAGATAAGCGGTCTGGCAACACTGGTACAAACACAAGGTCAACCGCACTCATTTTTACAAGAACACGCGCCGTGTTGGCAACACTGAACGGTCTTGTGCTCTCTTACCATCATCATCATCATTACCTTCATCATCATTATCACTATCATCATTATCACTGCCACCGTCACTGTCACCTCCATCATTATAGTCATTATCATCACCATCATCAGCTAATATGATTGTATAACTGTTCCTCAACTTTTGTCATTCACTTGGGCTGGACGGTCTGCAGGTCGGGATTCAATCCCCCGACCGTCCATGCGGTTGGGCACCATTCCTTTCCCACCGTCCTAACCCCAAACCCTAACCCTCGTATCCCTTCCTAGTGCTAGTTACACTGGCAGAGTCATAGTAACTAGTCGAACTAGCATAGTGTTTTCTCTTAGTAATTACCTCTCACCGTCTCTTAACTCCGTGTGTCACTTGTTTTTTCTCTCAGTTTCTGTCTCTTATCTAGGCTGGGTGGAGTACCGTGGGGGGGGGGGTATCGTAGGGGGCGTGGACCTGGTATCAGGTGTAGGAGCGTTCCCCATACCCCCGAAAGTGCCCATGACACTGTGGGAGAAGCAGGCAGGCAGCTGTCTGTGATTCCGTCTTCGCTTCCGAATTGACAAGTTGATGTTGACGGAGCCCGGGAAGCCGAGGCCAGCCAGCGAGGTGACGCTTCGGACTAGGTCACATATTCAGACGTTTATAGTGGTGAACGTGTATATATTATATGAGGAACCCGCCCTCAGAGAGGCAGTGTTTTTCCCTCAGTGGGATCCGTGACCTTGAGGTGTGTGTGTGTGTGTGTGTGTGTGTGTGTGTGTGTGTGTGTGTGTGTGTGTGTGTGTGTGTGTGTGTGTGTGTTGTGTGTGTGTGTGTGTGTGTGTGTGTGTGTGTGTGTGTGTGTGGTGTGTGTGGTGTGTGTGTGTGTGTGTGTGTGTGTGTGTGTTGTGTGTGTGTGTGTGTGTGCCTACACCCGGCCCTCCGTCAAGGGGGGGGGCAACACTCGCAATCAAAACAAATGAACATGCAGGCGTTGTCTCTACGCTGGCCTGCCCGTGTTGGTCCGTCACCCCGTGTTGGTTAGAACAGATGCCAGTGACAAGGTAACTGAGGAAAGGAGGATAGAAGAACCACTCAGGTAATCTGTACGCTGGTACAACATGGTTGGAGCTGGCAATCCCAATCATTATGGCCGAAGAGGAGGAGGACGCGGGAGAGAATCAGTAATAGCGAGAATCCGTCTTAGATACAAATATCCATGGAGATTAGAATGGAAACAACAGTTGAGCAGCGGAGTTGCAGAATCTGTGGTGAGAGTGATGGACACCGCCTTGACCACTACCTCAGAGAATGTGAATATCTAAGAGACATAAAAATATGTATAGCATAATAAATCCAACTAAATACCATCTGTCAATATAAATGCCGTTCTCAAAAGATTCCCCATTTTGCACCCGCAAGATAACGTAAGTTTTAAGGGTTGATAGATGTTAATCTTCTTGTTTGAGGAGCTGTTCACTTGAGACAGTTAAGCAAGTCCCAGCTGTGTCTGGGTACAAGTGACAGGATGAACAAAACCAGCGGGTTTTCTTCCTATTGGGGAGTGTTGTACATGCTGATATGGTGGTGTGTCCACTCACAGGATGAGTGACGCTGCCCAATACTGTCACTATGGTGGTGTGTTCACTCACTGGATGAGTGACGCTGCCCAATACTGTTACTATGGCGGTGTGTCCACTCACAGGATGAGTGACGCTGCCCAATACTGTCACTATGGTGGTGTGTTCACTCACTGGATGAGTGACGCTGCCCAATACTGTCACTATGGTGGTGTGTCCACTCACAGGATGAGTGATGCTGCCAATACTGTCACTATGGTGGTGTGTTCACTCACTGGATGAGTGACGCTGCCCAATACTGTCACTATGGCGGTGTGTCCACTCACGGATGAGTGACGCTGCCCAATACTGCCACTATGGCGGTGTGTCCACTCACAGGATGAGTGGCGCTGCCCATACTCTCACTATGGCGGTATGTTCACTCACAGGATGAGTGACGCTGCCCAATACTGTCACTATGGCGGTGTGTCCACTCACAGGATGAGTGGCGCCGCCCAATACTGTCACTATGGCGGTATGTTCACTCACAGGATGAGTGGCGCTGCCCAATACTGTCACTATGGCGGTGTGTCCACTCACAGGATGAGTGACGCTGCCCAATACTGTCACTATGGCGGTGTGTCTACTCACAGGACGAATCGCGCTGCCAATAAACTCACCCCTCGGGGCAAAATTAAATTAACTAACTTTACAGACTCTCCCGGTGTATGCGACTCACTCCACTGTACAACACAGCCAATTTGACTGACTGCCACGGGCTGTCACCAACAACCCACTAGATCCAGTAGCGGGTCTCTCAAGAAACAGACCATGAGGAGTCATCCATCTTTATATTTGGCTAGAATATGCTTTTACGTTCTTCTTTTCATAGTGTTTTTCATATATTCGAAACCTTATCATAAATAAACATTGCAAAACATTATCTTGTGCAACTGGCCCACCTTAAATGTAAACAGTCTGTATAGAGACTGTTGTGGGCCGCGTCTTAGACCACTTGTGCTATAAAAGTCTGGTGGTATACTTTAAGTTGAGTAACTAGCTTCTCAAGACACTTAACTTGCTTAGCTAAATCAATTTGGGTTCAGATCCTGAGCTCAGTATGTGCCTGTGTAACCTTTCCACTACGGCCCACGGGATAGGTACAGGGTCCACTGTAACAGCTCAAGGACATTCGTTCCCTATTCTTCTGTCTATCTCTCTCTCTATCCTGGCATATCCTTTCTACCCACTCTTAGAGAGCAAGGTTCAGCTAGCAAGGCTGGCTGGCGCCGGCAGATGGCACTTTTGTTAAACGCTAGAATTAATTGCCACTCACATACCTGCGTTGGTCAAAGGTATGTGAATATGGGAGCGGATGACCAAACCACACACTAGAAAGTGAAGGGACGACGACGTTTCGGGCCATCCTAGACCATTCTCAAGTCGATTGTGTGTCGATTCACGTCGATTGAAGTCGATTGAAGTCGATTCTCACAATCGACTTGAGAATGGTCCAGGACGGACCGAAACATCGTCGTCCATTCATTTTCTAGTGTGTGGATTGGTCAACATACTTCAGCCACGTTATTGTGACTCATCGCCTGCATATGAATATGGGAGCGTTCATCTACCCTTCTCAAGTGTACATAGATGAATGGGACGAAATTATCTGAGGTGTCGTCGTGGTCTGGAATGTTGTTGTTGTTGTTGTTATAGATTCAGCTACTCGGAAGAAGTTCCAAGTAGCACGGGCTATGGTGAGCCCGTAACTTACCTGGCACAGGAGCGGGGCAAGTAGCACGGGTTATGGTGAGCCCGTAACTTACCTGGCACAGGAGCGGGGCAAGAAGCACGGGCTATGGTTAGCCTGTGTGATGATGTTTGGAATGTGTAAGACGTTGTAGATAAGGACGAGCAGATGGTCGGTGGGGTGCAGATGGTACAAGTCACTTGTAAACAACTTGTTACTTGTAAACAACAAGGTTAAACAACTTGTCGACCGATAACCAATGATACTTACAAGAGTAAACAAACCTTCCCACCCCCCCACCCCCTCATCACCCACTTCCCCGCTTCCCGTATATGAACTTGGCTTACAGGAAGTGAAGCACCATTAGTTACAGCCCCGCTCCTGTGCCCGGTAAGTCCACCACGGGCTCACCATAGCCTGTGCTGCCTACAACTTTTGTTCCCAATAGCTGAATCTCAAACAACAACAACAGGAAGTGATGTTTAGTGCGTGTTGGGCAGTGAATGGGGCTCCGTCAGACAAGACCAGTGACCCTCACACGCACCAACTGGCCGAGGACAGCAGCAGTTGAAGGTAATTGTCTGCAGTCATTCTGGTGTAATTCAATACATTGCCACCTCGGGTATTTTAGAGTAGGGTATAATTGATTTTTATAAATTAATTTGTAATATTTTAATTTGTTATTTCGTTTGCTATTGTCATTTATTTGAGCACATGTGATCCTGAGCTTACTTGGTCTTTGGCGTTATTCAGTGAGTCTCTAAGTGATTAATATCTAAAAAGTAATTATCAACCGGTGGCAGAATTTAGCTGTGTTTCATGGTGTGTATTGATGGTAAGGAGAATTATTACCGATACTTACAAACGGGTAAAGATAAGCATTGCAATGGTAGTCACTACACCGCCACACATGGGATGGGAATGGGAGTGCATAATATATGAACACCATCAATTATACTTGTGTAAAGGAGAAAATGTAGAAGTTTATCTCTCAGAATGTATGGTAATATGTTTATTGTTTGTGATGTGTTTATATGTATGTATTAACACGATGTACTGAATGGGGTGAGAATAGCTTGAGCTACCTCATCCCTTTGTGTGTATTTTACCTCAATAAACTTATTTCAATTTCAATTCAATTTCACCATCAATTATTTAACTCTCAACAATGAGGACAAGAGGTAACCAGGAACCTGATGGAGCGTGGTGCATTATCTATTGATGCTTAGGGCTTGTAGTCCTAAAGGCCCAAGTTCGATTCCCGGCGGAGACAGAAACAAATGGGAATTAGACAGCAGCTAAGGGGCTGAACCGTTCAATTACCCAAAGCTTGCCTGGCATTACGTAAATAATGAAGAACTGTTATGATATATTTACTCACTATAATGTTGAATGTAGAACATGACCCAAACATGTTTTCTTAACCCACAGGTGACCTGGGGCCAGATTCACGAAGCAGTTACGCAAGCACTTACGAAGCTGTCCATCTTTTCTCAATCTTTGGCGGCTTTGTTTACAATTATTAAACCGTTAATGAGCTCCGAAGCACCAGGAGGCTGTTTATAACAATACCAGCAGTTGAATGGCCACTTTTTCATGCTTGTAAACCGTTTAAATAAATGTAAACAAAGCCGTCAAAGATTGAGGAAAGATGTACACGTTCGTAAATACTTGCGTGACTGCTTCGTGAATCTGGCCTCTGCCTGGTAATCTTAACCACAGACTTCACTCTTAGTGTTCACATATTTTCCCTCTCACAGAAAATCTCACAATACTTTCCTTCTCCACCAACAATCAGGGGATCCCGGGACCCATTCCCAGACGGGACGGAAATGGTCGGGCACGTTTCATTTCAACTAATGCCTCTGTTCACCTAGCAGTAAATAGGTACCCGGGGAGTTAGGCAGCTGCTGTTGCCTGTTGTTGCAACTGTTGTGGGGGGGGGGGGTTGCATCGCGGGGAGGCTCTCTATAGTCCGGCCTTGGGGGTGGGGGTGGGGGGGTTGGGGGGAATTCGATATAAGCCTAAAGAGTAAATGATGTTACTCCATCACCCTGTGTTAAAAGTATACCCCCTATTACCCTGTGGGACACATACACCCCTCTCCCCCCCCCCCGGTGTTACAAGTGCATGTATGGCCAAGGATGCACAGTATATTAAGAGCACAGTATAGCCAAGGCCACACCATCTTGGTCTCCATCATGTCAAAGAAAGAGAACGCGGACACAGCAACCTCGCTGACATAAACACCAACCCCATCATCTCCCCAATCTCCCTCACCTCCCCACGCGTTTACAAGTTGTGACTTGAAATATCGATACTTACGGGCTATTCATGCCCGTGCCACCTCTTAATCTTATCATCAATCAATCATGTCTATACACCGTAACGACTGAGAACGTTGGTTCGTAGTGTCGACGCGTTTAGGCAAATGGAGGCGCCGAGTGCGCCAACAGTGCGGGTTTTTGGAACCAAAAGTGATTACAGGAAATTGCATTGTCCTGCAACAGAGGCTGGAGGCACAAACAGATGACAAACAGACACTCGGGACACTTGAGGTCTTACCAACGGGCAGTTTGAGCTACAAACAGCGTCGAGAGGTATAAACAACAACAACAAACGCCACAAACAATAAAAGACGGCAAAAACAATACAAATACACGCCAATAACTGCTTCATATATACAGCAACAGA
>WNGS01111181.1:39286681-39288352 GCA_020271785.1 Procambarus virginalis
TGTGTCTGGAGAGTTTCTCATGAGTAGGTTGGCAGTTTTCTTGGTTTTATAGTAAATCGTCAATTGTATCTTCTGATTTTTGTCTGTAGGGATAACGTTTCTATTAACAATATCTTTCAGGACCCTTTCCTCCGTTTTATGAGCTGTGGAGAAGAAGTTCCTGTAAAATAGTCTTATAGGGGGTATAGGTGTTGTGTTAGTTGTATCTTCAGAGGTTGCATGGCGTTTCACTTTCCTTCTTATGATGTCTTCAATGAAACCATTGGAGAAGCCATTGTTGACTAGGACCTGCCTTACTCTACAGAGTTCTTCGTCGACTTGCTTCCATTCTGAGCTGTGGCTGAGAGCACGGTCGACATAAGCGTTAACAACACTCCTCTTGTACCTATCTGGGCAGTCACTGTTGGCATTTAGGCACATTCCTATGTTTGTTTCCTTAAGGAAACAAACATAGGAATGTGCCTAAATGCCAACAGTGACTGCCCAGATAGGTACAAGAGGAGTGTTGTTAACGCTTATGTCGACCGTGCTCTCAGCCACAGCTCAGAATGGAAGCAAGTCGACGAAGAACTCTGTAGAGTAAGGCAGGTCCTAGTCAACAACGGCTTCTCCAATGGTTTCATTGAAGACATCATAAGAAGGAAAGTGAAACGCCATGCAACCTCTGAAGATACAACTAACACAACACCTATACCCCCTATAAGACTATTTTACAGGAACTTCTTCTCCACAGCTCATAAAACGGAGGAAAGGGTCCTGAAAGATATTGTTAATAGAAACGTTATCCCTACAGACAAAAATCAGAAGATACAATTGACGATTTACTATAAAACCAAGAAAACTGCCAACCTACTCATGAGAAACTCTCCAGACACAAAGCAGAACGCTTTGAAAGAGACCAATGTCGTCTATGCCTTCAAATGCCCACTTGGGGACTGTAAGCCCCAAAGAACTCAATATATAGGCAAGACAACAACATCTCTTTCCAGGCGATTAACGATGCATAAGCAACAGGGCTCTATCAAGGAACATATAATCTCTTCCCACAACCAAACCATCACCAGAGAAATCTTAACAAACCACAGAAATCATTGATAGATACAGCGACAACAGGCGGCTTGACATCTGCGAGGCACTACACATCAAGAAGTCAACACCAGCAATCAACAGCCAATTAACGCACAACTATATTCTACCCACTTCAAGACTCCGCTCCAATATAGAAACATCAAGAAATATGGGCCAATAGGCCTTCTGCAGTTACAGATCTATTCTTCCCTTTAGCTTATACCCATTGTTTCGTGTTCTGTGTTTGTTCTCACCTCACCCCAAACCATTGTAACATGTCACCTCACCCAAATGCAGGTATAAAAAAGAAAAGCTGTTTAAACTCTGTTCAGTTGTGTTGTGTAACTAAAGTCTTTGAAAATGTAATAAGTTTTACGAAACGCGCTCAAGTGTCGCGTCAGACTAAGAAATAAAGAATGAATTTTGGAGAATTGATTTTCATTTACCGTCATCAGTAAAAACAAACATAGGAAAATTGAGAAAATTCGTGTTAGAATTATTAATCTACTTTTTCGGTCATATTTAATAACATATATATTATATATATATATATATATATATATATATATATATATCTATAGATATATATTATATATATTATAA
>WNGS01111181.1:39322380-39332665 GCA_020271785.1 Procambarus virginalis
ATCCATCGTGGATCCATACTCGCCTGGCACCCCAGGGGGGAAGGTCTCGAGTCTCAGCATTAATTTGACGTCTCTAAGACCTTCCTTTATTGTGGGTGTTGGGTAGCTTGGTTGGTAGTGCTACGGTCTTCTGCTTTTGGGATCCTTGGTTTGAGGCTCCTGTTTTTTCCACACTATAATTGTTCTTAAAAAGTGTTCTTAAACGCGACTTTACAATGAGATAAGCCTGTAAAGCCTTAGCCTGTTTTATTATCTCTTGTATCTCTGTGGTCATTGCTTTGTCTTCCCATCTGCGACTTCTGCAGGTTTCACTTCCTTCTCTTCTTCCTCTTCGTCTAGTCCCATACTGATCCTCCGTATATTCTCCTCCCCTTCCAACATTCCCTCATTCTTGCTGATGAAGCCGGACGTGACGGGTTGCAAGCGGGTCTATACTACTACTACTACTGGTATTATGAGTGGGGATATGGCACTGTTGTTGTTATAGATTCAGCTACTCGGAACAAGTTCCAAGTAGCACGGGCTATGGTGAGCCCGTAACTTACCTGGCACAGGAGCGGGGCAAGTAGCACGGGCTATGGTGAGCCCGTAACTTACCTGGCACAGGAGCGGGGCAAGTAGCACCGGCTATGGTGAGCCAGTAGTGGACTTACCTGGCACAGGAGCGGTGCCTTCTCTGAATTAATCGACATTTCTGCCCTCATTTTATAGTTGTGTAGTGAGAGGTGGTGGGCGGAGTGGCCTCAGGGCCCCTCCTAGCACTACTGCCACCAGGTGAGGCGCCTCGACATCCTCACACCATCACCGTAATGCTTGTTACTAGTAACAACTTTACCACTTACATGTCACTGCTCTTTTTCTGACATTTGGAGCGAAATTTAATCTGGCAGCTTCTGTTTCTTCGTAACTGCGTCTTGACTTTCTCTTAACTGTGGTCGGGGTTCGAACCGGAGCGGTGCAGCGTTCCTGAAGGATATGGACGCCAATTCCAGAAAACTGGTTGATCTGGCACGAACCACCAAGTGGCCACGATCCTCCAAACAACCAGTTTAGTCCAGAGAGGTCGAGAACCCGTATCTAAGCGTCGAACCTGCGGGTTAGAGTGTCAAGACCAGGCTGACTGGCCCGCCGGGGACGGTGGCGCCTCTGATAATGGCCGCCATTGTCTGCCCGCCGCCACCCGCCCCGCCAAACTCTCACACGCGTCATTCCTCACCAAACGCAAAGTTGCAACGACGTCGTTTTAATGTAACAAGGCTGTTATGGCAGCGTATAACTTGTGGTTACGTTGTGTCCTGGGAGCTGACGTTTGTGGCGTGGGGAGAGGAAGGGAAGGGTGAGAGGGGGTGGTGAGTGAAGATGAACAACCTTGTTTGAAAAACCTTGAAAAACCAGCGGGTTTTCTTCCTATTGGGGAGTGATGTACATGCTGCTATGGCGGTGTGTCCACTCACAAGATAAGTGGCGCTGCCCAATAAACTTGCCCCTCGGGGCAAAATTTAAAAATTTAATGAGGGAGGTGTGTGTGGAGCATCACCACCACCGCTGCCACAACACCCGCTGTACTAAGTCACACTGTACTGCTGGACAGGTCAGTGTGGTCGCTGGCAGGTGAGCCTGGCTCTCCCACCTGTCACCAAGATTAAGCAAGAAAGAGAAGGATGGGCGGACTGCATTTTTTTGGACTGTCGGAAAGCCTTTGACATAGTACCCCATAAAAGGCTGATGCATAAGCTGGAGAAACAGGCAGGAGTAACTGGTAGGGCGCTCCAGTGGATAAGGGAGTACCTAAGCAATAGGAAGCAGAGAGTTACAGTGAGGGGTGAGACCTCAGATTGGCGTGAAGTCACCAGTGGAGTCCCACAGGACTCTGTACTCGGACCTATCCTGTTTCTGATATACGTAAATGATCTCCCGGAGGGTATAGACTCATTCCTCTCAATGTTTGCTGACGACGCCAAAATTATGAGAAGGATTAAGACAGAGGAGGACAGTTTGAGGCTTCAAGAAGACCTGGACAAGTTGCAGGAATGGTCGAACAAATGGTTGTTAGAGTTTAACCCAAGCAAATGTAATGTAATGAAGATAGGTGTAGGGAGCAGGAGACCAGATACAAGGTATCATTTGGGAGATGAAATCCTGCAAGAGTCACAGAGAGAGAAAGACCTGGGGGTTGACCTCACGCCCGACCTGTCCCCTGAAGCTCATATCAGGAAGATAACATCAGCGACATATGCCAGATTGGCTAACATAAGAACGGCCTTTAGAAACTTGTGTAAGGAATCTTTCAGAATATTATATACCACATATGTCAGACCAATCCTGGAGTATGCGGCTCCAGCAAGGAGTCCATATCTAGTTAAGCATAAGACTAAACTGGAAAAGGTTCAAAGGTTTGCCACCAGACTAGTACCCGAGCTGAGAGGTATGAGCTACGAGGAGAGACTACGGGAATTGAACCTCACTTCGTTGGAAGACAGAAGAGTTAGGGGGGACATGATCACCACATTCAGGATTCTCAAGGGAATCGACAGGGTTGATAAAGACAGGCTATTTAACACAAGGGGCACACGCACTAGGGGACACAGGTGGAAACTGAGTGCCCAAATGAACCACAGAGATATTAGAAAGAACTTTTTTAGTGTAAATGGTTTAGTTAGTAAATGGAATGAATTAGGCAGTGATGTGGCGGAGGCTGACTCCATACACAGTTTCAAATGTGGATATGATAGAGCCCAGTAGGCTCAGGAATCTGTACACCAGTTGATTGACAGTTGAGAGGCGGGACCAAAGAGCCAAAGCTCAACCCCCGCAAGCACAACTAGGTGAGTACACACACAGGCAGGACGAGTCGTATGGTCAAGTCTCCTTACACCCATTGCTTCTGTTCACCCAGCAGTGATTAGGAACATGGGTCTTAGTCGACTGTTGTGGGTAGCATCCTGGCGGAATGATCAAGCGCTGCATATATCCCAAGTATACTCGATTATCCCACACGCGCCGCAAGGAACAAGTAAAATAACTGGAATGCCGCAAGGTGAGTGCAAAGACTGGAGCCGCAAGGTCCCAGAGTCCAGAATAAAGGGGTCCACGCCCGAACAAGATAAGTGGCACTTGAGCAACAAGCCGCGGGGTGTGGACTGGAGAGCAGCACTGGAGGGCGGCGTGCAGGTAGGGAGGTAGGAAGCTTCCTACCTCCCTACTTTCCTGATAAACAGGAAGGAGCCAAAGAGTTACGGTAAGGGGCGAGAAGTCGGACTGGCGAACAGTAACAAGTGGAGTACCACAAGGATCGGTGCTGGGACCAATTCTATTTCTAGTACATGTTAACGACATGTTTACAGGAGTAGAGTCCTACATGTCGATGTTTGCGGATGACGCAAAGTTGATGAGAAGAGTTGTGACAGATGAGGATTGAAGGATCCTCCAAGAGGACCTGAACAGGTTGCAGAGATGGTCAGATAAATGGCTACTGGAGTTCAACACGAGCAAATATAAAGTTATGGAAATGGGACTAGGTGATAGGAGACCAAAGGGACAGTACACAATGAAGGGGAACTGCCTACCTGTGACGACGCGAGAAAGAGACTTGGGCGTGGACGTAACACCTAATCTATCTCCTGAAGCATATATAAATAGGACAACGACAGCAGCGTACTCTACACTGGCAAAAGTTAGAACATCATTCAGAAACCTAAGTAAGGAAGCATTTAGAGCGCTTTACACTGCCTACGTGAGGCCAGTCTTAGAGTATGCTGCCTCAACATGGAGTCCCCATCTGAAGAAGCATATAAGGAAACTGGAAAGGGTTCAGAAGTTTGCAACGAGACTCGTCCCAGAGTTACGAAGGATGGGGTATGAGGAGCGCCTGAGGGAACTATGCCTTACGACACTAGAAAAAAGAAGGGAGAGGGGAGGGCCAATGATAGGAACGTATAAAATACTCAGGGGGATTGACAGAGTGGACATAGACGAAATGTTCACACGGAATAGTAACAGAACGAGGGGACATAGGTGGAAGCAGGAAACTCAGATGAGTCACAGAGATGTTAGGAAGTTTTCTTTCAGCGCGAGAGTGGTGGAAAAATGGAATGCACTTAAGAAACAGGTTGTGGAAGCAAATTCTATTTATAATTTAAAAACTAGGTATGATAGGGAAATAGGACCATAGTCATTGCTGTAAACAACCGATGGCTCGAAAGGCGGGATCCAAGAGTCAATGCTCGATTCTGCAGACACAAATAGGTGAGTACATACACATTGATAGAGTAGATAAAGACAGACTATTTAACACAAGGGGCACACGCACCAGGGGACACAGGTGAAAATTGAGTACCCAAATGAACCATAGAGACATTAGAAAGAATTTTTTTCAGTATTAGAGTAGTAGACAGATGGAGTGCATTAGGCAGTGATGTGGTGGAGGCTGACTCCATACACAGCTTGAAATGTAGATATGATAGAGCCCAGTAGGCTCAGGAATCTGTACACCTGTTGATTGACAGTTGAGAGGCGGGACCAAAGAGCCAGAGCTTAACCCTCGCAAGCACAACCAGGTAAGTACATACACACACACATGAAGAACGTGGTGTTGAGGTCAGTGAGGGGAATGTTAATGGTCTCCGTCTCTAACAGTTCGCTGTTGAGTCAATTTATACTCCAGAATGAAGACACGACAACCATCAAGGACGACAACAATGCGTCAAATAAGGGTATCTACACGAAAGCCTGTGAGTTAGGCAACTGTTGTGGCTTGCATCCTGGTAAAGCTCCGTGAATGACGTACGGGATACCTCGATAAGCCAACAGGCTAATCGAGAAAGGGAACCCATAGCAAAAAGTGAAGGCGTCCCTCGGGATCCTCTGGTGTAACATTGTGTAACGTGTGGAGAATGTATGTTTTTCTGCAAGTAGTGAGTGTGAGTGAGAGGCGCCAGGCGCTACCTGCTTGTGGCTTGAGTCATCGGCCCTACCTGCATCTTGTGGTGGAGACGTGACAGCGTGTGTAAGATCTTATTGAAGTATGAGAATAAGAAGAGGCATTGGTTGACCACACTCTTGTGGTCGGGAGACATTCTTCCTCTCTTCCCCCCCCCCCTAGGAGAACAAGGGGGGGAGAGAGAGAGAAGAGAGAGAGAGAGAGAGAGAGAGAGAGAGAGAGAGAGAGATGAGAGAGAGAGAGAGAAGAGAGAGAGAGAGGGAGGAGGAGAGAGAGAGGAGAGAGAGAGAGAGAGAGAGAGAGAGTGTGTGTGAGAGTGTGTGAGTGAGTTATAATGACTTTACAACATAGGAAACATGTATGGGACACGAGTCTAGAATAAGGTGATGCGTCACCAGATTGTCGTGTGTGTAAACTCTTCTACAGGGAAGATCATTAGATTTCCCGGCACTTCCACACCCAACTTGTCTTAAAAGATGTCCTCCTTGTGGAGGCTGGAGTATGTATCCTGAGGCTGTGATGCCACGCCACCCACTACAGCCTCACGGTCATCATTATCCGGCGTGTGGAGGACACTGCTTCTCGTCTCCCGGGTTAATGCAACCAATAACTGTGTTGACCAAGACTGAGCCTTGTGATAATACCACTCTCCTTACCCAGAGTCACTCCCCATTAGATATTATTGATTCCATCATCTGGGGCTCTAGGAGACTCGAACCCTGGACCCCATGACGTGTGAGGCTCTATTGACCGAGCTATTGAGGGGTCTTAATAAGAAAAGTTTCCGGAAGCAGCATCCTGCTGCCAAACTGGAATTTTAGATCTTCCCGCTCTGACTACTGCTGAAGCTCAGAGGACTTACTGATCCACACCCGCGTCATTTTAATGGACGTGGCTTAGTGCTTTCTCCCCATAATTACCTCACTTTACCCTAGACCATCAGGGATCGAACAGCGACCCTGCATAAAGCGCGGCTGTCGCTCTACCGACCAGGCCAAGTGAGGAGCGAGTCTGCTTCTGGATATAAGAATTTGGCACCAAATGTGCGTTCATTTTAATTAGTTATTGATTGTTTTTTGTGTCAATAAAAGGAGAAAAATATGAGATTAGTTTCCCCTCAGTACTGTAATTGATTGTTCGAGGCACTATGGGCTCACCATAGCCCGTCTTACCTGGAACTTTTTGTTTCAGGTAGCGAATCTTGAACAACAAGAATTGATCGTTGGTTTAAGAAGTTGACAAGTGAATCACAGTGATACTAGCAGGGACACCCGGCGCTGGTCCACAGACATCCCATCTGCACTACGTATATACACTCTTCATCACTGTGGCCATCTTCCCTACTAACATTTTGAAATTCTTTCAATATATTTTTATATTAAAAGAACATTACTGTGAGCCCGGGTGCCGGAGAGAGAGAGGACCCAAGCTACGTAATACATCAGAGGTCAGGTTTGGTCTAGGCGGAGAACCATGAACCTGCCACAGTGTGTAATGGTCCACTGGTATTGTTGCCAGGGGGGGGTGACCTGGCTCAGGAGTGCCAGTATGACAGCCAATAATAACAGTTATTCACTTGGATTGGCTTGTTCCCGGTAGACCGTCACTAGGAGATTGGTCTACCATGGGAGAGACCAGACAATGGAATGGCTCCCCCTCACTGTTTTTGTTTGGTTTAAGAGGGAGAGCCAGTAAGTACTCACTCAGAGAGACAGGGATGTATAGTGAGGACACGATCGTCTGAGGGGAGGAGGGGGGGGGGTTCTGGGCCAAGGGGGGGGGCGGGGGATGATTAGCATAAGCCTGTAATTAAGAGATAATAGTGTGTATGATAGAGGTGTATGGTGCCGAGGTGGTGTAAGTGTGTAAGAGCTTACCCCGCGGGTGCCTGCTCACCACCCCAACAACACCAGCTCTTGGTAATTTAACTACAACATCCCGTGTTAAATAATCTCTATATTTGTGAATTTAAGATATTTATCCTCTCATTTCTGCCAGTGATGTCTACTTGTAGCACATTAACACTGTCACCACTCTCTGTTGTGCCTGTCAGTCGCACCCTCCGGAGGGGGGGGGGGGTAAAAAAGCCAGATAAAACTATTGAAGTTATACTTGTTTAACGAGTTTACGACGACTAACAAAACTAACACGATACAGCGATATACTGGACGACACAGAGTCTAATACAAGTGTATGTTTACCATTGATATTATTACGGTAAGTAAATACTGAGTGTAAGTGTTCCCCTTGTGCTGGCCCAGTCACGATGGACCAGGTGATCCGCCCTGCTACCGTAATTATCAGAAGAAACCACTAAGTCATTACGACTATATAGCACTTGGAAGGGACGCGTGGATATAGCACAGGATGGAGGGGAAAGGAATGGTGCCCAACCACTCGGGGTCGGGGTTTGAACACCGACCTGCACGAAGGGAGACTGTACCACTCTACCGTCCACCGCAAGTGGTTGGGCCACCAGGAAAGGCTGGACGAGCGTCAAGAGAGAGGCACATTCACAGGTTATTAAAAGAAAGCTATATCAGCAATATATATACCGCTGAAGCTATATATATATACAGCTATATACCGCTGAAGATTCAGCGGTATGCCACCAGGCTCGTCCCGGAACTGAGAGGAATGACCTACGAGGAAAGGCTAAAGGAGCTGAACCTCACATTCCTGGAAAACAGGAGAGTTTCGGCCCGCCTCTCAACTGTCAATCAACTGTTTACTAACTACTTTTTTTCAACACCACACACACACACAAGCAGGAAGCAGGAGGGTAGGTAGGAAGTAGGAGACCAGATACAAGGTATCATTTGGGAGATGAAATACTTCAAGAGTCAGAGAGAGAGAAAGACCTGGGGGTTGATATCACGCCAGACCTGTCCCCTGAAGCTCATATCAAGAGGATAACATCAGCAGCATATGCCAGGTTGGCTAACATAAGAACGGCCTTTAGAAACTTGTGTAAGGAATCTTTCAGAACATTATATACCACATATGTCAGACCAATCCTGGAGTATGCGGCTCCAGCATGGAGTCCCTATCTAGTCAAGCATAAGACTAAACTGGAAAAGGTTCAAAGGTTTGCCACCAGACTAGTACCCGAGCTGAGAGGTATGAGCTACGAGGAGCGACTGCAGGAATTAAACCTCACTTCGTTGGAAGACAGAAGAGTTAGGGGGGACATGATCACCACATTCAAGATTCTCAGGGGAATCGACAGGGTTGATAAAGACAGGCTGTTTAACACAAGGGGCACACGCACTAGGGGACACAGGTGGAAGCTGAGTGCCCAAATGAGCCACAGAGATATTAGAAAGAACTTTTTTAGTGTCAGAGTGGTTGACAAATGGAATGCATTAGGAAGCGATGTGGTGGAGGCTGACTCCATACACAGTTTCAAATGTAGATATGATAGAGCCCATTAGGCTCAGGAAACTGTACACCTGTTGATTGACGGTTGAGAGGCGGGACCAAAGAGCCAGAGCTCAACCCCCGCAAGCACAACTAGGTGAGTACAACTAGGTGAGTACACACACACACACACATAGGATAGGACAGGACAGAGATGGTTGGGCAGACTGCATATTTCTGGACTGCCAAAAAGCCTTTGATACAGTACCGCACATGAGACTGCTGTTCAAACTCGAGAGGCAGGCGGGGGTAGGGGGAAAGGTCCTAGCATGGATAAGGAACTACCTAACAGGAAGGAGCCAAAGAGTTACGGTAAGGGGCGAGAAGTCGGACTGGCGAACAGTAACAAGTGGAGTACCACAAGGATCGGTACTGGGACCAATTCTATTTCTTGTATATGTTAACGATATGTTTACGGGTGTAGAGTCCTACATGTCGATGTTTGCGGATGACGCAAAGTTGATGAGAAGAGTTGTGACAGATGAGGATTGCAGGATCCTCCAAGAAGACCTGAACAGGTTGCAGAGATGGTCAGAGAAATGGCTATTGGAATTCAACACGAGCAAATGTAAAGTTATGGAAATGGGACTAGGAGATAGGAGACCAAAGGGTCAGTACACAATGAAGGGGAACAGTCTACCTGTGACGACGCGCGAGAGAGACCTGGGTGTGGACGTAACACTAATCTATCTCCTGAGGCACATATAAATAGGATAACGACAGCAGCGTACTCGACACTGGCAAAAGTTAGAACATCATTCAGAAACCTAAGCAAGGAGGCATTTAGGGCGCTTACACTGCCTACGTGAGGCCAGTCTTAGAGTATGCCGCCTCATCATGCATGGAGTCCCATCTGAAGAAGCATATAATGAAACTGGAAAAGGTTCAGAGGTTTGCAACGAGACTCGTCCCTGAGCTACGAGGGATGGGGTATGAGGAGCGCCTGAGGGAACTGTGCCTTACGACACTAGAAAGAAGAAGGGAGAGAGGGGACATGATAGGAACGTATAAAATACTCAGAGGGATTGACAGAGTGGACATAGACGAAATGTTCACACGGAATAGTAACAGAACGAGGGGACATGGATGGAAGTTGGAAACTCAGATGAGTCACAGAGATGTTAGGAAGTTTTCTTTTAGCGTGAGAGTAGTGGGAAAATGGAATGCACTCAAGGAACAGGTTGTGAAGCAAATACTATTCATAATTTTAAAACCAGGTATGATAGGGAAATGGGACAGGAGTCATTGCTGTAAACAACTGATGCTCGAAAGGCGGGATCCAAGAGTCAATGCTCGATCCTGCAGACACATATAGGTGAGTACATATAGGTGAGTACACACCACACACACACACACACTGTCTTCTATCTTCTTCTGTCTTCTTTCTTCTGTCTTCTAGTTTTTGGCATATTTAATGCCAAAACTAGAAGACAGAAGAAAAAGAGGTGATATGATCACTACATACAAAATAGTAACAGGAATTGATAAAATCGATAGGGAAGATTTCCTGCGACCTGGAACTTTGAGAACAAGAGGTCATAGATATAAACTAGCTAAACACAATGCCGAAGAAATATAAGAAAATTCACTTTCGCAAACAGAGTGGTAGACGGTTGGAACAAGTTGGGGAGAAGGTGTGGAGGCCAAGACCGTCAGTAGTTTCGAAGCGTTATATGACATAGAGTGCTGGGAAGACGGGCACACCACGAGCGTAGCTATCATCATGTAACTACACTTAGGTAATTACACTTAGGTAATTACACACACACACACACACACACACACACACACACACACATACACACACACACACCACACACACACACACACCACACACACACACGCACACCACACACACACACCACACACACACACCACACACACACACACACACACACACACACACACACACACACACACCACCAC
>WNGS01111181.1:39351196-39376797 GCA_020271785.1 Procambarus virginalis
TTCTACAGGCTGTCTTTGCAAAGCATATACAATAGTGTCCTGCCTTGATGATGCCAACATGTGAGGTCATCCACTAGGAATTAATTTCAAATCTGTTTTCTTTAGCAGCTAAACATTCATTCGAATACACTGACCTATTTCCTGGGTGTCACTACTATGTGCTGTTCATAGACCAGGAGTGCACTCTGAACACATGTATAAGTCCACTGCCTTGTCCTTTAAAAATTCAGTGGCAAGGTATATGCCTGCAAGTTTCGGTTGTGAGGTGTTAATTGCCCAGTTCCATTTGACGCCTGATATGGCTGTCAATGGTAGCGAGAGTAAGTTGTTCATGCAAATAGTATTACAGTGGCCATCCGGGACATACGTCCACCCTCTTTAAAGAGCCGTCGGTATAGAAGCACTGTATACAAGCGTAGCCCCAAACCTCTGAGTACCTTTTCAGTATGCGCTTTCAATATGTGTTGACTGTTTTAATAATGTAGAGTGCACTCTTTCTTGGGCGATGTTAAAAATCCAATCCTGATAATCTCACCAGTATCCCATGGAGTAATTGTTGATTTGTGCGTCATTTAGTTGAGTTGGTACATATTTACTACTTTGTATGGAGTTGGGCTACCTTAATGAACCAATCATCCATAAAGAGTTTCGTTCTCTTCTATAAGCCCTCAAGGTGAGTGCCAGCATATTAGAAAGTTTAGCTAGAAACTTCAATGCTGCGGGGTGCCTAGATCTATCCAATTGCCTTCATGCCGTGATAGGCATTGAGTAGATCTACATTGAGGTAGACCGCGATAGATCGGGTCCCTACCCCCTTTAGGGTTATAGTATACAATATAATCATATATATATTAAGTTAGTATATATATATATTATATATATGCACTCTAATATATATATATATATATATTATATATGCGAACAAGCCTGAATGGTCCCCAGGACTATATGCAACTGAAAAACTCACACCTAGAAGTGGACTCGAACCCATACTGCCAGAAGCACGCAACTGGTATGTACAGGGACGCCTTAATCCGCTTGACCATCACGACCGGACAAAAAGGAAGTGATAGCCGAAGCTATTTGAACCACTTCCCCGCCGGCACGGATGGTAATCTTGGGCATAGCATTTTATCAAATCACCTCATTTTTTGGTGATTTGATAAAATGCTATGAGGAACTCATCACCTCATCACGTGTTGCCCCAAAAATGAGGTGATTTCATAAAATGCTATGCCCAAGATTACCATCCGAGTAAGATCAGCAGATCTTTATAAAAAGGTTCGCTTATAAAATATCAGTTGCTTTAATGATAAATAATTAAAATACACTAAGCAAAATTACATGGAAACACACGAAAAGTTAATATAAATAAGTAGTTGCAGCTTGACGGTAATGTCAAGAAGGTCAATAGTGTTGTTAGATATATAAACATTTATAGATGGTGTCCCTAGTGACATTGTCAGGCGTGAGGCTGATGGCGACGAGTTGATTGTGACTTACTCCGCCTCCACCATGACTGGCTGCCTCCACACGGCTCCACACTCTCCCTCATGCACTCTTTCCCCATCCTGAGGCCCTCATGAGCCCCGGTGTCTTCCAGTCGTCGAGGTAGAAGGAGTGTGTGTGTGTGTGACTTGTGGGGCGGATGGTTCTTTAATGCCACTCCAGCGTCACATGGAGCCATATAACTCACCTGAAGCATTCCCGTAGGTGATTGTCGGCCGATTCTTATAGCGTAGGTGCACGATATACCAATATTCTTATAGCGTAGGTGCACGATATACCTATATTCTTATAGCGTAGGTACACGATATACCTATATTCTTATAGCGTAGGTGCACGATATACCTATATTCTTATAGTGTAGGTGCACGATATACCTATATTCTTATAGCGTAGGTGCACGATATACCTATATACGATATGTATGTCGTAGGTGCACAGGGAACCACTGAAAGTGACACACTTAAAATGATTAATATTTAATAAGTTATATCCTATTGTACTTTTTATATACAAAAATAATTACTGTTTTTTATGAATGTTGTAACCATATATAACATGGCAGTTTAGTTCCTGGGCATTGGCATGTTATCTAAAATGACGTGCAAATAACATATGGGAAAATGTGGCCATAGCAAAGTTTTTAACTTTATTAGGACTGAAATTGTATGAAGGTGGTGGTGGTGATTTAAGGGTAACAACACTCCTAGGATTGGATAAAGTTTGGCTACCTATGTTTGGGAAATTTCAAAAAGGCTGCACAGTATTTCCCTTCAGATGATGGATGCATTCATTATGTGGAAGCATGTGAGTAGGTTTATGCATGCAGAAGTGGTGAGAGCTGCATTCTGTTAGTGGATGAATGGTAGTGTGGTTGATGGATAGAGAAGTGTGTTGTGAAACCAGGGTGTGAAGAAAGACATAGCGAGTCGAGTTGTTGCTGTCAACCCGTAGTGATTTGCTTTCTGACCAGAAACCACACATGTTTCACTGACTGTCCCTCCCAAGGGGCAGAGTCAGTAAGTCAGTCACTTTGTATGTCGCTTATTGACAATAGGCGACATACAAAGCGGCACAAATGACCTTGGGATGGTGAATAGAGTAGCCATTCATGTTTTACATACTCGACATTCAACAGTTTGTAACAAACTGAACACATTGTTTGATAGGTACATTGCCTTCATATTCTCTACTCCAGCAGTTTTATACACTCTGCATGAGTTTCAAAGGTTGCTTCATGATTCTGACATAATGAGGGCCCACTACGTATTCAGTAATCTATTGTGTTAGTACAGTATTATTAATGTTCCATAGCCCCAGATTTGTCTCTTGGATTGCAAACTCCTTTTTTGTTACAGATTTGGGTATTTTCACTTGTAAAATGTCACCAGCAACAGCAACAGGCAATGATAGTATGTCTGCTGAAACTGGATGATTGGTAGCAGAAATGGATGTAGATGTGGATGCTTTATCTGAAGGAACAGTACTAGTGGCTGACATTGCAGGAGTGGATGCTGATGTGCATTCTATATCTGAAGGAATGGCATGAGTGTCTGTCGTTGCACCTGTGTTAAGCCACGATGTTAATTTTGGAAGTTTTCCTATTTTCTCCTTCTCTGCAGCTCTCCTCCTCTTCTGTGCTCCACTCAAAACATTACATTTCGTTTTTATTGAAAGGGTTATTCACCTGGAAATATATATCTTAAATATTTAGTATGTAGTCCCACACCAGGATGTACTAGTAGTAGTAGGCATCCATCAGTCTCGGGAAACTCTTAAGTTGTGCCCTGGTTGTCGGTCTGGAGTGGCATTTCCAGGGCGCAAAGCCAGGGTAGGTTGATACGGAGAAGACGCTGTCACCAATGCAGCAGGTCCCCCCCCTCTCCACAGCACCGAAATTCTCCAATGGGAATTCAATTGCCAATACGATTGGTTCCAGCGCCATCACAGGAACTGTCAGAAACAAGGTTGAAGGCAACAACAAACTGCCCTAGGGGCTCCAGCTCCAGAATTTACCTTAAAGTTGGTAAAAGAAGGCACAGGGGCTCCAAACCCAGAGAACACCATGGTTGGGGCCAGAGTGGAAGTGCCCCAGCAAGGGCAAGAACGATCCCAGCCTCCTGAAGCAGAGCTTGGACCGCAGGAGCCCTAGGAGGTGGACTTCCGAGCCCCGCACCAACGGGTTCCAGACTCCACCTCCTGGGGCTCGTGCGGGCCAAGCTCTGCTTCAGGGGGGTTATATTATATACAATATAAGAAATCAAGATACTGTATTATATATCTTGACTGTTGCTTCCTGTACCAGTACTGTTACAGTGTATTCTCAGGGCTGCTGCATTTCTACCACATGGAAATGGGAACAGGAATAATAATGATAATAATAATGATGTTGGAAATAATTTAGTTTCAATTGTTTAAAGTGCATGAATGTGTAATGATTTGCTCTATTTTCTTTGATAATCTTGTTTTTGCTTCCATACCTTCATTCTTGGTATCTTCATGAGAACCAACTCGGCTTTAATATCGGTTTAAAGAAATTGTTCTGTATCATATACTTACCAGTTATCTTTTTCAGACTGATGGTGATGATTTAAGGCATGATGAAGCGTGGTAGAGAACAAATTCCTGAGGAAGAGCCCCTCTCTAAACGCATCAACAACCTGCATCTAGATGGCTCATCTGCCATGCTGAATGGATCGGCTTCAGGTATGGCTCCGTCTGCCAGCTTGCACAACTTACCAGGTAACTGCTCTCTCGAGAATAATGAAAATTCTATTCAAGATAGGTTGACAGGTATTCAAATTGTCCCTATGGCAAATGGGCTTGTAAATGGTGCACCTGGCACTTCTATTAATGGCATTGGCCATGGAAGTCCAGGAAATTTGAGTGACTTAGAAAGGATAACAAATGAGCTCATAGCCCAGAGGGAGCTACCAGAGTCTCTTAATATAGCATACCCCAGCTTGAACCCTACTGATAATGACCAGTATTTTAGTTTCAATAAGTTACTACATGAATTGCATATTGAAAAGTTAAAAAGAATGGGTAAAGTTAATCTTTGAGACACCTTGTGAGAGATGGTAAAAATTGGTTCGTGTTAACCTAAAAGTATGTGAATTGATAACTATTTTCTATTCTTCTAGGATATCTTTATCATTGGTATATTTATGAGCTTTTCAAGTTTAGAATGGGTGCCAGGAGAATGAGTGCCAGTGGATGTGGAGTGAATTTACATTCATGATTGTTTTGCTCATTTGATTACTATTATTTGTCTCAAGAATCTTGTGTATGTGACATGTTTAATTACAGTATATAAAAATAACATCACTGATAAAATTAATTATAATTTATACTAGATAATTAAGATTTTTACAAAATTTCACATATTCTTGGTGCTCATAGCAAGGAGATTGAGGCACAAGAAAGTTGATAATGATGAAGCATTCATAATCAGATGTGTAAGAGCATCTAGTGTATGTTTAAGAAACATTTATAATGTCATTTGTAAAATTTGTTTACTAAAATTGTGAAAGAGTTTAACTTGAATGGCAAGAAAATTTAGTTTATATGTTTTGAAAGAATTTTTTGCTGCAAGTAATTTTTGTACTTTCGTTTCTAGAAAGCAATGTCAGTGCAGTTTTATGCGTCTAGAACCTGTGTAGTTTTACATTGTTTGGAATACTGTACAGTATACATTTGAATAAGAAAATGCATGGTACTTGAGCTACTTCTGAGAAGTATCCATTAAATATTAACACAAATGTTTCTGTGCTTCCCATTTACCTAATCCCATAAAGTACATTTCCAGATTGCACAAAGCAACAAGGAATGTGCTTGCCAAAGTATGCGTGATACCCTTTTGAGTACATGAAAATTATTGATAGGTTGTTTATTTTACTCTGGTACACCTTGACAATATTTTTTACCATTACTACTTGTATCATATATGTTCATGGCACAACAACTACCACCACTCGCCAGTTGTGTTACTACTGCTTGTTTGTGTTGTATAGCAAGTGTTGCTTGATCTAGCTCCTACTTTACACATCTGCACATATTCGTTGTTGTTGAAGATTAAATGGAACTTGTACAATCTTTGTGTAATATGTCACATATTGTATCTACAATATTTGACTTTGTCTTTGAGATAACTTAATAAATCTCTTGTTAATAGATGTTCTATATAGGTTTTCATTTTTAAGTAATTCTTTGGATGGTCTATGTAGCATCCACAGATTTTTCAGAACCCTTGTGTAAACTTTTTTTTTTTATATATATCCCCTCAGTCCTTGAATTGACTGTATCGCAGGTCAGTACACACACACACACACACAGTGGTTGAGATAAAGGAGTGAAGCTTGTTAAAAGGATGCCGTTTCATAATTCTCCATTGATTGGAATGAATTATATGGTGTTTATTGAAGCCAAATACAAAGGCTAATTTTATAATTTCAGTCTAGAATAATTTGAATTAAGTGTTGAAGAATAGTCAGTTACTGAATTAATATGTGCTTGTATATTAGTAATATTATTTTTTTTTAAACAAGTTTGCACAATTATTAGTTTGTTTATTTTGATTGCTGTATTTAGGTCTCAAGCTACAGACATCTGCAGCATATCAATTGATATCTCGTAAATTTTTCAAATTTTATTCTTATTATATTATTATTTATATTAGCTTATTTTAACTATCATTCAGTATTATTATTATATTATGTATTATTATTATTGTTATTATATTATTATTATATTATTATTATTATTATTATTATTATTATAACAAGTATCATTTTTTAAAACAGATTTTCACAACCATTTGTTTTAGATTTTTCCTTAGTTCATTTAATTTAGCAGCTAATTGATACATTACATGTTGCTTGTAAAGAGCATCTGATATGGACCATTCTGAAGGTGCATTATTTTGACTATACTCTTGTATAAAGCACTACAGAGGAGAAAGAAATTTAGTAGTGAGGACTTTCGTCTCACGAGGACATTTTTAAATTGACATTTTCAGTCTGGAAATGTTGTTCTGGGATGAAAATGCTCACTACTAAATTTGTCTTCTTTGTGTTGTTTTGTGCACTTATGAAATCACATGTTCTGTGAAGTCCTGCTAAACTATACCCTATATTAATGGACTTCACCCATGACTGCTGTAATTTTCTTGAGCAATCTTAATCCCACTTGATGTTCTTGTCTGTGTTCCATATGCTGTTAATTGAAGATCAGCTATTAGCCATGTTATAGTACTGTATCTTTTCATGTGCGATTGTTCTTCCTTTACTCATACAATGTCATATCATCTAATTCTTAATGCCATCTTAATTTTTGTGTATTTTTGGCTATTTGTATTTATTTTCAAGAATAAAAAACATGAAAAATAACAGAGTAACATTCTATTCACTGCTTCAACAAGCTCATACTTCTGTCAGTACTTTTATATAATCTTATCAGCTGTTTTTAGTATTAGCATTTGTTACATTGAACTCATCCAATGTTTCCCTTGGCTGCACATCTACTCACCCTTATAATTTTCAGTCAATGTTCATGGCTTTGATGGGACAAGAAAGTATAAAGAAGGTTGAAATAAGTACACACCTGCACATACCTGGAGAGGGTTCTAGCAGTTCTTCTGTTCCCCGAGCCTGGCCTGTGGCAGACTTGACTTGTGATAACTAGCTCCAGGCTGTTGCTTGGAGCAGCCCGCAATGCCCATATATCCTCTACAACAGAGTTGGTCCAGCACTTCTGGCAGGAACTTATCTAAATGCTTCTTGAAGACATTCACCTTTGTTTCAGCCATATTTCTAATGCTTGCTGGCAGGGTGTTGAACAGGTGTGGACCTTTGTTGTACAGACAGTACTCTCTGATTGTGCCTATAGCAGCTCTGCTCCTCACTGGTACTATTCTGCATTTCCTTCTGTATCTTTTGCTCCAGTATGTTCTTATTCTACTGTTTAAATTTGGGACCTGGGCTTCCAATATCTTCCATGTGTATATTGACACACCTCTCATCTTCTTTCCAGAGTACATTTTGAGAGATTTGAGGTCTCGATAATTTTGGTGTTTTATTGTGTCTATGCATAATTCTCTGTATTCCTTTATTTCCGCAATCTCTCCTGCTCTAAGAGGTAGGGAGTATTGAGCAGTACTCAAGACAGGAGAGTACCAGTGATTTAAATAGTTTTTGCATTGCTGTGTGGGATCTCTGGATTTTAATGTTTCCATAATCCATCTTATCATTTTCCTGGCTGCCACTATATTTAACCGGTTACATTCACTAAATGTCAGGTCCTTAGACATCATATTTCCCAGATCTTACATGTTGCTCTCTTTCTGTGAGTAGGTCTGATTGTGTCCTGTACCCTGTATTTTATTTAAGTTCCTCGTTTTCACCAATCCTAAGTGCCTGGAACTTCATAAAGAAGTTGTCTGGATCCTCAAATTTCATGTTGTTTGTTGGGGTGCTAAACATAACCTCATACTGGCCTTTTAGGATTTCACAAATTTCTTTGTCGTCCTCTGTGTATGAACCTTCAGTTGTAAGTACAGTATAGGTCCAATACTACTGGAGGTTTTTTATTTTGATTTCTCATAGATTTTTTATGTTTAACCCTTAGACAGTGGCTATGGAGAAATGGTCATACAAAAAAAATAATGTCTTATTGTAGAATTATTAATTTGTATGCAGAATTTAAGAAAAATGCAAAAATAAGTGAATATTTATTGTTTCACTGGGTGGGGGGACATTGCAAGGCTGTGCCTGGCACTTCTCAATGCCTGGTGCTCTACTTTGCTCACTCTTCCTGTTTTATCCTCCGATGTTTCACTGATCGTTTTATCACTTGTTTATTTACATCCGCAGAGAGCTTTTATATCCATATTTGCATCATGCATGTAAAACCCAGACAATAATTGTTTAAATCTTCATATAATGATAACTGCATTACCCTGTGAATCAATATTTCATGATAACCGCTGTCTAAGGGTTAATTTTCATTCACGTGCAAGCATCTTCCCACAAATGCAAAAAAGAAAAAAAATTCCTAAGATTATATTGTATCGGGGTAGGAGGGTATGCCTGCTGTAACGGAGAGTGGATAGGAGAGAGATAAGGAAATAGAAAATGGGAAGATGAAGGGTATACTGGAATGAAAAGGGTAAGATGGGTAGGCTGAAGTAGAAGAGAGGTAGAACTGCCACTATCCTGTCAGAACATAAAAACACACTTACACCACCGGCAGACAGGAAACGGCATTCACTAAAAATTACTCTCTAAGGAATCATTACTGTCTGTCACTGTTCACACTAACATGTGTGTTTTTAGTATTGTGTAAGAAAAAACTTTTTCAAAACTAATTTTTGTATTATAATAATTTTATAAGAATAAAATACTAACAATGACCTGTTATTATGTACTGTATGCTGTTACTGGGACATTGTTAAAGAAATTATTAAATTCAGAAAATTCTTTTAACACATCTTTAATTGTCAAACTCAAGACTTTCATAATTCACGTTATTGTATATATCACTTCAAACACACACAAGAAAATTTACTTTAAAGTACTTTTTCAAAATAAACACAAGGCAAGGGAGTCTTGACCACGCACACAATCCTACCATACTAGGATGACGGAAATACACTACACTTCCACTTTTTGCAAATATCCTGGTCACGACAAACACAACTGAAATCTCTCGGCTTTGATACAGATGTCACTCGCCCACCCTTGGGCGAGTGACTCCTCCACCACGGGTGTCGGCGAGTGACTCCCCCACCACGGGTGTCGGCGAGTGACTCCCCCACCACGGGTGTCGGCGAGTGACTCCCCCACCACGGGTGTCGGCGAGTGACTCCCCCACCACGGGTGTCGGCGAGTGACTCCCCACCACGGGTGTCGGCGAGTGACTCCTCCACCACGGGTGTCGGCGAGTGACTCTCCACCACGGGTGTCGGCGAGTGACTCCCCCACCACGGGTGTCGGCGAGTGACTCCCTCACCATGGGTGTCGGCGAGTGACTCCCCCACCACGGGTGTCGGCGAGTGACTCCCCCACCACGGGTGTCGGCGAGTGACTCCCCCACCACGGGTGGTTGGCGAGTGACTCCCCCACCACGGGTGTCGGCGAGTGACTCCCCACCACGGGTGTTGGCGAGTGACTCCCCCACCACGGGTGTCGGCTGGGGTGGGGGAGGCTGGCCTGTCTGGTCTTCTATCGTCTCTCTCGACCCCAGACAAACTGAACTTGGCTGGTCCCAGGCTCTTGTAAGGTAAAGCCCCAACTAGGTTAACAGACATAAGCCTTGCTAAGACACTCTAAAATTACCCTTAGAAAAACCACATGGTGCCAGGGTCAGCCTCTTTCCCATGAGAAGTGGTCTAGTAGAGGCCATAAACCACACCTCATTTACCCGAACTTCACTCTGCCCCTCATACTCGCAACCACTCGCTTGTTACAATACAGTATACCAATTCTGTATTACAATTAGTTAACGTGATTTATTTTGCTCTAATTTGTTGTTAGACCATAGCACCAGTTAAAAGAATCTCATCAGCATGATGGTTTTCTATTGGGAAATTATCTTAGATAATTTTCTCCCAGCCTAGGCTTCATTTTCTGAGGTGCTGTTGGATTATGAAAAGGAAAACGATTTAGCTATTGGTAATTTCTTTTGTCTAAATTTTTTTAAGATGTGTAAATGGGCAATGACTAAGCTTTATTACAGAGATGTGCTGTTGTGAGTGCAAATTCTGAGCAGCATGGCAGTTAAAGGCTGTTATTGTTATTGGATATTATAGTGCTATAAATGATGTCCTTCCGTTTGTATAGGAATTTATGGTATATTGTATATACAGGTACTTTGTGTAAGCTCTGTATTTCTCATTTACATTTTTATATCCCAGTTTAAAGAGAAATTGCATTAGCTCAAAACTTCAAATTGAATGCTTAGTCTTTAATCAGTTTTGCATCTTCCATTACTACTAATAGGGTGTACAGGTGACCTGTATTTTGCACAGTATCAGAGAATAGCTTTGGAGAAGCTAGTCACTTTTCTGGCAGGGCTCCTGCACTGACTTGTCAAGCTAAGTCCATGAAGTCCATAAGTCCATGTGTGTCCTAACTTTGTATTTAGCTGTGACTGTGTTCCAGGGTTTCTTTCTTGGACGTTAGCTCCCATATTCCCTTTTCCACCAGCAATAATTATTTGAAAGATTTGGGTTCCTCCACTGAGCTGACTCCTCTTGGGTCACTTTGCTACCAGGTAGCACATGGGACCTGTTCTCCAGTGCAAAGTGTGTTGATGGGAAGTGTAGTAATATAGTTAGCTGTGTGCTTGTTGCAGTTACACTTGGCCTCACTCCTTGTGTATGGGCCTTGTGCTGTCTTTGAGGGTGCACCTGGGTTGCTAAGTGATTGTTCTTGTCCACGGCTACACTTTCCTTATGCCCAGCATGCTTGTCTGTGTGACGATCCAGTTGACTGGTTTTCCTTGTCTATCTTTTTTTTTGGTTCTTCACCTGGTTAAGGCTTCTGCATCTATTTCCATACTTAAATCTGCATTTTTGCAATGATCACTGTTTTCCCATGATAATTGCCTATTTTGGCCTTTGCCCTTGTGGTTGGTGCTTTAGTAACCCAGTGTCCAATGGTACCAGTAAATGACTTCTGCCTTTGTGGTGACTTAGTAGCTTTGGCTCCATTTTCTTTTCATAACCCCTGTGTTTTTTGGGCTTCAAGTGGACTGTGGCTTCCTTGTGTGTCATTGCCTTTTATTTCAGGTGTGACAATGTAAATGCTGTTAAGGTCATAATTCCTGTTTTTGGGGCCTCCCTCTGCACCTTCAGATCTTGCCAAAGTTTTTTAAACTCAAGATTTTCATTTTTCTGTTGATTGAGGCTGTGTGGGGCATTGGCTCACGTGTCTCAAGAGTTTCAGCAATGAGTGGCATAACACCAGGGGA
Organism: Procambarus virginalis; assembly: GCA_020271785.1. Taxonomy (NCBI): domain Eukaryota; kingdom Metazoa; phylum Arthropoda; class Malacostraca; order Decapoda; family Cambaridae; genus Procambarus; species Procambarus virginalis. The sequence continues at coordinate 39,362,672 of WNGS01111181.1, forward strand.
GGGGATATGAAGGAGTCTCTTGTTACCTTCTCTTGATAACCTGAACTGAGCATTTAATTAATCTTGGGGAAGTTGCCACTCTATTTTATGTCTAGGGAGCCATTTAAATTTTTGAAAGTTAAGGGGAAAAAAAAGAGAGAATTACACAAACTGGGATGTATTATCAATCAAAGTGACCCTTAGAACTGGGAGCACTGTACTTTATACTGATATGATTGTTTGAATTTGTAATACCAGTCAAAATAAATGACTGTCTTTACTAAGATAAAGACACACAACCTATCAGACATCACTTCTTACATAAACCAAGCCATCCAGATTTACTTACAATGAGATGTTTAAACAGGGAACAATTATCAGACAAAACTTCCACTGAAGCGATTTATATCCTACTTCAAATACACCCTTGTCCACGGCCTTCTCCTAGCTTTCTCCCTAACCCATTCTACAGTTACAAGCTACTGACTTATCCTCAAAACCACCTGTTTTGTTTCCAGGCCACTAGCTTTCCCAGTCACCTGGCTCTCCTCAACATAAATTACACCAAATACACACGAACTGAGTTACTGGGGAAGCTCTGTTCTATGCACAAATAATACTGAACTGACAATTATCTGACACCCTCCTGCTTCACTCTGAGCTGAAATCTCAGCAGTCCATCCTTATAAACAAAGGCCAAAGTCCATTCCATGCACCTGCCAAACCCTGTTTATGAATGTAAAACTTCAGGGTGCCACCAGGGGGCACCCTGAACCAGAAACCCAATGTTGAATGTATCAAAACACCTCTTTCTGGACACATCCTGGTACAGTAGCTCCATGATTCACTCCTTCGTGTTCGTTGGTTCATTGTGCGTTGTTCATCAGCTCTAGAACTGAGGTGGAGTTTTTACTGAAGGCTGGGGCCAGACAGGCAGTATTTGGTACTAATGAGTTTGAGCTAGTTTGAGTTAATCTCATGTTGTGTGTGAATCATTTGGAAGTTTTGAGGCTTTGTTTTCTGTATACCATCCAGTCATCTGTAAAGCTTTGCTGACTTTTTGAAGGCTTCTTCTAGTGGGGTGACAAATTGTCACCTGCTCCCTGTGCCTCTGTGAAGGGGCCAGGTTCAGGGTCTGGCTGATCAAACAGAACTTTTGCAACTGATGTGACCCTTTAGTACGTAGCAATCTCGGCAAGATAGCTTCAGGGAGCCACCAAGGCTCCTCCAGACAGACATTTCATTACAGATTGCTGGGTATTAAATTACCTACTAATTATTTAAAACTATATCAAATGCTGTACATCAATAAGTTTTCTTTAATCTTATGTTTTGCTAGAGTCAATTAACCACACTTCTACCACTTGTATGTAGTACAGTAGTACATAATCTTTCTTCCGAGTGATGTCTTTTTTTTTCCCCTGTGGGCGTTTACCTTTTTTTCATAACTATATTTTTAATTTACCTTGGGAAAAGAACGGTAAATTTGTAAAGCACATTGGGGTATAATTTCATAAGACAATAATTTAAATGTATTATTTTATTAAAAACATTCTAAACACAGCCTGCAGAAAAAATATTATTTACAGCCAATAAACAGTAGAACAAAATAAATACAGTATTTCGATGAGTTATGTAGTAATGATGTGAAAAAACTTATATTTGAAAACTGTGTAAAATGCATCTGGGAATTCTGATTCTACAATGATAAAACCTGAATCTGATTATGGATATGAACTAGGTTTGATAGAAATGTACTATAGTATTTATAAGAGTTAAAAAGTTGAGGGTAAAGGGGAATTATGAACCATAATGCGAAATTTAGTTATAGTTTAACATTTACATGTATCCAAGTGGTTTTTAAAACACATTTAGTATGATGCCTCGGTAATGTGCAAAAATTATGGAATATGTTTTAAGTATGCAAAATTGGTGGAGGCCTATTCAAGCTGTCTATCCCCAACACCTTACTTCCTCCTAATGGCCACAGCCGATGTTTGTCCAGGAGTTCATCACTCCACAAGCCTTTAATGCATTCAAGCTCTTAACCCCTTTTCTGCACCCTTTTATGTATTGATCCCCCTTGTACACCCTTCTCCTTAAACAGTTCTCAAGCATTCTTCTAACATGTCCATATCACCTAAGTATTAACCTTCACCCATTAAACATTTCATTGGCCATAGTAATTGCATTTAATAACTTAGTAAACAATTATGTGTGTATTACTTCACAGGGCATCACAATATGCAATACTGTAGAGCCATTACTAACTGCAATACTTTTGCCCTAATGTTTATGGCCAAGATTCTGTTTTAATCACCCTGGCAAACACATGAAAGCAGCATATAATAAAAATAGGTGTAAACTATATATATGCAAACAATATGGTACTGAATGTAGTGTTCTTGGTAAAAAAAAATATCTAAGTTGCATATATATAAGAATAAAGCATACTGAAAATACAATATAGAATATGCATGTCTGAATGTTGCATAAATTGTTATGCAAAAGTTAAAACTGAACATTATTTCACAGCCCCTCTACAATTTGGCAATCTTCACAAAAGTATTCTTGATCAAGAGTTTATTGGTAAAAGTGACCATGCCAACAGTACTCTCTCCTTGCTGCTCAGTGCTTTGGAAACATTCCAGGTAAGATTTTGTATGTGGAAGTGAAATTTTCTACAAAAGTACATCTTCATATGTACTACCTGTATGTAATATTGCATAACTACCCTTTAACAAAACAAAAACTATACTCACACATAAGCATGTATAAATAAAGCCATACTATACACATACTTGTATACAGTACATATATATCTACACATCTTAAAAAACTGTCAATTTAGCTGGCAAAATTGTGTAATATGGCAGTACTGTATAGTGGAAAGTTATCTGTAGTCTGTGTAATGCCTATGCAAGAAATTTATGCAATCTCAAGCAATACCTATGTGTATTTCACTAAATTGCTGAAATAAGTGCACAACATAACAAGTTACAAAGACGGTTATATCCCATTTAGTAAGTAGGATTATGTCAAATCTATAAATTAATTATTTATAAAATCTAGTTTTGCTGATCTGTACCCAATCACAATCTACTCAAAATAATGGATTTTCAAAACAATCTTATTTTTGAGAATTTAGAAAATTTTATCTTTGATTTATGTTCTGTAGTAAAAATAGAAATAAGCTGCCATTTTTTTGGGTGTGGGGGAGGGGGAGGGATATAGTTTGTTCTGAATTAAAATTAAATTCCATACAATGTTTTCTTTATACTTGTGCCACAAAGAAGTTCTGTTTACTTAATGGGATTCTGGGAGTTAGCCTAAGCCTCAAGTTGGTCTAAGCCTGGCCTCAAAATTAAGATTAATTTAGATTAGGCTTTAGATTAAGGAAATATTTAAGCCTTGTTCCTTTCCAAAAAGTTTAGTGGTTGTTAATAACAGTGTTACAATAATGGACTGTTTAAAAAACTGCTGTATGGCACCCAGTATTCATGCAACAGCAGCACTATTTCTAGAAAACTAAATTCTGTAAAGTTAAGCCCTTATTTTTCTACCACATACCCGGTAATCATTTTGCTTAAAATCAATAAACTGTATACACTGGACTGGTACACACACTAGCAGATAATGTATTAAGGTGTAACAACATTCTAAAACATTTTGTGCAACATCTAAACAAGACAGTAACTGGTCTCTGCAGTACATTTTTAAAACTGTTGCACCCACCAGGCAAACTCATGAATGATTGGAAAAAAAAGGGAGATGTAATACCAAAGCTAAATACTGTATTTACATTATGAGGGGAATTGTGCAAGATCAGTATAAAATTGATAAAACGTCATTCACAAAATAATGAAATCTGACGGCTTTACAGTTTCATTCTATTACACAAATATTTCCACTTGAGGGGAGCCAACATCTACAGATAACATATACTGTACTCTTGAGAAAAGTGCAGATGCAATGTAAATGTAAATATAAGATAGTTACAACTTTCATTCTATAACAATTTATTAGCTGGTATTTTTGAGTGTTAAGGTGGATTGAACCAAAGGCCTGTACATTCCAAATTCAATACAAACCACTGTACATTACACAAAATGTTGGTACAATTCTGAATGTGCATGTTAATACTGTATTTAGAAAATTAGTACATAATTTTGCTTGTGCTTGTGGTGATAAACAAAATGAGTAGTGAACAGTACAAGTATTTTGCAAAACTAAGCATGATACTAGCAAATTTAAGGATCTCTCAAAAATACAGCTGCTGCAAGAGGAGGCGGCATTTGCTGTCATTAATACTCAGATTCGAACATTTGTAAATATATATATAAAACAAAATATGGTCAGGCTTTCTTAAAAGCATATACTGTACTTTTAACTCAAATGATCATGTACATCTAAAACATTTTAAGTATTTAACAGCCACTGATTTGTTATGCAACACTACTAGCCCATAGATAACCAGAAATGTTATTCACTGCATAGATGATTAGCACATTACATAAATACTCCATGTAAAATTGTAATCTTTACTTGCATAGAAAAATGCAAGTTACTGTAAATTCTTCTGGTTAACAATGACAAACTTCCTAATTTGTAATTTAAATAAGATATTTGCATGGGCTAAGTAGAAACTACTTCCACCAGGTCAGGTTGGTTACAGAATAACGTATTATAAACAGGTGCAGGATCTTTTGCATCCTGGTCAATAAGCAGGAAACAGTAACTGTATATTTACTAGACACAGCCTTCACAAAATAATTCTGTTATTCCATCACACTGCATGTAGCATGGCACTATCCTCGCCACCAAGAAAATAAAATTTAACCACGAACATACATAGGTGGCTTCAAAGACTAGTGGCTAGTGCCTGTTTAATTTTCTTGCCACTTTGGGACAAGAAAAAAAAAACAACTTTACCTTGTACAACCTGTGTCCTCAGAATGGGTATTATACATCACCTCAATTTTTTGTTTTGTACTGGCTAATATCACATGATTATATCACACATTCAAAGATTTAACTTCTTCATATATACATGAAAGACTTAAATCCATTTTAGAGTTGGAGTATAAGATATAAAAAAAAAAAAATCTGCTATCTCTGCACCTGTTTAATGCACTTGAGCTTTGCTGCACACTCATACACCAAGTAATATTCTCCCGATACTTGCGAGGTCTGGCAATATTATATTGCTCCGACTGAAAGCAGGAAACCCTAGTCGTACAAGAATGATAATGATAGCCCTCTACACACACAAAGGTCATATTTTTTTGTCATATTAAATATATCCTCCATGTTGTAATTCCCATTAATGTTTCTATCAAGCTCTGATCACTGTCTACCCTTGACAATATAACAAGTTCTTGTTTTGGCTTAATCATATAAATTAATTAAATATTAATGTGAGAGTAACTTTAATTTTACAAGGTTTTCACTTGGCATATTCATAATAGATATCCTTTAAGACTTTATTAATTGCCATCGAGCACCAATGATGAAATAAATTACATTGATAAAAAACAGAGAAGCCAGGATTATCATTATCATGGTTCAACTTCTACAGGAGAGTAATGCAGCAGGTAAATTGTACCTGACCTGCTGGGCTGTTATAGTAGTGCCACCCATGCAGAGATTCTATGGGAGGAACCTCTGTGACTATGGACTCATGATGATGTTGACAGGTCTTCCAATCCTTGTACCAAAACATCTTCGGCAAGGAAAGAGGGCACCGCTGGTCGCTCTTCACTGGAGAGCCCACATTCTCCTTCCCAATGTGCTTTTCCCACACTGTGTGACTGTAAAGTTATTAATGTTAACATTGACAATTTTCTAAAATTCATAGCTATGTAACTGAACTAATACCTTATTGTGGGTTTTACTTATTTTAATGCAGTTCTACAAAATTAATTGAACCAATTTATTTATTAAAATGAAAAATGCTCCTCTCCAATTATTTATATTTTGACAAGTATAATGTCAAACTAATGTCAAGTTTGTCATTAGTATAAGTCTATACGACAAAGTTCCCAACTGTAAAATCGCGTATTAATTAATTATAAAAACATGGTATGTTTACTGTTGATTTTCTAATCAACAGAATAGACAACTACCATTTCATATACAGTATTACTCACCATTGAAATATCCCTTCGCCAGGAATTATGGCATTTTCCATCACATAATGGGCACGGCCGTTCTAAGGAGTATCCCCCACACTCTCGGCAGTCAAGAGAAACATGATTATCGCTCCAACTGACTCCACAACTGTTAAGAAGTCATTACAATTAGAAAAAGAAAATTATTAAACAATATAGTGTACTCTTAACAGTTTAAATTATTTTACTTATCTCTACTGTACATAAAATAATTAAATTGAAAGTACTGTACAGTACCGTACCGATTGTGATTTTAATTAAAGTATTATATTTTTGGAAGAAGTGTATCCATCATCAGTTACCAGGATTAAATACTTACGTGTAACAGGAATTAAACTGAGAACGAAGGTCTTCAATTGTCATCATGGGCTCGGCAACCTGGGCAGGATACTCGTGGGTCATCAGGTCAAGTCGTGCCAGGCTCTCACTACTCTCACTCCTCGATACCCAACTGCTGTAATGTTAGTTCTACATTAGTCAAATATAATTACAATTTAATAAGTGCAATAATATATCTGAATATTCAACATTTATTCTTTACTATAAAAGAAAAATAATGTACCTGGAGGAAAAGTAGTTGTCAGTTTGGACCATTCCGCAAGACATTGCTGGATGCAGGCAACCGGAAGGCAAGTTGAGCTTAACACGCTAGACCCTGTGAGAAGACAATAAATTAGTGGAATGCCTGCAAACTAGTAATCTTAATGCAGAGACAATAAAATAACGATAAATAATTGTACAATAGTTCCCCAAAATTTAAGTGTGCAGTATTTAAGTCAACTTTAAGTCAACACTTTAAATTTAATGCCGACACCACACCAAGTAAAATACAAATGACTGGTTACTGTTTATAAGATAAAGCACAACATGCAAATCGTAACTAACAATCTAATATTCTCTGAAAGAATACAAAATTCTTTAGCAAATTAATGCCATTTGACTATACTAAATCATAGTAACATTTCCAGGGTGATCAATAATTTCATTAGAAACCCAGAATAACTAAGCCAAGGTTGCATTATACATGTGAAACTGGAAATCATTTCCATGTCTTAATAATATGTATCAGTTTTTATAATGTAATTTAGGATATACTGTATTGTCCATAGATAATTTCAGAGCCTACAAAAAATTTAATGCTTAAATTTTCATTACTTAAAATTACCGTTTAGAAAGATTCATAATACATTATCTAGAGCATTTGAATCTGCTGTGATGTGTAATATTGCAAAGTACCGAATGCTGAATTAATGTTACTGCATAAAAACAAATAGACATTCATACATGCCAGTAAAAAGCACTCCTCTAGGACCACTTATCACTTCACAACCAGATAAAATAAAGATATTGATGTAGTTGATATTAGATGGGGTACCTGGCTGTGCATGGGTCTCCCCCGCCCCATCAGAAAATTTATTATTACAAAGCAACAACTGCCGAACAGATCTGTGGGAAACCAATCAATGCCCCCGTATTTCCTGGCATAAAAGATGCCTATTTACGGCGATTCATACACGTATTGAAAGATATTTTAAAGCTTGTAACCCAACTCTTACCGCCTATAAGATCAGTCGTATAGTTTATATTTTGGGCAAGTGAATTGTTAAACAGGATGTGGAACTTTTATTTTTGGATGTGATGCTTTGCCACATCAGGCCACCAGGGCAGGGCACCATCACAGCACTCTGCTTCTGTTGTCAATCACTCATTGCAAATGGCTGACAGGCGGATGAAAGTTTAATATTACTTTCAAATTTTTAGGATCATTTTTCATTTAGATATTTAATGTTTCTTAATAGTAACAGTCGTTAAATATTGTATGATGTATCAGGCGTGGGTTATGTATACTGGGTGGCAAGATGACGCGAGCTTCCTTCATAACTGCCGACGTATCTTAAGCAAGTTTTCATAACTTTGTAATAACTGCTTATTTTCAATATTTTATTATTAGCAATGACTTTTGTGTCTTGCAAACTTGCCCAGTATGCTTGTCCTGCTCCCTAGCCTACGGCCGTTGGTCTCCTATACGTAATACGGCCGCATTAGCCACAGGGCAATTATTGTACATGAAGGGGTCTCTTATAAATGCCGATATCTCTTAAGCATTTTACTGGTCCGACACCACCTGGCCTATGACACTCCCCTACCCAACATGCTTTATCTTTGAAACTTGGGCAAAGCTGCTTCAAAGCATCGGGCCTCCAACCTTTGTGACAAAATTTCTACTTCATCGATATAGATTTGGAAACAGATTCCTGTAGCCGCATTGTTATCAAAGTTTATATGAATGTAAAACGTCGATGCTGTACAAGAAATTTGTTCACTCAGAATATGTGAATACTGCAAATTAAAAATGTCGTGAAAAATGGAGGTCTTTTTTTTTTTAATTCCAGCAAGGAGTCTCTTTACACAAACTTTATGAAAGTTGCTGTAATTAGTAACTAATAATTTATTTTTATGTAATAAGTTGCAACTATCTATTTAAATAAAGTACGTGTATAGTGTATGTTTACACTATTAAAGCTTACAATTCCTGTTCTATGGGACAGGAAGCCTGTACTTCATGGTTGGTCTCTTCTAGGCCAACTACTGACCTTCCACCAGGATGCAACCCTAAACGACTGCCTAATTCTTTTTAACTATTTTACTGCTATGTGAACAGAGCATCATCATTGGGAAACGTTCCCAACCGTTCATGTCCTGGCCGAGGTTTAAACCCGGATGCCTTGGTTGGGTCCCGTAGACCAATGTACTACAGAACACATTAAATCAATACGGCAATATAGATCTCTCAATTCTGGCGAAACTTACTGAATCTTGCAGCTCCAAGTTCTAATTTAGTGTAGACATATGTTTACGAATTGCTGGAAGTTGGACAAATTTGACATTGTTTATGATAAGAGATTATGGCCTCAAGTCTTGTCATGCCGTGTACAACCCTCTCATTCTTACACAATGGCAGCCGCTGACGCTTCAGAACCAGCATGATTGCTTCACACAATGGCGCAACCTTCCCTGTTGCAGCCGATAGCGTTTTCACCAGGCAACTAAAATGATTCAACTTATATAAGGTGGCGCAGTTTGATAGATAAATTATAGGTGATATAGTTTCGTTATTGTTGGGTGCAGGAAGCCTTGTTTGGCTTATCTCGGATCCCTTCGCCATCCACTGACCTTCCCAAGGATGCGACCTTGTATCATTAACTTACTCCAGAATCTCTTAGTCTTTCTCGGCTTCATACGGAATGTGCAGTGGGTATGTATATTATATGGTCAGGCTATACAAATATAATGCGAGTGTTGGTAAATCTATCGACACAGAGACGAGTCAGTTTTGATGAACATATAATAATTAACACAAGTATTGAGTTTTAAAACGCTAAAGAAAAGCGGTCACCTACGCCATTTGTTTGAAGAGCAGCATTCCTTAGGTATATAATATAAAAGAATCTACAAGATTTCTTAATATGATGACCATGATCAAACAGGATTTTAATACCCCCATGTATAATGGACTTAAGAAAATCCCGTTTAAAATCTATATAATGTAAAACTCTTTACAAATAATTATACAACTGCCTTCCATTCAAGATTTATTCTAAAAAAAATAAAGGAAATGTTTCGCCAATTCGTCCCACCAATGTTTTTTCTTCAAAATGTTACGAAAATTTAGACCAAAGCTGTCAGTCTATGCTGTAGCAAATAATCAATGGCTGTACCCCTCACTGTTCCTCCTCTCATGTCTGGACTAGACCAGCCCTCACCCACCTTCTCTTGACTTCATCGATCCCTGGGAAATGATTATCTTGCTACAGCCAATATTTATTACGATCCAATATGTCAATGTGTAACATTATCTACGACTAAATATTGGCGGTAGTGCCAATAATTTGAAGAGGCAAATACTGATTTATTAGAATCTGCATGTATGACCATGGCAGAATTGCTACGTATCTACTAAAATAAAATTATACGCACGCTCATGCGAGGATGACATTTTTCATTCATTTTTATAACGAAATTTAAAAACCAGGTAGTAAAACAATACCGAAATGTGAAGCGTAAGTAGGTACATGTTTAACATTTTCTGGGTCTAACATGATGCAAGAAGCCAAACTTCCATCAAGGTAGGTAATTTCCGTAGGTTGACGAGCAGCGCGGTAATAACGTGCGGCCTTACCCAGAACTGTGCGGGGCTTCTGTTTCAACAACCTAGCCAGCTTAGTGCCTCCCTCCCTTGCCAGGCAGGAAGAGAACTATAACTTTTTGCTTTTGTTATGTGGCGTATGTACTCATTTTAAAACACGTTGAACATCGCAAATAAATAATTTGTCACCACATTGCGGTGATCCTAATTTTACTTGTTTCATGTGGTGTAATCTAAATGTAATCAACTCCCTACAAATGAAAATGCGATACTGCAAGTCTATCCTAATGTTAACACAAATTATAACTTCCAGAACAAGATGCAAGACTCAAAGTTGACTGCTACCATAGCAGATGAATCCATGAAGAATTTAACTAAGTGGATCCTGAAATACACTTCATTCTCACAGTATGCAAGAAAGCGCTTCACAAATTAGTGAGCGATGAATGAACTAAAAGGGGAAGTGGTTGAAGCTAACTCAATACAGTTTCAAGATTTGATATGAGAGGCAATTACGAAGGCTAGGAGCTTAGTTTATTAAGTCCTGAGTGACAGCAGAAAGGTTAATCTCGTCTAATTGGTTCGGAACTGGACCCCCTAGTGTTCTTTAAGTACAGTTATTTATATGTGAGGTGAACTAGTTACATTTAAAGTTGCATAGCCAAACAAACATGCACGGATGTCAACTAGTTACAGTTAATGCTGTAACACCCTTTGCTAAATATTGGGGTTTGGCTACAAAGTTATGTGCCTCTGTAACCTATAGCCCACTCGCTAGGTGCAAGAGGGTGGGGAGAAATTGCAAAAAAAAAAAGCAACTGAAAAATGGGGCACCAAGCTGGAAGCTCGCCAATGAAGCACATCCTGGCGAGTAAAGCAGTGAAGTGAGCTTTACGCATAAATGTACTAACAAACTAAAGTGGGCCTGACAGCTGAGCGGACAGCGCTTCGGATTTGTAGTCCTGAGGTTCCGGGTTCGATCCTCGGTGGAGGCGAAAACAAATGGGCAGAGTTTCTTTAATCCTGATGCCCTTGTTACCTAGCAGTAAATAGGTACCTGGAAGTTAAGGCAGCTGCTACGGGCCGCTTCCTGGGGGGTGTGTAACAAAAAGGAGGCCTGGTCGAGGACCGGGCCGCATGGACGTTAAGCTTCGAAATCATATCAAGATAACCTCAAGATAAGCATATGGAGCTGGGGCTGCAAGTGTACAAGGAAAATAAAGTGGCTAATAAATTGTACAAATCTATGGTGAATTCCCATCTGGACTACTGTATTCAAGCACACCCCTTGAAACGCACACATGGGACAATGGGATAAGAGGTTCAAGCTCACCAAGCCACAATGTAGGATAGAAAATAGATGTTCAATTTTAAAATCCTGCTAGAAAAAACAGGTCTAATTCGGGGGAGAGGTATGCATTGACAAGCCGCTGGCATCTTGTCCACATCAAGGCCACTAAAGGATGCACTGACAAGGCCACTGTCCACATTTACTCGTGGGCCACTATTGTGGCCCACGAGTAAATTCAGGTATAAAAGCTTAAATCTACTATATAAAAAGAGTACAATATCTAGAAGGCAGCTGTCGAGCCAAATCTCATTCTGGGTATAGACCATTAGGTCGGTACATACACACAGCGCCAACACTTGAGACCATACATCTTTTCAAGCAAAACTAAACTGGGTGAGAATACTTTGAGCTACCTCATCCCTTTGTGTGTGTTTTACCTCAATAAACTTATTTCAATTTCAACAAAAGTGAGCTGGAGAAAAGATTTATTCTACAAGCAGCTTAACCTCAGTCACGAGGAAAGAATAAAGAAACTAAATCAGTAGAAGAGAACAAACAATGGACACTTATCTTTATGGGAATAGACTAGAGCAGACTACTGGGCATGCAAGGAGAAAACAATTAGGTGGAAGGTACAGTGAATGAACTACAGCTAGGATATCAGAATAGCAAATAAAGAGAGCTAATCGAACCAGACCTTTTACACAGATTCAAATGTAGTTATGACAAGCCCAAAGGGTTCAAGAACCTGTCCCCCGGTTGATTGAAGGCTTAAAGGCGGAACCCAATAACTGAATGTCAACCGTATCGCGGAAGCTGCATAACTGAAATAGAACCTGAAGACCTCCAAGAACCCTCAAACTCCGTGAATCACACAAGAATGTCTACTCCACACACGACCCTTTTGCTTTAGTAATCCAGTCAGGCACTCTGAAGACTTTTATTGAATACACAAATCGTTAAGAGAAAATTGCATCTCCCTGAAGCCTTGTGGAGGGGAAGGGGAGTCTGCGGTACGCGCACACCCACACGCACGCACACACACACACAAACACCCACACACAAACACCCACACGCACACACACACACGCACTAGGGGAGTACGGAGACGCGCGGGAGTCACGCCGCGGGGCGACCACCGCCTGGGAACTTTCCACTCGTGGCGTGTTTCCTGACGCGTGAACCACACCCACCATCCCTGCCGTGATCTCTTATATCGTCGTCCTCGGTGGCTCCATCGCCTCTCCCCGCCTCACCGTTCACGGCTACGTCCACCACACTCTTCTACCAGATTTACCAAGTTACCATTACTTTGGCAGAACAAATTTTTCCACTGGAAACACTCTTGCGGGAAGCATCTTCATTTAAGATAAACAAGTGTTCAGGTTTGATGTTAGATATTGCCAGCAGTTCCGTCGATGCACATTGATGTGTCAAGTATAAAATTTGATGTCACCATCCTATTAGTTGCATATGCTAGCTATATATATATATATATACTGTGTATATATATATACACTGTATATATATACTGTATATAGTATATATATACTGTATATATATATACTGTATATATATACTGTATATATATATACTGTATATATATATATACTGTATATATATACACATACATATATATATACACATACACATATATATGTATATATATTATATATACACTTTCACAAGCCGATGCCTCCTATACGCACGTAAATATCCATAGGCTCGCTATTACCACCAATTTTCTCAGCTCACGTCGGACATTAAAGTCAGGTTTCTCTGCTGCAACACTTCTAAACACAAGTATATGTATATAAAAGTTAGAGATATTTACCGATGATCTGCTAACACAACCTCTCCTGAAGGCGGCAAGACAGCTACTGAAAATGTTTGAGTGCAGCGCGCGCGGCCGCACCTCCGTCTGCCCCCCCACTCCCCAACATCCCCCAGACCCCCAATACCCCCCCTCAGATAACCCCCAAGGGCTCCCCCCATTATTCCCCAGACCCCAATGGACATTCCCCCAAGCCCGTGGCTCATGGTTCCCCATCCCCTCCCCGGCCGGAGAGCCTCCCCCAGCGGCGGGGTCCGCCTCCACAACGCACCAATCACCGCCTCGCTGGCAGCACACGCGCAGTTGCTGGTTTGCTTCTGTGTATGCATTTTTTCATGATGACAAGCATGCTTCAGCCTCATGAATCCTCGTGTTGCATGCTGGCTAGTAGAGCTGTTTGGCTGTTTGATTATGTGCTGGAGGACTAACTCCACGCTGTCATAATACAATCATTCATGTGTGGCAAAGATGGTGTCTCGATTTTTCAGGTACCTGCCGGATATATTTATGTACACTTCCGTATATGACAAAAAATGGATCTGGAAAGGTTACAATTTACTAAGTTGGAGAAGGCAAGGATCAATATTGGGTAATATTGGGAGTTTCTCTTTTTGCAAATAGATATTGATTTTCATTAGCGTAAAGCCTGTACTCGCATCCTAAACTATGTGTATTGTAAACAAAAAAATGAGCCATGAATTGAAA